>JAMAKP010000027.1:0-32550 GCA_023628455.1 Chaetomiaceae sp. B2702 | reverse complement strand
CCCGCGCGCCCCCCCGCCCCGCCCCCCCCCCCCCGCCCCCCCCCCCCCCCCCCCCCTCTCAAAGTCGTCAAGCGGAGCCAAACGTGGACCTTGAAGAACCAGGGAAAAGCCGTTTTGCGCCTAGCGTGCGGTGGGCAAACAGGGGCAGTTTTTGGAGTCAAGATTTTTTAACATACATAGCAGAAGTCTTCCTTCCGGACTCTTCAGCTATGAAGCGCGCAAAAAACTGAGTATCATCAGCGCAATCCGAGCCCACGAACATTGATGAACACTGCATGTTGGCGTGGTGTTTCGCATCAATCTCATGGGCGAGGGGCCGCTAATTGTTGGCCAGCAACGAATCGGGCGCGGCGGGGGTGCGACCGCGACAAGGACCCCTTTGCCTGCCGGAGCCAACCCTCGTTAAGGACCCACTTGATTCTACAGATGTACTGTATGTACATGCTATCGATCGCAGGGGTGCGAGATTCGATGCTCTGCAACTGCGAGGCACGTCATGTCCTTACTTTAACATCACTTTTGCGCCCGATCAACCCAATTAACTCAATTAACCCACGCTGTTCAGACAACGCAGTCAATTTCGACGGCCCGGGTACCAGGAGAGGTTTTGCGGCTAGATTAGATATGGCGAGGCTTTGAATTCACAACTTGGTCAATCCTCGGGCTCAAGGGGTGCCACACGCCCAACCCATCGCATCCCTGGGACTCACGACAACTAACAAGAGCTGGCGGGGGGCTCGGGGGCCTCGGGGGCTTTGCGCTTTCTGCATCTGTGTTACTTGGAGAATCAACTGAATCTGCCCGACATGGAGCAGCAGCATACGTCACAGGCTGGCGCCAGTTCAGATGCGCCGCCTCCCGCTCCAGGGCGCTCCCCGGCTCCAGGGCGGAAGCGGAGCTCGTCTGGGGCTGGTGGGTTGTTATCCAAGCTTCCCTTCATGCGCTCTGCCGGAGAGCACCGCCCGCGGTCCCGCCGCAACACCATTGAGAACGAACCGGCTACGCTGATGCCATCGTTGCCGATACCCTCGTTCATCACCATCCCCGCCGAGACATCCCAGCGCCACGTCCCTGCAGCCGCATCTGCGCCGCTACCGCCGCATCCTCGCATGCTCCAACCCCAGGCAATACAGACAGTGCAACAGCAAAAGACACGACGGCGGAGGGGCTCGTTGAGGAAAGTTGCCTTGCTCGGCCGGGGCGCCCAGCGTGAGCGGCGTGAGGCCGGCCGATCGTTAACGATCGATACAAGACTCGACGCGAACGAGTCGAACGGGCCGCCCATTGAAATAATAGTCGCAGACGCTGGGTCTATTACGTCACGGCTCGTGCCGGCTGACGGACACACAATGGCCATTCCACTCTTAAAGGACAACGGGGACGCTCTCTCATCGGAGGGCGTGGGCAGGACGGAACTCGCATCGCGTCCCGGTATAGACGCGCCCACGATCCGATCCGAGACATGCATCTCAGACCCCGACGCAACACCCACAGCCGCGCGAGCACCCACCAGCGCGGACATTGCAACCAACTCCCGCAAGCCCACCATTTACACAACCCCAAGTTTCAGCTACAGCACCACCGACGACGAAGACGCATTACACATGGCTCGGTCCGGCACAGCCTCTTTTCTCTCCTCCTCTTCCGCCGCCAGCCTCCTCCGCGCGGGGCGCTCCTCCCTCTCCTCCGGCTCCGAGTCCTACTTCCTCGCCCGCCCGCTGGGAAGCAGCGGCGGCAGCGGCATCAGCAGCGGCGTCCTACCCTCCATCCAACGCCGCCGAAGCACCACCCAGCGCGCCAAGTCCCCGCTGGCCCTCACCTCACTAGCACCCCCACTGCCACAGTCCGACGCGGATTGGGACTACACCGAGACGGAGTGGTGGGGGTGGATCATCTTGGTCGTAACGTGGACCGTATTCGTGATCGGCATGGGCTCGTGCCTGGGCGTCTGGAGCTGGGCGTGGGACGTCGGCACCACGCCCTACGCGCCACCCGAGCTCGAGGACGACCCTACCCTGCCCATCGTCGGGTACTACCCGGCCCTGATGATCCTCACGGGCGTCATGGCATGGGTATGGGTGCTTGTGGCGTGGACGGGGATGAAGTATTTTCGCCATGCGCAGGTTAGTGGAGATTGAGTTCCTGAGGGGATTATCGTAGGTTTATGCTGTTACGACTGGAATACCCATGGGTTGTGACATCCGTGGCGGGAATATAATAGGTTTTATGGGTGCATTCTGGGGCTGAGGGGCGCTGCAGAGGGAGAAAAGAGGACGGCGATCTATCAGTGCGAGCCGCGATACTACCGGTACTGGATTGCGGTCAAAGATTAAAATACGTTTTGAGTACATATATATACGGATTCGAGACCACGTCGGGAAGCAATACGGGTACAATGGTTATGCCGCTCATCCCCACTCCAGTTCTGTCAAATCTTCTTCTATGGACGGCGCCGTGAAGCCTCTTTGGATAACTCATGCCGATATTGCAAATCTACATTTTCGCTGTACTGGGTTTATTAGCTTAGAGTTGGGCTCCGCGCTGTGGGTTGCGGGCGGCTGGTTTACCCCGAGCTGTTCTTCATGGTGTATATCTTGTCCCGGGTACATACATGGGCGTGACTATTACCATGAATACCAATGGAATCTATACACACTTGTAAAGGGGGTGGGGGACAGGAAGTGGCCGAGGCGTTTGCCACTTGGAAAGCCTTGAAAACCAGTCACGCCAGACCAGTTTAAGGGTATATATGTATCAGATCCACGGACGAAGTGACACCATCAACGACAGCAAATTCCTACCACCGTCAACACTCTCTTTCGTTATCCATACAGAACTAACACTTTTGGCGGCCCAAACCCAACACCTTTCGGTTGCTGACGGCCCCTTGTCGATGCCCACAGCCATCAAGCCCTTGCACGGCTGTGGCTTGCTTGACCCGTTGCTAATAAGCTCCCAAATTAGACTCCCTGCCCAACAATACGCTCGCACAAGCGCGCGTGTCTCAGAAGCCGCCAGGAAGCGAGAAAAAGAATCAGCTCATCCACTATCCAGCCATGTTGAGCGATCTCGACCCAGGGCTGCGGTACGACTCCATCGTCGTGCATCTTGCGATAGCAGCCAGCTTTGATTGGATCAGAACGCCCTGCATGGCAATCCCACGGCGCCGCAGCTTCAGCTCTCCGTGGGAAAAGTTCCGCCTGCACCACTACACATCGCCTGCATTACACATCGAGGCTCGCGGCCCAAGCAACAGAGCAAACGAACCAGCAACGCCTTTTTCATCGACTGGCCACCATGTCGGCAACTCGCAGGCAAAGAGGAAATTGAATAGCGGGTAAACGCGCCGGGTCTAATGTACGAAAAAAACGACAAACTCGCGTAGTCCTGTCCCTGAAACCGATGCCACTCAACGCGCCGGCAAGCTGCAGCCGAGTATGTCGAGGTACGGACGGCATGTCCGAGCACAACTGCACGTAAGGTAAGGTATGCATGATTGTAGCATGCCGGGTAATAAAACCGAGGACCAACGGAAGTGCAAAGCTCGGTGAACCCAAAATAAAAAAACCAACAAACCTGACTCGGAGAGGTAACAACAAGAACTAGAAACAAACAAGGAACGTGATAACTAAAGAAAACTCGTCTTTGCGTTGAGTTATAGGCAAGGCAGATAACACTCCAGTCTCGCTCCGGTAAAAAGCTTCGAGTCATGGACACCCTCCGCCTCCTTTGTGCCAGCATGGTGGCGAACACGCTGCATAGTTTGTAGGGAGCACCGTCAATGAGGCGTCATTGGTGTTATGTTCCCAGCATCTCGTTCGGTTGCCAGGCAAATAAAGACGGACGTTTTTGAGCCGCAGGCCGACCGTCTTACCTTAGCTGCATGTCCAGTTGTCCACTGATTCTGTCAAAAATATCCAGCCACCATGAACGGAACCCGGTCACGAGCACACGTAGCGGGCAAATACGAGGCCAAGCAGAAAAGGTGGATCCCTTTCCGGCATTCCCGCCAATCTAAGTCCAACCTCGCAGTATGCACCGAGTATGGAGCTTCTCGTATCGCTGCAGGGCTGTACGCGGATCTTCTTGGTGGCCATTGTAATATGGTCGGGATGGAATGGAGGGAAATGCCGCTTGTATATAAAGATGCAAAGACGGAAGGATTGGGTTCCTCTTGCTTTTCAGTCTTTAAGAAAACATCACCTCTGCCGCATTCATCCATCCCAATAACAGCCACCTAATACAGTACAGTAATCAACCCCCGCCTCATTACCAACCATGCAGCTCAACACCGTCCTCCTCTCGCTCTTCGCGGCTGCCGCCTCGGCTGCCCCCTCGGGCAAGTCATGCCCGGCTCCGGTACGCAAGTTCGGCATCATGTCCCTTCGATCAGCCTCGCCCATCCACTTTGGCCAAGTCAGCGCCACCCAGAACAAGCTCGCGCTGCACCTCCCCGAAAGCAAGCTTGACGCCCAGTGCGCCGATGGAAAGGCCAGGACAGATGCCACATTCTACCTTCAAGACGGCGAGCTGTATCTCTACGGCGAAAAGGAGACAGTGCAATATTTCTTCACTGACCGTTCCGGCATGGGTAAGGACTCAAAATAAATGATGTCATCGTTCCAATGACGGGGCGTGGTTTTGCTAACGCGGAAAACCTCCATAGGCCAGGGCGTTCTGCAATACATCAACAAGGGCGCTACCCTCGGCAGCAAATTCGAGACGAAGGGTTGGGCCATCGACGAGAACGACAACCTCACCTTCAACGGCTCCGGTCTCCTGGCTTGCCCCAGCACCGCCGACAGCTCTTGGTACATCTGGGTCTCGGCCGGAATCGAGAAGCCCGCGGGCCAGGAGGGCTGCCTGGGCTTCGTCGCCCGCACAATCACCATTGACAAGCCCGTCAAGTGCACGTACAGCACCTACACACCTTGAGAACTCGACACGAGCAACACATCTTCCCGCATCCGGTCCGCTCGAATTTTAGTCGGAGAGGTCGAGTTCCGGCTCCGCAGCTAACTGAGGGCAACGGAAGGGGAAAAGAGGGTTTCTGGCTGTCAATACCATATATAGATATTTATCGTCCATAATCGTAATAGCATAGCGGTATTTCCAGAGTCTAGGGCATGTCAATACATTCAGTACAAAAACCTCACCACGGAGCAGACCAAGCTAGGGAGCGAGGCCCAATTTATAGATGAGCGCACGTCCTTGGGTACCAAAGGTGGGAATGAAACCTGATGCAGTATAACTACCTAAGTGAGCCGTGCAACTTCTGCAAGCAGCCAAAGACTCAACTCGGGGCCCCACTGCATGGAGAGCCTGTCGTTGCATACAGACAAACAACATGATGTGACGAACGATGAGCATGCCTGGTGTCTCCTCGCGACGCTGAAACAGACCGCCCATTGGGCCCCAGGCCGTTCGATTTAAGCGCTGCGGGGGTCGTCCACATGCAGGGGTTTCCTCTGTGCAGAAAGGTTCGGCGACTCGAGCACGGTTGCTAATTTAGGCGCGGCTGCGCTCGGTCCTTGGTCTACCGCTCTCTGCCACACAGAATGTGTTTGTTCGGAATTTGTGCATCGAAAAGACGGCTTTGGCGCGCCTGCGCGCTTGTTTGTGGACGAGTCGAATACTGCGTAGGACGCCCTTCGAGATTGGATGCCAGGGCTGAGCCGCAGCGAAGAAAGCTGAATGGCTCTGGCGCCTTGCAGGCGTCAGGCCGGTGGCGTTCGGTACGTTCGGTACGTACCCTAGCCAGGTATGTACTCTCGTTACGTCATAGCGGTCAGACAGCCCGAGCAAGCCTCATCAGTCTGAGAACAGATTCCATTGAATCCTGAACAAGATAGATGACTGGCATAATGGTACCAATGATCTCCCGTATTCGAGAGATGCCCAAGGCCAGGGCTGTGTCTTCACTCCGGCGTTTCGGGCCTGTCTTTTTCAGAGCCTGAACCAATTCGCAAAATCTTCGTCCATTCCGAGAGGCCTGAGCTGAGACAAAGCGACTTCCGGTGCGAACCTTACCAAGCGTAGCTGAATCTGTATACATACCTACCTACATACAGTGAACTTACCTACCTACCGAGGGGCTGCCGAGGCTGCCTGGCTACCTAACGTACATACTAGAGCAGAACTAGGAGGCAACCAGCCACGGAGAGACTGTTCCCAGGAATCAATATTTAGCTGTCAGGGGCAATTATGAGTGGGGACAAAATTCAACGGGATGGCAATTCCGAAGCTATAAAGCAGATAGATGGTGGGGGTTGGTCAAGCGACTGGGGCATGATGCGCACCGACCCACACGGGCGAACCGCGCCGCCGCGGTAGACAGTTCCAGAGCGAAAGATCGACCCTCGGAGATCAGACGGCCAGGCGGCCACCTCAACGGCCTGGATCAGTCTCCCAGAACCATCAAGGTCGTTGATTGATCTATCCCGTCCCCAGACAGCCCATCAACCCCTCCGAACCGGCAACCCAATGTTGCACCACATCGGTCTTTCGTTAGCGAAGGGTTGCCCCACTCGCTAAAAGGTGCTGCAGGTGGCCACGAGCCAAGACTCTTGACGAACCCTTGAATTTGTCAGATGCAGAAGCACTCCAACGCCATATGCATGAAACGTAAGCATCAGCGAACTGCGGTGGCAGCACCGTGGGCTACTTAGGCACTAGCAGCAACAGGGTGATCAAGAGCGTGTCTCGGCCCTTCGATAGCCCTCAGCAATGTTGATGAACGTGTGATGGAGATTTCTTGGCCACTTGAACGGTCTCGGTCGATGAGGAGAAAACAACGGCTCGAAATGTGGCCGAAAGAGAACGAACCAAAACACAAAACCATACTGCCCTCTCCTAGAAATGATGACACATCCAAGGCTGGAAACCCCTCCATGGCGAGAAGAGGCGAGTGTTTCCCCGTCTTTCAACAACTCGGTAATTACCATTCATCGCGTGCCTGTTGGTCCCTCGTCCCATCGAGTGGACTATTCGCGCTACCATTTAGGCCACCCCCGCAGCTGTGAATTTGCCCCTTCCAACGTTTCCCTGAAGGTTGAGCCCAACCTCAAACCCTTCGGTCTCCGCTCTTGCCTCGAGGGGCAATTCGTACTCAAATTGATGCCACAAGCTGCACATCTTGAAATTACTACCTTAGGCGTTCACTCGACACAATTTGAACTACCCAGGCTACCGAAGAAAAGAAAAATACCAGAAAGTTTGATTTGACAGCAAAGCTAGAGTGCAGTTGTCGTGTTGACAGCGGTGTTGAAAAGAGACCCCCGTTTCAGCCTCAGGCAGCAGTTGGGGGGACCCGTGGGCCCACTGCCTGTGCAGCTGGAAGGCGTTGGAGACGGGGTAGGCCCCGGCTGCAAACGCAAAAAACCAGCTGCTCCGCCCTGTTCCATCTACCTCTAGTCCCCCATTCACCCAGCCTCTCGCACCATCAGGCACGGCGAGCGCTGGTCGACCGCATCCCAACGCTCGACACAACGACTGACCTCTGCACGCGCCGTCTGCACTATATGGAGAACCTTTTCTGCACCTACACTGCATCGCAATCGCTATCAGGACGCACGCATACTCGATTACCGGGCGCGGCTGAGGCATTTGGCGAGGACGACACTCGATCGGCGCTCATCAATCGAGTTGACCTAAGCTCGGCCACCTTCAACAAACACACAAAAGCACCGGCTTCGCTCCTGGCTGTCGTTTCTTCTATCATACTCTTCTCTTATTTCTCCTCCTTTTCCTAGTTTTCCGGCCAGTCGCCGGGTCAATCTGCTTCTCCGGCCGTTCTCGGCGTCGACACAGTTAGTGAGTTTTACCCTTCCACAAGTCCATCGGGGTAGAGTCAGGTTCGGTCACGCAACCCCATCGTCCACAAGGCGCATAAACTGTGGGAAAGATGTGTTCCATCTCTGACCTTTCCTCAGTCACAGCGGGACAACAAATCCCAATCACTTCTCCGATCGCAACACGTCATCGGCGATAGAAACAGCACAACCGCTTCATCCCCTAAATATCTGCGCCCCCTCCCCCCCTCGCCCCGTCTTGAGCCGACCTCATCCTTCGTGGGGGGCAAGCCAAGATGAGGGAAGCCAACTTCAGCATACCTAATGTCAACAAGGCATCCGTGGGCATCACCACTGCCTTGTATGACCGACGAGCCCTCGACTGCACATCGACCCTCCCCTTGATCAACTCCCTAAACCATCTGGCCTATCTTACCACATCCTCGGCTAGAATCCGGGACATCCTTACCGTCGATGGCGGCATCGAAAGATTGGTCTGCATCCTGAAGGAAGGGCGGAGCAAGGACATGATGGATATGTGGAAGTGGAACCTAGCCTTTCAATGCGTGGTCAACATAGGAGTTAGGGGCACAGAGGCCGTCCGGACCAGGGTCGTCGAGGCCGACATGGTCCCGGTGATTGCCACCATCCTCGATAACTATACCAAGGTCATCGAGAAGGTCCGCGAAAAGGCAGAGGAGGCCAAACAGAAATCGGACCACCACCGCCACCGGATCGGCGGAAGCAGTCGCATACACAAGTCGTCGAGCTTCTCATCAAGAGCGGGGACTCTGGACGTGGATCAACGAACCTTCCGCAGGCAAGCACCGCCTCCGTCGATTGATGTATCTGCGGCGCTGGCCGGGCCCTCCACAGGAGTGGTCCATTCTAATGCTGACCCGACACCGACCGCTCCGCAATTTCAGGTGACCCCTCCAGCCGAGAGGACACCTCTGACCGCCCACCGCCACCACCACCACATCGTCCCCTCCCCGAGCCCACAGACCGCACAATCACTCGCTCCTATCGTGCCATCTATGGATGCCGCCGATGGCTTTGCCAGACCTATTAGAGACGTCGATCGCCTCGGTGGCATTATGCCATTTGCTCGATCCAACATGATCTCTCAGCCGGCTTCTCCTACAACACCTTTACCGCCACCTCAACTCCGATCCCCTACGGTGCGGCCTACGTCGATGCTCGCTGCTGCGGCTCGGTCTCGGAGACGACCATCTATTCGCCATCAACACTCGACAGCCGCGGAGCAAGATGACATGAATGCGGAGAGCATCACCTCGGATGATTCGCCCGACGCTGATATGTCGGGAACTGGAGAAATACAACAGGAGGTGGGAGTTCAGGAGGTCACCGTAGAAGATGGAGACAGCATCATGGCAGGCGGGCCAATGGACTTGACGACTCCAATGGCGTCCGAAGCCCAGGACGCAGGGACTTTCAACATCACTCACCAGGGTCCCGTCGATGGCAGTGTGCCCACCAACAATACGCCAACACCCGTTCCCGCCATTGGTCTGTCTCCGAACCGGCCCACTCTGGTGAGCCCTCCGCAGCCAGCCATGCCCAGCGCCAGCGTTCCGCGTTACCTGCTCGATCGCCACGTCAGCCCGAACCCGCAGGTGCTCGCCGCGATGCCCAGGGAGGAAGACGTCTTGATGTCGCTACAGCTTCTGGCATACGTTTCCAAGTACTGCAACCTAAGAACATATTTTCAGAAAAGCCATCTCGTTCCCAAGCTCAAGATTGGGAAGGAGATTCAGCTTCTTGATGGCGCCGATGCAGCCGCCCTCGAGGCCGAATTGGAGCAGGAGGATGAAACCACCGAGGAGGAATACTGCTTGCCAAACGACCTGAACATTTTCCCGCTGGTAGAAAAGTTCACGGTTAGGTACCACAGCGCCGACATGCAGTATTGGGCCGGGGTAGTGATGAGGAACTTGTGCCGCAAGGACGACACGCGGGGGGGGATCAGGCAATGTGCCTATTATCAGTGCGGCAAGTGGGAAGAGTTTCCTCGACAATTCGCTAAGTGCCGCCGCTGCCGACGAACCAAGTACTGCAGCAAGGAGTGCCAGAAGAGCGCCTGGGCATTCCACCGCCACTGGTGCATCGCTGCGACACAATGATTGGGAATACGCTCTCTCTCACTCTCTCTGCAGTCGGGATGATCCTCGTTTTATTGATACCCCCCGGTTTTCTCTCCTCCGGGATACACACACACACAAGAGTCCTCTTCCTGCATGGCGTTATTCCATATTTTGTCTACTGGCTGAAAAAAAAGAAAAGCTCATTCAGTGGCTTTCCCCAGCGATGAGCAGCATGGCGAAGCAGCATGGCGAAGCACACAGACAGTACAACACACAGCATATTCTCTCTGTCTCTCCCCACACGACGGATGGCACCTCCGCAAAGCATGGTTGGCGTTGCACGATACCACGAGGATTTTTCTTTCCGCGTCTTTTTTCTTCAGGTTCTCCGGCAGGAAGAAAGGAAGGCAGGGCGGGAAGGCAAAGCAAGACAAGACGTCATTGTTTCTTTTTCTTTTTCTGTTAGGGGCTTTTTTTTTTGCGTTCTCCTTTAGCAGAGTCAAGTCAAAGTCAGTCATGGAAATCATACTCGGTAGTAGCCACGCACGCAACGAACGAATTCGGACGAACGAACGTGAACGAAATCCTCATTATTATTATTTTTTTAACCTCTCTCTCGCGTCTTATTATCCTTTTAATCGCTCGTATAGCTACAGTATGAGCGTGTAGGTGCAATGGTGAATGGTAGTGATGATTCTCTTTGGAAAGAAGGGATGGATAGGATAGGATAGGATAGGATATCGATGGATCAATGGATGAACAGATGGCTATCTCACTGCTAGGTGGGAAGGGGGGGGGGGGGGGGGGAGGGTTCACTGGGCTGTGCTGTGCTAAGAAGGATGGACAGACAAGACGGGCAAGCAAACGTGTATGGAAATTCCTGTCTGGTGTGACTGGCTGGTTGGATTGAATGGGACTGAATGGCATGGCACGGCACGGCATGGCATGGCATGGCATTTATCCTGGACTTTTTTGTCTGAGCAATGCCAGGGGCGGCGTTTTGTAATTTTTTTTTTTTTTTTTTTAGTTTGGTTTCTTTGGTTGTTTGTTTTACTCGTTGTGATATGATGACGTCCCTAGGTGAAAACATGAATATAGCTGGTTCTCTCTGTCTTTTATCATCTTATCCTCTCCGCTTTGTGCTGGCGTTTGAGCTTAACTATCCCGGAACGTTGGAAGAGATAGGCCGCGCCGAGAGAGATGATTGGGAAGCGGTGCCGTTGGTCTGGATGGCGACGGCCTGTGCGAGGAAGAAAACGTTGGCGGGATTCGAAGTCATCTGATGGTTGCCTATCAAACAAACTCAGCTGTGGAAAGTGTCGTGGGTTGGTTGCATGGGCTATGCTGGTAATAGGGGAAAGAAGTGATGGGGAGGTTTTTGTCTACGGGATGCTGGATGGGCGAACACCACCAACCCCCTCGGTTGCGAGTCAAGTATCTTACAGGGCTGTCACGGTAAGCAGCCATGCTATATCACGGGGCAAATATTGAAATCGGTCACGGCCTTCCTTAAAACACCAAGCGCCATTTTGAAAACGGCCGCCTTGGACACCTACCAACCGGTCTGTGTAAACCGCACAGACATTTGATGGATACAAAGGACCTCCGCGGCCCCTACACGCCCTAGTCACTCCTATGAGGAACCCCCATCTACCTCTTCGCCGCCATACCCTGCCTCCGGCTCTTTCCCAACCTTGGCTTCGAGCCCTTCTTCGGCCCACCGCCTGGGCGACCTGGACCACCAGAATCGCGACTCTTCATGCGCTTGGCATTAAATCCGCTCAGATCGCCAGAGGACATGGCGTCGCCTGACTTGGCGAAGCGCTTCTTGCCTCCGAAGCCGTACTTAGAGTCCTTCTTTTGCCTCTTGGCGTTGCGCGGGCCGTCCCTCTCGCCAGCCGAACGCTTCTTGCTGCCGGCTGACTTGAGCTCGTTGTCGATAGCCACATCGAAGAGGTCTTCGGCTTCGGTTGCGCCGAGTGCGGAAGAGCTGCCGTCTTGCCGTTCTAGAGGAAAGAACAAAACGTTAGTATGGGCGGGACCGTGGGGTTACTCGCGAGAGAATGGAACATACTCCGCTTGAGAAGATTAATCTTCTCGAGGGTGTCGCGCTTCTGCTTTGCGCGCTCCTGCTGCTTCTGGACCTGGACTTGCTTGCCGAATTTCTTGAGGTCGCGCTGCTTGCGTGCCTCGGCCGACGCCTTCTTGGCCGTTGCCTCCTCGACCAGCTTTGCCTTGACCTTTTGCATAGTCTCGTCGCTGCGGACCGTCTCGGCGAAGAAATCGGTGGGCCGCGTGAATGGGACGCCTTCTTTGCGCAGCAGCGCACGCCCCTGTCGGGCGGCTTCAAGGGACTGGTTCATAAAGGCCAGCTCGCGCTGCAGGTCGTCATCGATTGAGGGAATGGAATCCTCGGTCATCTTAGTCGAAACAATAGTTTGGTGGACGGCAAAGGGAACGGTCTTGGGGTTTGTGTCGAGCGCGAAACGGCGCAGGGCAGCGAGGAGCCCTTCCTTGTTGTTGATTGTCTGACGGACTCGGGTACCGGCAGCGATCTGCTCCTCGTCTTCCTCGTCGCTTGCCGAGAGCTCGTCAACGTCGATCTCTTCCTCTTCGTCCTCCTCGTCGTCGTCATCGTCCCTCTCGCCGGGCCCGTCAGAGTCGAGTTCTGATTCCGAGTCGGAGTCGTCTATCCCGGCCAGGTCGATGCCGCCATGCGCATCGTCGTCACTGCCCTCTGAATCGCTATCTTCCTCACTCTCCTCCTCATCTATCGCCTTCCTCTTGTTTCCTTTGCTGCCATTGGTCTTGGGTGTCTGCTCCTCGTCGCCACTCTCGTCCTCCCACTCTTCCTCGTTCTCCGCGACTATCTTTTCGAGAGCCGGTTCGTCAGACTTTCTCCTGTCGCCTTTCTTCTGGACTGAACTTTTGTTGGGGACTTGTGACTTGGGCTTTGAGCCTGCCTTGGGGGAGTGTGCTGCGCCTTTCTTTGCCATGGTTGCGGTTGGTGGGGACGGTGATTGATCGAGGACGTGCAGCTTCTGAAAGCCTCCGAAACTTTTTTTTGGCAAGTTCCTACGATTGAGCGATAAGACAAGATAGATGGTGGGGCTCGGTGCTGATTGCAACCCTAACCCGTTGTGTCGCGGTCCGTGTAAGAGAAGACATCTTTCAACAATGGAACATTTCTCCCTAGTATAAGCCAAGAGTGAGTGGCCAAAAAAAAAAAAAAAAAAAAAAACCATACAGGACTGTTTTGCCTGCCAATCCGATGCTGACATTTTACCAGATCTAATGGCACAAGGAACACTGATGGCATTCGGTGTGGATTGGGAGTGTCAAAGCCGGAGACTGGTTGGGTCCTCACTCTCTTCCTGTCACCCCATGGTTCGTCCTCTTTCAAGGTCAAGCGTCCAAACTCCCAGACAGCCATGGGCAAACCATCCCTGGTTCCTCTGAAGACATCTCGAGCAAAAGAAAACACACGGAAAAAGTGAAATGCCCGTTTTACGGGATCCTTTGCCCACAACCAGAATCGAACTAGTGACCTTGTCATTACTAGTGACACGCTCTACCACTGAGCCATGCGGGCATTTGTTGACAACGACAATGTCTCTACGGAACCACTATGTTCCAAGTGCCACACCTGTTCTCCGGATTGCTATGGCAAGTTGCTCAGTGTCGAATCAAAAGTGCAGATGGACATGGGGTTTGAACTTGTCGGGTTCGGTCGAGAAAAGTATCTGGTGTGGAGAAAACAGTTCCACACGCCCTGCCTCCTGTGGTCGGGGTTGAGATTCCAGTACGATCACCTTGGGACGTTATCCAAAAGACATTCATCGCTCTACGAATGATTACTCTAGCAACATCTCAATGTGTGTTGGCCACCGGAAGAATTCTACGTGTAGTACCTCTTTTGAGTCGAGTCAAAATATAAGGGACTCATCACGACTGAATACTTTATGCCAAAAAAAAAAGTCACATCACAGCACATCACGCCATCTCAAGCAACAGTCAAATGTGTCAAACTGGCCTCGGTTTCAATTCCTACTATATCCATTCCTCCACAAAATACCAAGAAGAAGAAAAAATCAACCAGAAAAGGAACGTAACAACCAACCCCCGAAGCAGCCCCTTCAAGCAAGCCCCGTCCTTCACCCATCCGAATCCGTCCACCTCCAAGAAGTGTTATTTACAACCCAAGGATGTCTCCTCCCCGTACAAGAACAAGGAAGGTCGCGAACCTCCTCATGCCCATCGCCATCATCAGCAAAAACGACATCGCGAAATAGCCTTGCTGACGAATGACTAAGGGAGGGGGGAAACCTAGGGTAGTATTTGTTGTTGATTGTTGCGGTATATAACCGGGTGCCGGTCGACAGACGGATGAGATGAATGGCTTGGTCAGAGCCGTGTTTGTCGGAAAGAGCAGGGAAAGTCTGTTGAGTCCCCGACTGAGTTGCCGTGATATGCCAAAAAATGGTTCCAAGAAGCGAAAGTAGGAAAAAGGGGTCGGTGTGTGTGTGTGTGTGTGTGTGTGTGTGATGTGGGCTGGTCGGTGAAGAAGTGTATTTGCTGAGGCCAGTTGACTTTGTGTTGTTGGCGGCGGTGGGCAAAGCATCATGAGGTACCATCATCATCTCCTGGGCCCCTTGTTGAAGGTTTCCGAGAGCGAGGTCCTGGCGGATGACTGGAGGACCATATTCTCCCCTGGAAGAGAAGTCGCTCATGAGAAGGGTTGGAATGTTGTCGAAGAGGTCTGGAGGACCCCTTTGTTGTTGTTGTGGAAGATGATGATGATGCGCTCATGTGGCTGCTCGCACCGGGTATCCCCCGGATGTCATTTACATGACAACGCAGTAGGCGTTGAAGTTGGTGGAGGTCTTTGGGACCTTGATCTGAGCGGTGGAAGGCATGTTGATTGATTTGGGTTTTGCTTTGTAAAGCTGAAGTTGTCTTGATTGCGGGTTGGAGAGAAAAAGGAGAATGATTCCGGGTCGGGACCAAGGGGTTTCTTATACTATTTCTTCGAGGGGTTTTGGGCAGACTCCAATGGCACTTTACAAGCGCTCATTGCCATTCTTTCAACTGCCCGCTGTGGACGAGGCAATGGTAAGCGTTCTCGATGCTCGTCACATTCTTTGACTTCCATGGCTTTGGAGTTTTCATACACAAACATGCAAAAGAGACTGTTCAGATCCTTGTCAAGAAGGCGAATCGCTTGGTATTGTGCGCCTAGTATTGTCCATCAAGGGGCAAGGGGTCTTCGGTCCCGGTGAGGTGGCGGGAAAGCTTCTAGATCACTTAGGGAACTGGAACAACTTGGAGGTCACGAGTCGTCAAGGGTTCGCGTCCCTTGATTTCTTTGATTTCATCTGAGAATAAACTTAAAATATGGAAGTTGCCGCCAGACTTGCGGGGGTGTTGAGATGGGATTCGTGGTGGCGCTATTGTTCCCCCCTGAACTCCTTAGTATTGTTGACCCCGGCCCTTGTTTGTCATGTGGTTCCCAGCCCCGACCGCTAAGATGGTCCAGTCCATCGAGACGAATCAATTAAATCGAGTCCCCTCTCGCCTCCTAGGACATTGAAAGAGAGAAATGACTGGTGTTTGCCGTTCGGATATGATTGCTCTAGAGATGTTACCCGGCCACAACCCCTCGGTCCCGCACTGAAAGGGAGTAAACACCAGCCCAGCCCAACCCCTGAGCATCCTTCTTCCCGACCGGGAGTCTAGAACCGGGTGAAAGGGAGCCTGTTCATGTCAGCAATCTGGAATGTGCCCAGATGTCCGGCAATTGAAATAACACCGCAGGAAGATCCGGCCAAAAAGGGGGAACAGCGTGACATGAGTCCGGTGAAAGAGACACCAAGCCAGGACGGTATCTGACAAGGACTCGACATAAAATCCCAGTCGTTACTGCGGGAAAGCACAGCGCGGCTGCTTGTACTGCAGGATGGAGCCGCACCGCGGAGCCAAGGGGGGCTCGAACGAGGAGAAACACGCGGAGGGAGAAACTCACCACTTCCCCTTGAGGGTAATCACGACCCAACTCGCGCCCGTCTCATCCACCTCCTTCTCGACCTTGCTGTTGAAGCAAATAGCACTCATGATGCCGTCGCCAAACTTCTCGTTCAAGATAGCCTTGTACGCATACCCGTAATTCTGCACAATCTCGTACAGCCTGTAGATGAGCGGCTCGACGGGCGGCATGGGCCCGGCCCTCCCCCTGTCGGGAAACCCCATCATCTGCGAGGCGACGTTGGACTCTGGCGATAGGCCCAGTAGCTCGGTCAGCTTTGCTACGTCCTCGGGCGAGGCGCGGGCCTGCCCGTAGAAGAGGGCTGCCACGGCCACTTCACTGCGGCCGAGGTGCTCTGCGATGGCTTCAAAGGTGAGGCGCTTGGAGGTTTTGGCTTCGAAGAGGGTGGCCGAGTAGGCGGGGAGGCGGTCCATTATGGAAGACTGAAGTGGTGGTGGTGGTGGTCAGGGGCTGAGTGTTGATGGCGTTTTGCGAAATGGTTGTTTTTTTTTTTTGGGGGGGGGGGGAGGAGGGGAGTAAATAGGTATGCCATATGTGCGAGACTCACATCGAGGGAAGCGAGATTCTGCCGTTGCTCTGCAACCGAGATGATGGATGAGCGGCGTCCAAGTTGTCCTGCCATTTTGACGATGGGGTGAGTTGGCTATGTTTGAAGTTGTTGTCCTTGTGCTACGAGTATGTCGCGATGTTGACTTCGTTGATGTTGATGTTGACTGCGTTGATGTGGCTCAACAGTACGCCCTACAGCTTCTACGGTATCTTGACACTTTATAGTCCTGGGGTCCGCCCGACCCCTCTTCTCGTGCTTCCGCATTGCTACTGCTCCGGATGAGATGTATGAGCTCACCAAACCCCACCTCTGGTGGGTGAATGCAAGCAACCGTGCCCCGCAGGACATAAACCGGAGACTCGGGCAGGCGGGACGAGAGCGGGGTTGTAACATCGGACGGTGCAGTTGCTACCGCGAACTGATATCCGTCTTTCGATGTGTCATCGCCTCTCTCAGCGCACCGTGTTTGCACATGCCGGGTCCAAACATGGTCCTGCCCAGCATCTCATCCTGCCTACCCAGTAACCCAAAGTCGCAAACACGATATGTGCTAGGTATGTATGCAACTACGAGGATATATATCATAAGCCCACCGGGAAACAGCCGTCTAGAACGTCCCCGGATTCTTCCAATCCTGCTTGGTCGCACCCTCCAGATCATCAACATTCAGCATCCCGATCCCCTCCTCAACAAGCACTTCCCAGACACGATTCCTCACATGGATCGGCCATGAAGGCAGACCCCAATACCGCGACGTGAGCCCCCTGCTCTGGGCCTCGCGGATCTGGCTCCTGATCTTCTCCAGCTGCGCCTGGCCTGGCCCTCCTTTCCACCATACCGACCCGATGACGTTCCAAAAGTTGACACTCGCATAATACGAGTTGGTTGAATCAAAGGTCGAGTTTTCCAGCTTGTCCAGCGGCGCGTCAAAGAAAGCCTCCCTGTACGTTGAGTTTCCGAGGATCTGGTCAAAGGGGGTGTTCCCCGTCCCGACGACGGTGATGGGACCCTGGTGAAACTTCCCGTCCTCGGAGTAACTGAGCCATCCCTTCTCGCGCAGCGGTGAAAGCTGTTCCATGACCCATGGCCAGGTTTCTGCTCCGTTGGTTTTGAGGTCGACCAGGAGAACCAGCGTCTGCTCGGGGTCGGTGTCAAAGACGCCATTCATGGTCCCCTCGTAGAACTCTGTCTTGGGATTCTGTCTGCTCAGTATCTCAACCAACGGGTTGACATACAGGGTCTGAAACGTCCGGTTTGGCTGCAACGATGCCGTGTCGTGCCCAACATGGAGATCGCCGTTCCGCAGCCAGACGTCTGCCTCGACTCCGGTGCAGCCGGCGTAGATGGCAGTGAATAGCGGGACTTTGCGCCAGTAGTCATTGTGCGAGTGGCACGGCAGCGGCAAGACATCCCGGAGGAAGTCGGTTGGATACCAGGCGAACTCTTCAGTGCCAGTGCCTGGCTTGCCCCAGTTCTTGAAGGGGTCGCCGTTGTTGCTCTCGCGTGCTGCAAGCAAGTGTTTTGCTACCGTTTCACCGATGTCTACGGCGAGGAGGAGTGTCGACCTGAGGATCAAGTCAATGCGCGAAAGCGCCTTGTGGGAATGGGCTCACCTACAGCAACCCCAGGGCAAAAAAGTATGTGTGCCAGGTCCATATCTGCCTCGGCTTATGATGACCTTGCCTGCCGTAATCTATACCTTCCTCGGTGTTGTCATCCACGCCCCCCGAAACAGCGGTGTACTCGACTGTCACTGTCGACTTCGCCTTCGCCTTCTCAGACCTCCATGAAGACATGGTTGACCGCAGTGTTGAAAAGAAGGTTGAGGTTCCTCGTTGACCGTCTTGATTAGGACTGCGTAGGCTCGCCCGTGAAGAAAGCCAGCTATCCCCGGTGGCTGCTGGTTCTTCGGCTAGTGTAACCACTGCCGCACCCGGCTCCCGACTCCCAACCTCCACCAGACCCACCCACCCGGGCCTCATGATCTCAGCGGTTGGTCGCCGCGTCTTAGAGGGGTCACGCTGTCAAGATTGTTCAATCTAGCTCGACGAAATCGTCCCAGGTGCGTGCTGCCTTGTTTCTGCCAGAGACACTTGTGACCTAATAGCTAGGTAGCTGCTCATTCGCTTTGCTGAATAATAGCTGCCGAGTTGACACAGGACGGAGCCAACGCGGCTGAAAGTGAGGAAAGCAAGGCCAGGCCGTGCAAACGAGAAAGAGAGAAAAAAGAAAAAAAAAAACAGAGCCGCGCGTAGACGTAGCAATTTGTAGATTTGAGAGTCAATCTGACCTGGTTGGCGATACGATATTGGATCTGGCCGCCTTCCATTTTTGGTGCCTGGTCTCGACGGCCACCGGCGCGAAGGATCGACCTGAACAGGCTGACAGGGTCGCAATGCAGGCCTGGGGACGGAGTTCTGGACTCAGCTGACGGGCGCCAGTGGCAGCCCATGCCGAAACCAGCGATTTGGATTGCCGGCGATACACAGTCACAGACAATATGCATGGGTCCCATCTCCAAGCGATCAATGTCTCGTCCGAATGACGGATATCTTTATCAACAAACCAGCCGGTTCCTGATTACATTCCTGGATCGAGTTGCGGGGATCCTGCGAACTTCGTCTGAGCGGACGGGAAAGTCGGGGGGGGGGATGGGGAAGGGACCCTTGTTGGTGGAAGATCGAGGGGTCTTGCAGGGGTTTGCTGAGCATCGCTCCACTTGGCGGGGCCGCTGTCTTATCGAACAGAACTTATCGCGCTCTGTGGGGAATTTTTTTCCGCTGGCAAGAGACAAGTCGCTAGTAGGTCAAGCGTCCAACTTGAAGTCTACATCGGCATCAATATCTAGGATTGAGAACGGCGAACGAACCGGTTGCCCACAATGCCGCACAAGCACACTCGGCGAGAGAAGGACGAGTCTACGTAAGGCTGGTTTCTGCGCGAGTCATAGGGCTCTCATACCTGACAAGCAACAGCTTCGACCTTCCCCCATCGCAGACCGCAAGGCCGCTTCCGCCAACGACCATCTCCAAGAAGAAAGTAGCCGAGAATAAAACCGACGACGCCCAGAAGAATGGGCAGAAGAGGAAACGGGGTGGCAAAGACGCCGACGATGTGCCTCGCGCATTCAAACGACTGATGGCATTCGCGCATGGCAAAACTCCGCGGAACGGTCTCGACAACGGCGACGCGGTAAAGGGCAAGGGCAAGGGCAAGGGCAAGAGCAAGAAGAAGAACAAGCCGGAAGCCAAGTCCGTGGCCACGGCAGCTACAGACCCAACTCCAAAAGACGATCTCAAAATTCGTCCTGGCGAGCGCCTCTCCGAGTTCAATCAGCGTGTCGACGCCGCCCTGCCCCTCAGTGGCTTGGTCAACAAGACAGTGAAGAACGGCAAAGACCCGTTGGGTCTGAAAGTAAAGCGCACAAAGAAAGAACGCAAAATGCACAACATGTACGCTGAGTGGCGCGAGATAGACAGGAAAGTCCAGGAGAGGCGCGAGGAGGAGCGCGAGCTGGCCGAGGAGAAGGAGATGGAGAACGAGGCGATGGGTGTATCTTGGAAGCTGGATCTCGAAGCGCACGGGAAAAAGAAGGGCAAGAAGGGGAAGCGGGGCAAGTACATTGGCGAGGAGGGTGGAACGGAAAAAGATCCGTGGGACGAGATCAAGAAGAAGAGGGGCGAGGCGAAGGTTGGGATACATGATGTTGCACAGGCGCCGCCGGAACTGAAATTACCCAAGAAGAATCTGCTTGTTCGTGGAGCAGCGGTCGCAGTTGAAAACATCCCGAAGGCGGCGGGCAGTCTACGGCAGAGAGAGGAGCTGCAGGGCATCCGGGAGGAGGTGGTGGCTTCGTACAGGAAGATGATGAGCGAGAGGAGGCATACAATGGGCACGCAAGATAGCGCTGAGAAGTCTGAGCAGGCGAAGTGAGTCTGGATCAATTGGAAGCTTGGAACGCATCAATTGCTCCCCCTGAAAGGTTCACTGTGGCTATGAGGTAGGTACAGTACCTACCTAGGTACCTATGTGCTCAGATTATGAATGTGTATATACATGTATATACATGCCATTCTATCTCACGCTCGTCTCCGCATAAATATCAACCCTCACTTTGATCTTATCGTCTTGGTGGGGCTGTAAAAAATGATCAGATAATTCCCTTTCTTGTTCTATTAAAGAAGTGAAGCGAATGAATTGGTCGGTCGCGGCGCGGTGCTATACGTACCTTTTTTTGAAGCACCCCACCTTGGCTCCTTTTCCTTCTCCTCTGCCCCTCCAAAAATCCTCCCGCACTTGCGCATCGCGTTCAATCCTCAGTCCGCCACACCAACATTGAGCATCAGCGTTCAATTCCCGGTTCGACTCACAATCACCCAAATTTTCGACAGCTGAGAATGGTATCAATTTCATCGCCATCATGAGCGGAGTTGGTCTTGAGGTCCTGCTGGAGGGTCTCATTCCCGAGATCGCATATTCTGGAGAAAGAGGTGAGTCGCATGCCCTCGTTGCCGCTCAGCGCCACGATATTTCCCTTGAGCATGTCTTGTTATCTATATGGTAATACTATGATGTATTATTTCTCTTACATCGTATTACCCAGTGTCAAGTCACTGGAGATACGAGCAGCAGCCTTGTGTTCGGTTGTCGATGCGGCGCACTCTGCCAGCTTCATAAGTGTAGGCGTTGCTAACTCGAATCGCAGGAGTGTCGATATCTGAGTTGCTCAAAATTGTACGGCAATATCATCTAAGTCTCGGTGGGCAAGATGCGTCGGTCCAGGGTGACGCAACCGAACAGCTGCAGGGTTCAGCCGACGATTCCAGCCTTGAGAAATCGCTTACAGATGCCGAGATGTCATCTGCCCGCTGGGCCTGGGACTGGTTGCGCTCTCGACCACAGATCTTGATTAACGGCAATAAGCGATGGAATCGGCTCGAGTTGAGTGAAGCCCTTGCCCTGCCGGAAGCCGATTTGATCGACCCAGCAATCGTGTCTGCTTCAGGAGATGCCAAAGGAACCGAAAAGACCAAGGGCAAGAAGATCAAAAAGACGCTCACCACCCGACCCAGGATACATCCGTCTGAGGATTTGGTCTGGCAGACATTGACCCGCCATGGTGTCGATTACAAGCGGGTGCCTGCCCTCGAATGGGCCTGTCTACAGGGAATCGCTTCGGCCAGGGCAGAGGGCATCCTTCAGAGCGACCTTCGGCGTCTAGTTGATCAGGACAAGCGGTCTCTGCCCAAGCGAACAGATTCACTCGCCCGGAAAGGCTACATCGCCAAGCGGACAGTGGTTGTGCAGAAAATGAAGACGAGCAGGCTGTGGCTGGTGGACTTCGCTCCGCCCCTTGTCGAAGCAGAGACATGCGGCCTCGACTTGACGCCCGAGACGCTGAGTAAAGACCTGGAACCGGTTCCCTGGCATCAGCGTTGGACTGGGAATAATATCGATATGGACGCTCTCGGTAGAACCGTCGTTGGCGTTGTCAAGGCATTTCAAGTAATTCGGTATGCTGACCTGCGGCTCAAGATGGGCGTCTCTGGCAAGAGGTGGCAGATGAAGACCTTGGCCAAGAATTGCCAGCGTCTGGTGGACGTGGGCGTCTTTAAATACACGGCTGCATCCTTCCCAGGCATGCGCAAGGTCTTCAAGGACTGTCTAAAATTCGTGCGGGAGCCCAGCGCAGAGGAGTGGGATAAGTTTCTCGCCACTGGGAAGAAGACCTCGCTGTATTCGGACCCGACTAGGCATCGGGAACCAAAGCCCCACGCGCTGGCCCTCTACGGAAGGTCGGGAGAGGATGGTCTTGGGAGCGGCGACGCACGGTCCAAACTGAAGCGCATCTTCAGCGGCTGGACCCCCGAAAAGCCTCTCGCCCAAACTGTCTTTGAGGTGATCGGGAGCGCCGGTCCAGAGGGGGCTTCTAACCCTCAGGTCAGCGTGGCTACGGTCGGCTACCAGCATCGAAGATACCTTTCGAGCTACCTTACCAAGGTTGCCGAAACCCAGCAACCGCCGCACCTCAAGAAATTCCAGGTCGTCAGCAAACTTGTCCGCACAGGCAAGACTTCCGCGTACATGTTCTCGGCTCCGGGGCCTACAGAGCAAACTGTTCCCTCTCATGTTGATGAAGAGGAATCTCGGGTGGAGGAGCAGGCGCCAGCAGGGGGCTCGTCAGATCCAGCGCCGACAGGTTCATACGGCTTCGGAGCGGTGCGGCCCAAGATGTTTAGCGCTGGTAAGGATTTTTCCCTCTCTGATATGTCGCGAGTCGCAAGGAAATCGAAGCCTTCATCCAAACGGAAACTTTTGCCTCGTCTCAGACCGGAACACTTGGCGGCGGCCGAAGTCGCTTCCGGGGCAGCAGCCTCCGAACCGGACGCCACCACGGCGGATCAAGAGACTCAGGTTGCTAAACTCGAAGGCAATCAATCTCTGAAACGCTCTTTCGACGAAATTACAAGCATTACCGAGGACGCCGGGGACGGCGTCATCGAGCCATCTGGCGCTCAAGAGCAGGCTGATTTGTTAGCCTCCGCCGAGGTCGTTGAAGCTCCCAAAGTTCCAACAAGCGAAGATCTTGTCCTGAACGTTCAATACAATGGAATTGCCGGCAAGCTGCAGCTCCGCCGCTCGGATCGCAACCTCACCTTTTTGAGGTCTGGTAGAGGCCTCAAGAAACCCGTCACTATTCCCGTCGACGACAATCTCGACAAACCTATCATAGGGGTTACCCTTGGGAGCGAGGAGAACAGTCTCTCCTTCGAAATAAAAGATAAGGATGGGGCTCCGGCCTCGACTTACGTCTTCATCTTTGACGACAGAGGTCAAGACAACGCCGCCTGGATTCAGCAGGAGGTTATCAGGATGAAATCCCCTGACAGTGAAGACCCAAGGCCGGAGGAAGTCGCAGCTGCTTCTAAGCAGATCACAGTTGAGGCCCCTCCATCTCGCGCCACTCGTGGCACTGGACGAGGCCGAGGAAAAGGCAAAAAGGGACAGTCCCTGCCGGCAGGAGCAAAGCCATACGTCTGCTCTCTGTGCGGTGGCGCCTGGAAGAATGACATCGGTCTCAAATACCACCTGGAAAAGGCTCAAGTCCCATGCAACCCGAATTTTGACCCCGCCGTCCTCCTTGAGCGATCTCGGAAACGTCGCAAGTTGTTATCTCCAGCCCCAGTGTCAACGGCCACCTCCGAAATTGGAGACGACGAGGCTTCAGGCCGCACGCGCAAATCAAGGAGCGGACGGAAAGGCGAGAAAAAAGCTCCTCGTCTGCAACTCAATGTCCGCTCTGCTATGCGCTCTGCACAGGATTCAGCCCACAAATTCCGTGGTCTCAGTGTTACTGATACTGATAATGTGGGCGAGTCAGAGAGCTGGGTCCCGGAGCGCCCCAAAGGATTACTCTGGAGATCTACCTTAGAGCCGCGTGGTTCTGGATTGGAAGCGCTTGGCTTAACCGGGAACGGTCTTCTACCAGCTTGTCCGTCAGATAGCTTCGCAGCGGGGGCATCCTCCAATGTCAAATTCCGCCCGTCTACGCCTGCTGCCACAACCTCATATCCTCAACCGATGTCCGGTGTCGATGTTGACGCATCACCAAGCGTTTTGGCTGCCATCGGCGAGGGTGCGGCCAGTGCGGTTGTAGCCCACGAGCAGTCAGAGCCATTGCAGTCTCTGCCGATTGCACCCGCAACGCCCGCACGTTCCCGAACCTCTGAGGATGTTCTAGCGGTTAGTGACACGTTCGGCAGCAAATCATCTTATCGGTATCCTCTCGACGACTTTATGTCGGGGCCTACGAACGGAACGCCACGATCTAGCCGATATGAGGACGTTTCGCCATCGAAGGGGCCTTCGACCGCCGATCAGTCTGAGCTGCCCCAGAGTGAATACCCAGATCTCCCTTCTCAACCAGTAGGGCAAGAGGGAGGGCACGACTTCGAGACGGAAACCCCGGTGCCATCGCAAAATGTGCAAAGACCATTGAAGCCTTTTGCACGCTCTTCAAACTACGACCGCATGGCCAGTGATGCAAAGAGACGAACCGCTCAGGCGTTCGACATCATAAACCATCTGCTAGACAATAACCTCGGTGTGTTTCCCGGCGACAAGGCTCTGTTCTACGCCTTGACCAACGTCTTCTTAAAGGAGTTCCCAAAACAGATGCCGCCTACCTGGAAGAACTGCACCAGTGCAGTTAAAGCTGTAGAGTCTCGCAAGCTCGCCGCTGTTCACACCCACATGCTCAAAACCGAGAGGGGGAGGTTGCAAACATGCACCCTGCTCATCAGAACCGGCGTGGATCCTAATGGAATCATTGCAACCAAAATGAAACAGAAGATGCGCGAAACCTACCCAGGCATCTTTATTCCACCTGCCTTCTCTCCCACCCAGGATGAGCTGGCCCTATTGCAAGAGCTTGACAGGAAACCCACCGAAAGCAAACCGAATGCCAATGGTCAGAAGTTCCGCAGCAGGCGCAAGATTGAGGAAATCGAAGTCTTCAATGCGCCTTACTACACAAATACCGCCCCTCCCGTCGGGACCAGAAGGGATCCCCTCTGGATCCGGGACTCCGAGCTGCTGGCTGACGATGGCTTTGCTGGTCGGAAGCGGTCATCCAGCAATGACCACTGGGCCGGCCCCGCCCAGAAGAGGGCGAGAACTGATACCTCCAGTGATGAATACGGAGACAAGCCAGTTGATCCAAACATTCTCGAAGACCCATTGTCACCGTCACAATATAGCCAGCGAGATGGCCCCTCTGTGCTCGAAGCGATCAAGGCGTACAGCCTTTTGCCACCGAAACTGGGCCCGCGGGGCCAGCGAAGGTCGTCGTTCCCGTATAAGCCTCTTGCCAAACTACCGCGGGAGCTTGGTAGAATCAGGAATCCTGGGTTGAGCAGCTTACCCGGCTGTTTCTTTGGCAATGGTGCCAACGCTACGGCAATTCAATTCGTTTCACCCGAGGTTCTAATTTTAAACCCCAACACCAACCTTGGAGAAGATACCGAGGGGGTTGAAGAGAGCCAGGACCATGACCGGGCTTCGAGTCGGGAGACTGGCAAAAACATTTTGGACGAGCCTGGAACCGAAGAGGCCAATGCCACAACAACAATTGAAAAACCCAGAACATTCGAGTTTGCCTGGCCCTCTGTCCTGGAGCCATCATCGAGAGGCACTTGGCCTGATCACAATCTCGGCATCTTCGAGCATCACGATGGCAGTTTCACACTCAATGGCTGGATGCCCAGTCAGAAATGGCTTTTGACTCAGAATATCCCGTCCAGTGCAGAGGAGATGACCGGGAAACAGAAGGCTGAGAAGATCAAACTGCGCGATTGGGTTGACAGGGAATATGCAAGGTTCTGCTCCCTCGTCAACCAATGTGCAGCATGGGAGCAGTCGCGGGCTGGCACGGCCGTAATGTCGGGCAGCAGTGTGGTACCCGCCTACCATTACATCAACGTCTCTCCGCCAGCATCAAGGGCAAATAGCAGAGCGGTCAGTTTGAGGTGGTTGGACGATACACAGTACGACCTTGAGACGCTGCCCTACGAAGACCTGGAAGACGACGATTACGGAGACGTTATTTATATTGAGGATGGTCCCGAGAGGGCTGCGAAAGATGGTGAGCCATCGCCCAAGAAGCGCCGTGTTCAGAAGCCTGCCGGGACGCAGACCAGACGAACGCAGGGAAGGCCACCCAAACTCAAGCTTGCGGCTATCAAGACGATGCGTGAGCACACGTCGTACCCGAAGACGGCGGACGACCTTCTACAGGACGGCAGTGGAGATCTCGATTGGTCGCGCGAGAATGTGCGGTTGGCGGCGTTCATTGTCGTCACTACCTTGCTGGGTGGTGTGGACAAGGTCGTGGATTGGGGGTTGATGCTGAGGCTCATGCCTAACCAGACGTGAGTGGATCATATTTGAACTTGGAATGGGTTGTGGCTAACAGTGACCAGAATCAGCCAGCTGCGGCACTACTGGTGCGCCTTGAAGAAGGATCGCTTATCGACGATAATCAGCTTGACAGACAAGTTCAGGCGAGCGTTCCTCAAGGCATATGAGAAGAACGAGGTTCCGCCCATCGACTTTGACAACGTTCTTGCATACGACTGGAAGTTTTTGATCAACTGGACGACTAATCTCGACATGGCTGAGCAACGGACGCTGCCATCGACACGCAAGGCCTTGGACGAGACCGTCTCGGTGACCAAGTTCAAGCATGGAAACCGCCCATGGAGGGAGGCATTTTACCATCCACAACGATCCATTTTCAACAAGTTCCAGGACGCAACGTCCGAGCCTCTTGCTTACTCAGTGGACAACAGCCCCGATCCAAGGCTGAGCACCGACTTGATCGTCGCTATGTCCTGGACGCGGTCACTCTGCGTGACCCCCGTCGAAGCGTACACAGCCGACGCCGTCCTTCACAGGCGCAACAGTTTATTCCTTAGCCGCAGCAAAACGGAGATTACCGAGTTGATACTTAAGGGCGTCGACCAGCTCCAGCGGCAAGGCGTCATATCCAAGTCGTCGTCGAAATGGTCCAACGGGCGCCGGTGGCGCTTCAACACGCGGGTTCTCGACTCCATCGAGAAAGCCGCGCAGCAAGAAAAGTTTGCCAAGGCAGTCCAATTCAAAAAAGAACTCGACCAGGCTTTCAGGGCAGGGGAGAAGAAGCGCGTCACATACATCACCAACGACGGCATGATCATGGCGCTGCTCAATCTGCAAGCCAGCGGGCGCGTGCATGTCGAAACATCAGGCCAGCCGAACGTGCCCATGGGTCACGAGCCGGGCAACTACGAAACCCGCAAATACACGAAGAAATACATGCATTTCCGCCTCGACGTCGTGCCCACCGAGTCGTATCTCTTTGACGAAATTGACAGCGGCAACAACGAGGGCGAGGACGCCACCCTCTCGGATCTGCGCACCCGCATCAAAACAACTACGCCGCCCACAAGAGGCCCCGGCGGGGCGGTTCCTGTCTGGTGCGACGTGTTTGGGAAAGTCGACGGCGAACGCTGGCTCAAGTACCTTAGTGCGGTGCTGATAACGCTTGCATCGCGCGGGTCGATGAGGGCGGACGAGCTCGTCAAGACGCTCAAGCCGGTCATCATGGCATTCGAGGCCGAGCTGATTATGGAGTGGGCTGAGGGGCTGGGGCTGCTCAAGGCGCAGTTCGAGGGCGCTGCGCCGGCCGTCATGGAGTGGTGGTGGATTGCGGTTGGGATGCAGAGGGAAGGGCTGGCCGAGATGGCGAAGGCGGCGGCCGGGAGGCAGAGGAAGGCTTTGCCTTCGGGGCGGCCTGTCAAGGTTGCCGGTGATGGGGAGGTTCAGGGTTGACGAAACGGCGGGAGGAGAGAGAGACGGTTGTGGTTGTCTGTGCCAATGAAGGTGTGGTTATGAACTTTTTGGTGTTTTGCCTTTTTTTTTGGTAGTCGGCCTTCCTTGCGCCGTGGCATGGGTTTTGATGGACGGATGGACGGATGGACAGATGGGCCTAGAGGTTGGCGCTTTGGCGATACCCCCTTTTACAACTGTATCTCGCATACCTAGGAGTTACTGGTGGTTTTTTTTTTTGACGAAACATCATGTATTTCCTTTGACATCCCTTTCTCACGGGACACGTACGAGAGAATAAGTACAGGCCCTCGAGGTTTAGTCGATGCTGGTAATCTCCCGGATCAAGCTTCTCATTGTATGCTGTGGGGGGTCATGATGAGGACACGGCTCGGCTCGTGATTGTTTACATTGCCCCTGAATCGGCTCGCTTACATGGATGGTGAGGTCTTGGATCCTGGGCCTCCCACAGCGCCATACCCGTCCGTCACCCGCTTCGGCATTCTTGAGAGCAATCTGCGACGAACCAAAGACGATAGGAAAACGCATTTCCCATGCTACGCTGCAACCCGCACTTTCTCGCAAATGGACATGCAGACAGCACAGTTTGGATAACTGTCTCCTCACTACACGAGACCGAGAGCCATACGGTCTGCCCACTTACCACCCTCCTAAGAATCTGGAGCCCAACCAAGACTTGCCCGGCTTCTATTTCCCTCGGACGATAGATTTCTCTTTTCACCGGTCTCGTATGCCACATGCCTGCCTCGTCTTCCATGCCCCACTGCATGTCCCAGCTTGCCTCCGAGGCAACTGTGCAGTTGCAGTGCCCGAGGTTTCATTTGTTGAGTAACTTTGCTCATCAGCACCAGGTATTCGACCCAGAGGCTTGGTATGCGGACGGGTACTGTAGAGGAAGCTAGAGCGGCAAGTAGTAAACATACATACCCCTTGCTTCACCATCGCCTAACCCCTGGTCCAGACCGGCAGCCACCTCACCTCACCGGTCCTGCCTATCATGCCATGCCATGCCATGCCGTGCCGTGCTATGCCGCACTACGTCTTGAGGTGCTGTGCATTCTCTCATCGCACCACGCGGCATCCAATCCCGACACAACAAGCGAGACAGCACTTGCTTTTCTTCAGCCCTCCGGTCCGATCAGCAGAACCCCCCCGACAGCACTTGCATTCCAGTTTTGGTTCTTTTCTCCTGCTCAAAAGTCCGAGCACGAAAGCATTACCGGATCTGTCCCTGGCAGGGAGGATGAGAGTGAGACACTCGTCGCCCCGCATGCGTTGGCGCAGCCACAAAAGCCTCCATTGCGCAGTCTACATACGGATAGTTACTTCCAGCGACAGCGAGGAGTGCGAATGGACAATGGACTCAAGCTCGTGTCAAGGTATCCGCGCGGTCGCCGAGTCTGAGTCACAATCCTTCACCCCCCCCCCCCCCCCCTCCTTCCCCCTCCTCTCCCTCCAAAAAAAGCCAGGAAACAGCAGTGAAAATTCCATCCGCCATTCGTCTCTGGCGTCTCTCTCTCTCTCTCTCATTGGACCAACAAAGGCAAGCCTCACCGCAGGGCTCGTCGATCATCAGCCACCATGCTCAACAGATGGGCCGAATTTATTTTTCTCTGTGCTACCTGATACGACAGCGCAACATGGAGGCTCTACTACGTACGAAGTACTGTAGGTCAAGAATAAGGCGAAGGAGAGAGAAAATACCCGATGTCTCAGAAGAAAAAAGCAACAATGCCAACGAGCAAGGACCAGGAGACCCCCGACAAGAAGCCGCGGGGACTGCTTGACAATCAGGTGGGCTCAAGCTGGCGAACGACACGTCAAGGAACGGTTTCCATGTGACGGGATTGGCATGTCGCCAACATGTGCCTAATATAGTAATATAAACAGAAAAGGGCTCAGTGAGGATCCACAGCAGGCGGCCCGACTCGGATTACTGGGTATTGACTATTGGCTGCCTTGGGTATATACAGTAGGAATTAGTTGACGCTAAAACGGCCAGAAACTACAGTAGGTGGTTATGGATACACACTACATCATTCGGATTGGGAGAAATCGGATGCCGTGTGAGACGGCAGCAGGGAATGAACCGCGCAGTGTCTTACTTTTCTTTATTGTTGCCCTAGCGTTCCAGCGTTTGACTAAACGTTAACTGACTAGAGGTAGTTGGAGGGAAAGAGGAACCGTCATGTTCAATCGCCATGCCCGCCTCCTGCCTCCTGCTTGCTTCGCCATTGTCCCCCCTGAACACGTCTGCCAGCGGCGATGTATGCATGGGTGTCTCAGCGTCTCCCTCTTCCTATTGACGTTACGGCTCCCTCGAAGAAATATACCACGGTGCAACATGCAATGCATGTCTGGGCACAGCACGACTGCCCACTTCACCGGTCTCCGACCGGCGGATACGAAACCTCAATCTATAACCCTGCCCAAACATCATGAAATTTCTTTTATCTGCTTCCCCTCGCCAGGCGCCAGCCGGTGGGCCGTTTGTTCTGTGGGCGCGGAACTGGGAAGCTTCTCGATGTAGCAGCGCACCGCAGCGCAGCATGAAACGAATGTGGTGCGACGGGGCTCGTCATTTTGACACCGATCTCGAATGTGGGAATGCCCACGCGACTCTGTGTTACTGACACTGACACTGACACCGTCTCCTCTCTTCCTCCGATATTCCCGCAAAAGCCCTTGTCTTCCAGGTATAATTCTTACATACACGTGTGGTTACTGGTATGTACCGATATATGTACGTATGTAGGTATGTATGTACCAACATGAACCTTCTTGTGCAGACCAAGGTACGATACGCAACGCAACGCAACACCAGATGCAGCACTCAAACGCCGCCCACTGCATGGCCCCAGTTCGAGGGCGATGAGGCAGGAATACAAGACGAGGCAACCGAATCCCCGACGCAGCTGATGGCCGCTGCATGACATGTGCCGTTACACGCCGTGACAGGTCCCCTCCCCAGGGCACGCACGCCACGAGATCATAGATGCCCCCGAGAATCAGGCAACTCATCTCTGTGCTTTGGTCCTCGATCTCCCTGATGCGGTCGTCCGCTTATCTCTATCTCTGGCGCACCTCCATGCGGTGCCACTACCGGCACCAGCTGACTCCAGCCCCAAGGTCCCTCTGTTCGACGACAAAACCGCCAGGTACTGTACGTACGAATGAACGTCAGGGCCGGCCCACGACCAAGCCGGGTAGCTGCAGCCAGTCAGCGTGGCAAGGCGGCAGGCCCGGGAGCAGCTGGCACTGTCGTGGTACCTTGACGCCTTCCGGATTCCCATCCGCAATATCAGACCATCCAACGGAGCATTGAGGGGACTCGGGCAGTCCATTGAACCCCCCCCCCCCCCCCTTTTGAGCGGGCGTGCTGACTCCGATTGAACAAACCCGAGAACAGCAGCGGTGTGTATCTCGAAGTAGACGACAATTGTGCATTGTGTGTGAGAGTGAGAAAACAAGCGAGAGCGAGACCCGATGGAGAAAACCCCCAAACCGCCCCCCCCCCCCAACAGGGCCGTTACATAGGTAGGAGATAATGCAATGGCACACCACCGAGACCTTGGTCTCCTCCTACTGTAGGGGTATCCCTCCATTCAGCCCACCGGCCCCATTTCTCGCCTGCAAAGAACTCTGCATCATCACATTTCACACATCCCCCATACCAAGCATCCCAGTTTATATAAACATATTTGCCCCATTCACAGACTTGGTCAGATGACGCGTTTTTTTTTCCCTGACGTGCTGGCCGTCAAGGTGGTCCCTATGATTAGCAAGCATCAACGGGAATAACGACGAAGAAATTGGTTCCCCCTCCCAATTCCCCTCCCCTGATACTACCATCAGCCGGGGGGGGGAAACGTGGGAGGAGAGAAGGGAGGCAATAATAACAATCCCAAATCTCAAATCGTCGGTACCGAGGCTACCCCAATATCTGGTCTGAAAAAAGGGCCCAGTACCGCCGCTGGCTCATTGACCTACATAGAGGCGTACTGTATGTACATAGTATTGCGTCGTGTTTGTGTTGGGTTGGGTTGGGTTGTACAATGTCATGGTCTCGGAAGCAGCCGAGCGTGGCAGGGCAGGGGAGCAGGGGGGCAGGGGGACGAAAACAGAACAGGACAGGGGGGGGGCGGAGAGAGAGGGAAGACGAGCAGCACCGGATGGCTGGCGCAAACTATTTGGAGTTATCAGAGTTTATTGACATGAAGCATCACCATATCCGGCATGACTTGGACGAATACAGATCCACCCTCTTTCCGTTTTCCAGCGCTGTGTCGTACGTTTCGGACACCCCATTGGGCACCCCAATAGTTGGAGCATCAATACATCCAAAAGAAGCAACGCAAAAAATAGAAAAAGGAAAAAAAAAAAAAAGGACAAATGTGATGCCGTCCCACCACCAAACTGATCAACAACAACAAAAACAGCAACAACAACAACAACCACCCTAATTTAGTTTGGTGTTCAAGTATCGACCCCACCCGATCAGAACGAGATGAGGTGAGGTGAGGTGAGGCGAAGGTGCCGGGGGAGGAGGAGGAGGTGTGGAGGTACTGTACCCGTACCAACCTCTACTTCCCGGCCGTGTCCAGTCTTGTCTGTCAGCTCTGCATCAACAAACTCCCAACACCAACACCAGCACCACTACTACTACTACCCCCC
>JAMAKP010000026.1:187554-648565 GCA_023628455.1 Chaetomiaceae sp. B2702 | reverse complement strand
CCATCCCTTTCCTCATGCCTATTAACACACGAATCACCAGCCACCGTCCCTTCCCCAAACCCACCCAAAACATCGTCAAGCCCCGCACTCCCTGGGCCGCGCCCGCCGCGGGACGCCGCCGCGCCATAATATACGCGCATGGCGAGATCGAGGAGGCCCTCGCCGGCGGCAACAGCCCGCTGGCCTCGCCGAGCCTCGCCCGCACGCTGAGCGCCAGCGCCAGCGCCCACGCCGCGGCCGACCCGTTCGTGTACAGCTTCGACCGGACCGACTCGCCCAACCGGCCGCTGACGCTCGAGGTGTTCGTCAAGAGCGGCCCGGCGGGCCGCGAGACGGAGAAGCTTGTGCAGCGCGAGTACGAGGTCCTAGATGGCAACGGCGAGGCGGTGCGGGGGAGGAGGGCGCGCGCTGTGCTGAGGAGGGGAGGGAGTAACGCCAAGGACGAGGAGGAGGAGGAGGATGGGGATGGGGGGAGAGAAGATGAGGGGTTTGAGTTGGTTTGATTCTTTTCCCCCTTTTTTTCTCTCTTTCTCTTTCTCTTTTTCCTTTCAGTTGGTGGCTTCTCCCTCCGCTGTTTGATTATAAATCCTTTTGGGCTGAGCTGAGCTGAGCTGGCCTGGGCTGGGCCGGCTGGTTTTTTTCCTTTCCTAGAAGCATGGATGTTAGCGCGGGTTGTATCATACCACGAGTGGCTTTGATGGCTTGGTTTGGGAAGGGCTATGAAGGATAACTGCCTCACGGCACCCCGGGTTACATACCCCAGTATATCTTGTTTTGCATCGTTGCATTGGCATTGTATAGCTCTTAGGCAGGGCTTATTTTTGGGTTTTCTCCTCATGGACATCGTTGAGGCACTGTACTTGACCCAGGACTTTTTGATACCTGAGCAGAGTCAAGGCTCAAAGTAATTTGATCAATTTCTGAAACCAATTCAAGGCAGGAGAGTATCATTTCTCCTGCATCTCTGCGTTCCTCGGACTCGACGAGACCTGCTCGGATCAGTTCGATCATCGGACTCATCGTTGTGGGTAAACCAGACGGGGAATCCTTGGTTAGGGACGGAGTTTGGCTTGTTCCAAATCTTTGGTCCGAGACCGAGGGGCTCAAGGCCCGATTCATATGTACTTTTGAGAAACGCATTAGCACATCTTGCAGCGTGTTTTATGACCGGCCAGTACCGTTTTTGATTGTCTAACAATTTTATCCTACAACAGTATACGCAGGCCAGTCGACATTCGCTCGATGGACTGCGAGGTTGTCGCTCAGAAGGGCGGGTTCATAATTTGCCATGACGGCGGGTATCAATTCGCACAATACGGTTAATCCTGTTGGCGGTCAGTGTCGTCGTTCACCACACCAGCGGGCTGCATCCATAAGGTGCCTTACTTTAACATCAAGTACACCAAAGTCATCGGTCAATAGGGTGGTTGCCGCTGGTCTCCAAAACCCCGTGAAGAGCCTACTAATGGAAGGGTGGCATCTCCTGCCCCTTCTACTAGGCCTGGCCAGGCTGGGCTCATTCAACTGCACGATGACTCTCTCTCTTTCTCTCTCTCTCTCTCGAAACGGTGCTCATCCCGGGAACGACCGCCCCATGAGCAACTCGTAATAAGCCTTCTGCTCTGCCTCGCTGCCTAGAGAGGGATCAAAGTCGGGATCGTTGGGCTCCGGGATCGGCTCCGGGTTGGAACCCATGCTGTAAAAATCCGCGATGGTCTCGTCCGGTGCGAAACCCAGCGAGGCCAACGTCTGCGAAGTTCGAGTGGCACTAATTCCACGTTAGTTCGTCGTTCGCGAGGCTACAGTGGGGCACTCGCACAATTGCGCCGCATCTTTGGCGACGAGATCCGACAGTGAATCCCTCGGTTGGAACGGTGACCCCCGCGGGGCCGGCAGCTTTGGCTCGGGCATGGCAACGAAGCTCGAGACAGACCGGCTCCTCTGGCTCGGAGTCTGCTGCGATACCCTTCTCGCGGGTGGCAGGCGGAGCGGCGGCGTCTCACCCGGACCCTCTTCGTCCTCGACCTCCTGCGACGGAACAACGACATTGCCGTCGGCCGCCTGCAGGCCCGGCGGCGGGCCGTTGTGGCCAAAGAAAGCGCGGAACACTGAGCTCTGCTGCCACTTCGCAATCAGGGCGTCTTGCTGGGTCGAATCCTTGATGGACGAGACGATGGCGTGGCCGCCGTTGACGCGTAAATGGCCTTCGATGAGAGCATCCAGGCCAGGGATGGCGCCGAGCACGGCGCCCCAGGCGGCGGCGCTCTCCTTGTACGTGTTGAGTGCCGTGCGGTAGCCCTTCTGCGGGCCGCGACGTTTGGTCGGACGTAGGTATAGGCACGGCTTGTTGTGCTTGGTGCAGACGCCGCATTTTGGCTTGCCGTTGTCGCAGGGCTGGTGATTTACATGGCAGAAGTCGCAGCTGTGCAGACGCGTGAGTGAGGTGAGTGAGACGGCGGGGAAACCGGGGGCCCATGCTAGGCCATGACCTACGCTCTAGAGGCCTTTTTCCTCTTACGGGGGTTGACCGGTGCCTCGCTTCCGGCGTCTGCTCCTGTGTCGCTGGCTGGAGGAAGAGGAGGGTGAGGAGGGTGAGGGTGAGGAGGAGGAGGATGAGGATCAGGAGGAAGAGCCGAAGCTGGATTCCCCGGAGCCGGAGACGGAGACGCCGACGCCGACGCCGGTTGTGAGAGGTGAGTTAACTGTGGTCGCGCTGTGTTCGAGCCGCCAATTGCTGGCTCTCCCGTGGCTAGCTCCATTTTAATCCGAGCAGTGCAATTCCATAAGGCCGGTGGCAATGTTCAAAAAAACTACTGGCGAGATTTACTAGACAGTGGGTTGATGCTACTCGAGCTCAGAGTGGAAGGTTCGGTCGGGGGAGATGCTGCAGCGGAGGTGAACGGAACGGAACGGAATGTGGGCCCGCAAGCCTGTAAATGCGGAGGACAAAAATTACGTGCTAAACCGGACCGCGGGGCGCGGGGCGCTGGGCAATGAACTAGCCCCCGGCCTTTGAAGAGCGGGGCCAAGCGCTAAAATCACTGAGGCACTGGGGGTACAGTGGGTAGGTAGTTATGTACATACAGACGCGGTATGTAGACGCAGCTCCGGTCCGAATCCTGACAGGTATCACGCTAGATGCAGTCACATCCGCCTTGAGAGCTCGAGGCTTGTATGTATTGTGGAATTCAACATGCAGGGAGTCAATTGATGTCCAAGGCGGCAGATTTAGGCAGTTGGACAATCAGAGCTGCCCATGACCCCCAATCCTACCTACCTAGGTACCTCTAGGTACTGTAGGTAGTGCACTGTGTAGTGCAGAAGCCCCCGAAAGAGCGGGGGACCCCACATTCCCCGATACCCGGAAACGAGAGTTCCAGGGGCTTGCAGGCGGCAGCGGCCACTGACAGTGGGGTGTTTTCAAACGGCAGCGGCAACGTATCGCCTGCCAAGCGAGCCAGGGTCTACCTTTTTCCTGAAGCTGGAATCCCGACAAATCTGCCGACGATTTCGACGTCAAAGACGGGACTACCGGTTGGGCAGTCACTCCCAGAGTATGCAACCTGAATAATTGATCGAGTCTTCGCCCGTGCCCATGTTCTGTTCAGTCAACGAAGTAATGCCAGTGTCCCTTCCTTCCCCCGGCGCGACCTGACGCTGGTGCCGCACATCATTGATCATTCGCCCGCGCTTGACATTCAGCCAACACGCCACATACCTTATACAATCAACAGGCGGCCGGGCGTAGCAGCGACGACAACCCCCGGTTGGTGTCAGGACCAAGCGAAGCGTGGGAGCCCCGGCTAGGGTACCCGACCGACCAGAGATGGCCCCGCCCAGGAACGACCGCGTCTTTGAGCCCCATGCCTCCATCGTGCTCATCGGCTGCCGTGGCGCCGGCAAGCGCACCCTGGGGTTCATGGGCGCCCTCCATCTCCGCCGCCGTCTCGTCACCGAGGACCACTATTTCGAGAAGCTCACCGGCCTCACCCGCGGCCAGTATCTTGCCCGCCACGGCAGGGAGCACTTTGCACGGCAGAACATCGATGTGTTCAAGCGCATGCTGGACACCAACCGGACCGGATGCATCATCGAGTGCGGCATGAGCAGCCTCAGCGAGGAGGGCCAGGACGCCTTGCGGGACTACGCCGGAACCCACCCCGTGGTGTACGTCCACCGCGAAAAGGAACAGATCTCGCGTCTTATGGATGCCGGGGATGCTCAGCAGCTGCTGCAAGCCGATGGCAGGCACAGGAGCTGCGCAAATTTCGAATACTACAACCTCTACGACTCCTCGACGCCGCCGTCGGAGACAACGTCCGGAACGAGCACACCAATCCATGGCCGCCAGCCCGGGCCCTCCAAACTTCTCTGCGCCCAGCAAGACTTTGCGAGATTCCTCGACATCATCACAGGGCGCGGCGCAACCAAGGCTTGGCTGGAAAGCCCCTTCTCCGTCGCCGCCATCCCTCCCGAGTTCCGCGCCTACTCGTACGCCCTGCGGCTCCGGCTATCCTATCTGATGGACATGGACCTTGAGTGGGAGGACTTCGAGGCACGGGGCGACTGTGTGGAGCTGATCATTGACCATTGGCCCGAAGACCTTCTGAATGTCGTCGCAAGACAGGTCGCCTTGATCAGGAGGAAATTGGGCGTCCCCATCATTTACCACGTCGAGGAGGATCCTCGCGGCGAACGGCGAAGGCCACCGGCGGAGAAGAGCACCATGGACTCCGAGCTGCTCGAGCTGGGTCTCCGCCTCGGCGCTGACTACATCAGTGTCGACCTGCAGCGTGACGAGGCCCTGGCGGAGCATGTCATACAGAACCGGGGCAGGTCAAAAGTCATCGGCAACTACTGGTACATGGGCCTCGGGGCGCTCCCGTGGCAGGACGACAGGCAGATTGAGAACTACAGGAAGGCACAGGCGATCGGCTGCGACGTGGTCCGGATGGTGCGCTTCTGCGCTAACGACAGCCCGGCCGAGTACCTGGAAGAGTTCAAGAAGGTCCTACACCGAGCAGTCCCCGACCCCAAACCGCCCCTGGTGGCATACGACTTCTCCGTCCTCGGAGTCAGGACGCCCCTCCAGACCCGCATTCTCGGCCCGGTCAAGCACCCAGACATGGAAAACGAGCGCGACCACCTGGCCACCGTGTCCAACGCATCCCACTGCTTCGAGCTCCTCTTCCGGCAGTTCCTCCTCGACCCGCTGCACTACTACGTCCTCGGCTCCCACGTCTCCTACTCCCTCTCCCCGGCCATGCACAGCGCCGCCTACGACTTCTCCTTCATGCCGCACACCTTCCAGGCCGTGCCCTGCTCGACGCTCGACAGCCTCAACCAGATCTGCTCGTCCGACTCCTTTGGTGGCGCCTGCCTCACGGCGCCCTTCAAGGTCGCCATCATGCCCCATCTCAAGGTCAAATCCCACCACGCCACCGCCATCGGCGCCGTCAACGTACTGCTCCCGCTGCGCGGCACCACCAGCGCCATCCTCGACCACGCCAACTCCCGCAACAAGGCCGGGCCGGCGAGGGAGTTCTTTGGCGATAACACCGACTGGAGCTCCATTCTGACCTGCTTGCGCAGGGCCATCAGCCCCCGCAACCACGTTCAGCCGTCCAAGACGACGGGCCTGGTGATCGGTGCCGGCGGGATGGCACGCGCGGCGATCTACGCGCTGTACCAGCTTGGGTGTCGGAATATCTTTATCTATAACCGCACCGTGGGGAATGCGGAGGCGGTGGCGAGGCATTTCAACGAGTGGGCGGCTGCTGCCGCTGCTGCCGTGAACAGCGGCGGTGGCAGTCCCAGGATGAATGGCGCGGCCTCAACGGCGGCCGGGGTGGGAACAAGAGAGATGTGCCGGGTTCTGCACTCGCTGTCAGACCCTTGGCCCGGCGGGTATCAGCTGCCGACTATGGTGATATCGTGCGTGCCGGCGACGAGCGCCGACGGGAATCCGCCGGCCGACTTTGTCATGCCGCTGGACTGGCTGAGGAGTCCGACTGGGGGTGTCGTGGTTGAGGTAAGCCACGTTATTATTATTTTTCTTTTTCGCCAGCTACACTCCAAATTCGAGTCAAGAAAAAAGAAAAGAGAAAAACTGATGCTGACATTGCGACTTGCCTAGCTGGCCTACGAACCCCTTATCACCCCGCTCGTCGCACAAATGCGTGCGGTGCGCGACAACACATGTCCGTCGTGGGTCGTGGTGGACGGACTGGAGGTGGTGGCCGAGATGGCGATCGAGGCGTTTGAGCTTATGACGGGGCGCATGGCGCCGAAGCGGCTGATGAAGGAGGTGTGCCGGAAGACGTGGGAGGGACAGCAGCAGCGGAGGGCTCTGTCGTGAGGAGCTTAAAGGGGCGGGGTGGGGCAAGGTTGATGTCGCGGATTTGGGAATGGATACCAGCAGGAGTTTGAGTTATGTGGGCGTCCGGTCTGTTTATATGCCCATGGTGTACGTAGGTAAGTTGTGGGTCAGATGAATGATATTGATTTCACTGTTCTTTTCAAAATGGATAATACTTATACTGCCCGTCGGGGAGACAGCGCCCAAATTGTGGGCGGCTCAAGAGTCGCCCAAGTACATGAAGGAATATTGAAATCAAGGCCCCCCAAAAACGCCGCCCCATGCTATCCATGCCATGCCACGCCATACAACAACGCCAACGCCATGCCTGCCCTATACCTAAGGTAGGTACTTCAACCGTAAATCAAACAATCACCTACCCCACCCACCCCTTTTCCAAATCCCAAACTCCATTTCAACTCCTACCAAACTTGAAACCCCCCCCCTTTTTTTTTCTAGACAAGACAGACAAACCCTCCCCATTCCAACACATCTACCCCGTCACGCCCTCCCCGCCCTAGCCCTGGACAACCAGCCGGCCGCCCTCCCGATCCGCGCCCCGACCCACCCGAGATCCCACCCCACCACCCCCTCCAGCGCGCGCATCTCGTCCCAGCTCAGCACCTCGTGCTCCCGCCCCTCGCGCTGCGCCGCCCAGACCGTGTGGCACAGGTCCGTCAGGCAGGCGTGCGCGAGCGCCGTCGCGCCGTGCGCGTGCGCCTGCGGGCCCGACATGAGGATCTCCCGGCGGCCGCGGCCGGCCCCGTAGCTGCCTCCGGCCCAGGCGGAGAGGAGGGTGTTGAGGTGCGGTGTTGGCGCCCAGTTGCCGGCGGGGAGCTGGAGGTGGCAGAGGGCGAGGATCAGGGCTATCCTGTTTAGTGGGGTGGACGGGTCGAGGGCGAGGTACCATGGGGGATGTTCTTCCGCTTTAAGTTCAGGTTTGGGTTCGGGTTCGGGTTCCGGTTCCGGTTCCGGTTCTGGGGGGACGGGAATGATGGTTGCGGGGGTGTTTGAGAGGCGCGTCGGGGGCCGCGGGTAGGGGAGGGAGATTCGGTGGTGGTGGAGCGGGGTGAGAGGTGGGAGCTGGGAAGGGGGTTAGACGCTGGCTCGTGTTGGGGGTGGAGGGAGGTGAGGACTGAGGAGGCGTACTTGGGGTGCGGGAGAGGAGCGAGTTGATATAGAGAAACTCTTTGCTGGTTCTGAGGTTCGTTGTCTCATCAAGCTGAGGAGGAGGAGGGTGCCCAGGAGTATGAGGTCCACAAAACTGACCCGATATGTTAGCTTCTGGAACCCCTGGTCTGTCCGCCAGGGGGACCTACATGCTTAGAGCAGACATGGTGCATCCGACTTTGGTCCATGTTGAAAACTGCCGCCGGTCCGCCTCTTCCGCCCGGCACGGACTCTCGGAGCAGTTGACGAGCCTCAAAAGCAGAGCAAAATAAGAGAGTGGCCCGCACCAGAGGCCGACGCAGATGACAAGGCACGCGCAGGCCACGTATATGTGGTAGGAGCCAGACCTTGTCCAGGTTAGATAACAAAACATGCCATGTAAAAAGTGCAAGGCAGTCTGTTTGTTATATTTAGTTAGTGGTGTGCCTTCGAGACTCGGCGTTGATGACGACTTACGGCGCTGACAGCGAGAACGGACGGGGCCGCTCCTGCGCCGAAGACATAGACAGACGCATAGAAGGCGACGGCGGCCAAGGGGAGCTGGCTGAGAACCAGCCAGGTGAAGAGGCTGGGCATCAACCCCTTAGTTGCAAACATGGTCACCTCATGACAGCAGTGTATGAATCAAGAGATGAATCGCAAACAAGAAACTTCGATTGCCGATCGACTGGGTAAGAAAGTAAGATAACAGACGTGAAAATGTCCGCAGAACAAACGACATTGGAGAAAAAGACAGCCATGTTTGCCGCTCAGACTCGAGTCTAGACTCTTCCGAACCATCTACCTCCCTGACTTCAACGCCTACAGAAGCGCTCGGTGCGTGGCGGTTGAGGAGCCGACGCCGAAACAGACCATCGTGAGAATCGGCTGCAGCCACAAGGGGTATGCCTGTTTTGATAGGGCGTTGGGCCCAGATGCGAGACGCAGGGACTGAGACATTCAGAAAGTGGTTAGTGGGCTCCCACAGTGGGTTAAGCAGCCAGATGGGCATCGGGCATTGGGCATTCGTCGCAAGCTCATATCGTAGCGCATTTTTTTCTTCTCCGAAAAAAATAAAAAAAATAAAACAAAAAAAGGTCAGTGCTCAACAAACGCCGTCAATTGACGGGTTGTGGTTGTGCTTGTTTGGGAAGAAAAAACTACGACGGAGCTGGCTCCGAGAAGGCGCATCCCCATCCCCCGCAGCGCCGTCGGTGTAGCCCGAATGGGGATCGTTATCAACGCTGTAGTCAGCGATCGGGTTCTCCGCGTTGATCTTCCCGTCAGCTGCTCTGTCTGTCCCTTGGCTTCTTCGCCATCTCAACCAAGAAATTACCATCAGCTTAACCCACCATTTCCCTTTGCCGATGCTTGCTGTTGACTTTTTATTTTTACTTTTTATTTTTATTTATTTTTAATTCTTCGTGGGAAATTCGACCCAAACCAGCACTGGCGGCCTCTGTTGATACCGTCGACAATCAGGAAAGATGAGCCAGCCGATGGAACGCAAAGGCTCAGCCTCACAACCCAATTGTGACTGCATCGTAGCGGATGTCGCATCCGATTGGCTCTGCATGCTGACACCCTGGCTTTCTGGGGGTCTTTGGGTCCGGCCCTAGCAGGCAGCCCTGGTTGTCTGCAGCGGTGGGCTGCTGCGCCACGGGCAAGCAGAGCAGCTGGTTCTTGGTCGTCGACCGACGTCCTTCCGCTGTGGACAGCTTGTGTTCCCATCGCGAACCACACGCGGGTCAGCGGTATCGTGGTTGTCCTCATCGAGACCCGCTTCGCCCTGAGCAAGACAAAGCAAAAAAAAAAAAATTGCCTCTTTGAAGCAGCTATCGTTCTCGAATTGATTTGACGCGGGGATTCCCGGACCTCCCGGAACTCCATCAGGCACCGCCGTGATTCATCCCGAACACGGAGACGGGGAACCGCTGCTCACATCAGGCGAGCCAAGCCGGCACGGCGCGCGCCCGGCTACTTCGATAGCCATCAAGAAGCCATGGATCCGACACGGCAGTCTGGGGCGGAGGAGAAGATGCGTCTTCAGAAACACCTCCAGCTCCAGGAAGAACAGCAATTGTTGCAGCCACATTCCCCCGTGGCCTCCCAGAGCCGCGTCCCCACTTCGGGAAGCAACACGGTGCCCATGACCGAGGAGGAGCTGGAGTCGTCACCAGTCCATAGCCAGTACTCTACGGTCCCCAGCCAACAGTCACCAACCTACTCTCCGGGTCCCAGCCAACAGTCCCCAGCCTACTCCCCGGGTCCCAGCCAACAATCCCCGGCTTCTGTGCCCGTCTACCCTACCCCCCGCTCCCCTACTCCACCCCCTTACTCGGGTCCATCTACCCCAGCCCAAGAACCGACTCCGGCCCAGGACTCCCAGGTCGGCGGCCACAAGCCCACACCCCGCTACCCGGGCCTGCCCGTCCTGGACTACCGCCTCTACAACCCCGCCCTCTTTGACCTTTCCTCGGACAAGACAACCATCAAATCCACCGCCGCCCATCTCTCCGCCAGCGCCGAGGCTCTGGTCGCCCTGATCCGGCAGCAAGCCACGGTCCCGCCCAAGCCGCAAATCCACATCGTCGGCCGCCGCGGCGGCAGCCCCAACAGCGGCCGCGTCGACTTCTCCATCAAGCTCAACCTGCTCCCGCTGCTCGTGCCCGACGACCCGCGCCAGCGCATCGACTACCTGCGCTGCGTCGGGCCGGGCGAGGTGGCCTTCCGCGGCGGCACCAAGCCGTCGGCCCAGCCCGAAGTGGAGGGCGACGGCAGCCTGGAGGCGTGGGCGGCCAAGTTCGTCGCCGACACGGCCAGCGTCAAGGCGTTTGCCCTGGAGCGGGTGGTGGTGAACCTCGACGTGGACTGGCTCGAGGGGCAGATCAGGAAGCTGGTCGTGGGCATGCGGTACCCGGGCACGGTGGCCGTGTCGTTCCCCATCACGCACAACAAGGTCGTGGTGCAGAACCCGGACCGCGTCAACAAGTTCATCACGAGCGTCACGGGCTTCTTTGCGGGGAAGAGAAAGTACGAGGTCGTCAAGGCGGTGTGGCCGTTTGCGACCATGCCCAAGGGCAGCGAGCGGGGCGAGAGGAGGTGCGCGGTGCAGAGTGAAGAAGTGTGGTGGAGGGAATGGAGGGGGCCGATTCGTTATGGTATGTTGTTTGCTTGTTTGTTTGTTTGTTTATTGTCCCCCCCCCCCCCCCTCACTTGGTTGGTTGATGGGATGGGCGAGCTGACTTGGGATAGCAATCGCGACGAAACGGAACGGCTGGGTCACCAACGAAGACAAGCTGGAGGCTCTCATGGAAGGGACGCCGTCCACTACGCCCGCCGATGTGGATTGGGGTCCCGACTACTAGTGTGCGCTTCCTTGTGGGGGTCTGGTCTGGTCTAATTTTTTTTTGTGGTTTTCCCTTTTTATGCCCGTCATGGATAAATACTCTGTGGGCTCATAGCGTTGGAGTTTGGATTTGCACAGGCGAAATTGTATAGGTGTGGTAATATTCCGCGGTAGTTTACTGTCTGAGGGGGGCGTCGTTCTGGATAATGGGTTTGATAGGGTTACACTGTATGGCTGGGAATTGAATTTACACCGTGCCGAATTGAATTGAATATATACAGTACATACCTGGTCAGGGGCAACTGAGTTCAATTCGCCCTTGTTTCGCTTTCGTTTCCGCTCTCGTTGCCTCAAAAGGTTACATCTTTAGTAACTCGGGCTCAACAATGCATTCAGCGACCGGGCTAATGTGTCACAGATTTCAAGGCTCAATGAGTCTCGGTTTCTGGATTGTGAGATGAGTCACCCGGAGAGGCCCCTAGACAGGGCCAGATGCAGCTGTGACACCCTGCCGAGCGCTCAGCCCTGGCCTCACCCCAGCACCAGCCAGCCCTGCGGGGAGAGTGATCTTTCAAGGGATTCGATAGGGAGGGCAAGAATAACAAACAAACTTGATCACCTCTATAATCTAATTGATATTTAAACTCAAGTCAACAGTACTTTTGTTTTCTATATCTAGTCCATTTCATTCCCGGTTACACAGTACCGTTCAGTTTCTGCTCATTCACATTTTAATTACAGTACTTTACCGTACACAACATCTCACTCACTCAACTCACTCACATAGACTCAACTACCATAGGTATCCCCAAAAAGAAATCGCCACAACCAAACCTCACCAACCATGGCGGCTCCCTCCGAACCCTCCGAACCACCCAACGCCCAAACTCTATCCCTCACCTCCCACGACACAGCCCTCGCCCTCCTCCCCCCCAAACCCCTCTGGCCCCGCCTCGACCGCCTCCGCGCCCTCTACGACAAAGCCTACCCCAAATGGCCCCCCCACATCAACCTCGTCTACCCCTTCGTCCGGCCAGACAGCCTCGAGGGTGCAGTCGATTGTGTCGCGGCAGCCTTTTCCTCCTTGTCCCCCTCCTCCTCCTCCTTTTCACAAGGCAAGGTAGAGGCAGAGGTGGAGGTGTGTCTGAACAAAACAGGCGTCTTTGAACGGAGCCGGTCGAAGAGGGAGAATACCATCTATCTCTGCGACGGTGGCGATCCTACTACTACTGCTGCTTCTTCTTCTGCTGTGGCTGCTGTTGCTACGGTGGAGGGGCTGAGACGGGCGGTGATGGCGTCGCTTGGGACGGGCGGGGCAGAGAAGGAGAAGAAGCCACCGCAGGGGTATACGGCGCACTTGACGGTCGGGCAGAGCGAGGAGGCGGAGTGCGCGGCGCACCGGTTTCTGGTGGAAAAGATTGGGATGGTGCCCGCGGTGGAATGGAGGGTTGGGGAGGTGGCGGTTTTGGTCAGGGAGCGGTTGCCGGGGCCGGGGCAGAGCGTGATGCGGCTGTGGGGCACGATTGGGTTGGCGGATGGGAGGGTGCAGAGATTGGGGAGGCCGGGGGCGTTTTATGACGATGTTGTGGGGGGGTTGAAGGGAGAGAAGGAAGAGGAGGGGGAGGAGGAGGAGGAGGAGGAAGGAGATGGGAAGATTGCGGAGAAGGACTCGCTTCACAGCGGCCTGCCGTACTACTTCGAGGAGGAGATGGGACAGTGGGTGCCGTTTCGGCCATCGGATTTGGAGACGGAGGAGGAGGAGGAGAGGACGGCACTGACGGTGGCGAGCTATAATGTCCTTGCCGAGTTCGAGTGGCCTGCATCAGAGGCACGATACCCACTGGTGGTCAAGAACATCCTCGCCGAGAATGCCGAGGCCGACGTCCTAGTTCTACAGGAGGTCACCGACGGCTTCCTGTCCTACCTCCTTGGCGACGAGCAGATCCGCGACACATACCCCTTTTGCTCTCACGGCCCACCCAGCCAGAAAGACATCGAGCCGTTGCCAAACTACCTCAATATTGTTGTGCTGAGCAAGACCGCCTTCGACTGGGAGTATGTCTCTTTCCACCGGAAGCACAAGGGCGCCGTGGTGGCGCGGTTCAAGGATGTCGGCAAATCCGAAGGTAACAAGTTCTTGCCGGTTGTTCTCGCGGCTGTCCATCTCAGCCATGGACTGACCGACGGGGCTGTTGCTGCCAAGAAGAGTGACATTAAGAGGATCATTGGGTATCTATCTGACACATATCCCGCGAATCCTTGGATCCTGGCGGGCGACTTCAATGTTACGACGTCCTCGGTATCGATTGACACCGCTCTCAAGAAGAAGGCTATCTCGGACTTGTCGGCGAATCATCTAGCGAACCTCGACAAGCTGTTTGCTGAGGTTAAGTTGGACGATGCCTGGGAGACTTCGCTTGAAGATGGCAAACACAAACCAGACGCCGATGACGATGACGAGCTCGAGGGTGAAAGGGGTGCTACTTGGGACCCCAATGTCAACGGTGCGGCTGCCGCCATGGCTGCCGGCGGCGGCAACATTCGGCCACAGCGATATGATCGCATCCTTGTCCGTGGAGAAGGCCTCCTTGAGATTTCCGACTTCAACATGTTTGGCTTCCTGACGGAACAGGGAGCTGGGTCGGAGATGTTTGCCAGCGACCACTGGGGTATCAGATGCGTTATGAACATTGGAGAGTTCAGCGACAAAGCTGACGGGCCGTCCGAGGAGATCGCTAATCTGGTTGTGCCCGTTCATCTGGAGAAGGCGCCCGAACACCTGGCTCGACCAGGCAGCGTGAAGGAGGCTCTAGATGAACTTGGGGCCATCCCCGGCGAAGACGAGGTTGCCAAGCGGAAGGAAGCCATGGACCTCCTGAGGAGTGTCATTCTCGACACTCCGGGGACGGACGCAGCAGGGACAAGGTTGCAGCCGGCAGTGGTCGTAGTCCCTGTCGGCTCCTACGCACTCGATGTCTGGACCTCGTCCTCGGACATCGACGTCTTGTGCATTGGGCCCTTCAGCACCAACACTTTCTTCGCCCTCGCCTCGCAGCGCCTGCGCAAGGCCGCCACTCGGGGTATCAGGATCCTACGCCGGGTCCGAGCACAGACCGGCACCATGCTGGAGATCGAAGTCGACGGTATCAAAATGGACCTGCAGTACTGCCCTGCCACGTCCGTCGCCGAGCGCTGGCCCGACGTCCTCCACACCCCCGCCTCCGACCCGGTCTGGACTCTCTCCGCCCAGACCCTCTCCAAGCTCAAAGCAATCCGCGACATCGACTACCTACGCCGTTCCATCCCGGACCTCCCCACCTTCCGCCTCGCCCACCGCTTCATCAAGACCTGGGCCAAGTCCCGCGGCATCTACTCGGCCCGCTTCGGTTTCCTCTCCGGCATCCAGATCTCGATCCTCCTCGCGCGCGTGCACAAGCTCCTCACCTGCTCTCTCGACAAGAGCGGCGAACCCCCCTCCCTCGAAGACCTCCTCACCACCTTCTTCACCCACTACGCCGCCTTCGACTGGTCCACCAGCCTCGCCTTCGACCCGCTCTTCCACCGCCACCGCCTGCCCTACACCCGCACCGCGCGCGAACCGCTCGCCATCCTGGGCTACTTCCCGCCGACGCTAAACACGGCGCTGGCGGCATCCGTCCCGTCCGCTAGGACGCTCGCGGCCGAGTTCCGCCGCGCGAGTGAATCCCTCCGCATTTTTACCCCGCCGCCGCTGCTGTCGTGGACATCGTTCCTCTCCTCGCCGACGGCCGCGGCCGACTTTTTGTCCGCCCACAAGTCCTACGTCAAGCTCGGCGTGCAGTACTGGGGCCTGGGCCCCGCCAGGGGCGCGCAGCTGCTCGGCTGGCTGGAGTCGCGGTGCGTGATGCTGCTGGTGGATCTGCACCGGCGTGCGCCGGGGTTGTATGTGCGGATGTGGCCGGCGCGGTTTGTGGAGCGCCAGCAGCCGAAACAGCGGGTCAAGGGTCAGGGGCAGGGGCAGGGAGAGGGTGAGGGTGAAGGGGAGATGGCGGTGGACGGGGAGGAGGAGGATAGGAGTGATAGAGATTTTATGGGATGTTATCTTATTGGCTTGGACAAGGGGAACCCGGACATGAGCAAGGAGGACCTGAAGATTGCGCTTGGGGCGCTGCAGACTGTGCTCTCGCGGTTTGAGGGGCAGATGAGGGGCGATGAGAGGTATTTTGATGGACGGAGTTGTTGGTTGAGTGCGGCGGTGGTGAATAAGGGGGAGCTGGGTGACCTGGAGCTGGACGAGCGCGAGTGGGGTGAGTATACTGCTGGCGAAGAGGAACTGGATGAGGAGGAGGAGGAGGAGAAGGAAAGGGAGGAGATGGAGGCCATGTTGGGCAGGGACTCGGAGCACGATGAGGCTTTTGGCGGCAAGAAGGATAAGAAGAAGAAAGGGCCTGCGGCGAGAAAGCAAATTGCCGCCGTCGATCTCCGCGCCGACAAGACGAAGAAGTTCCGCACTGCGGCCGACGCGATGAACCGCATCCGATGGGATCCGCAGCTTGATAGCAGCGACTATGTGGTCGGGTACGAGGACCGGTTTACGGGGGCGCAGGAGAAGGAGCTTGACGCGTGGAAGAGCGAGCAGACGGATGAGGAGTTCATTCCGCAGCATCGGATTCTGTACTTTAAGCGCAAGAGTGATGGGAGGCTCGTCTGGGATCGCCGGACGCGGTGGGATGAGTTGTTTGGAAATGGCGCTTGAGGTGCCACGAGTAGTTAGATGGTTGATGAATGGCCGGATGTGTTTTATTCCAAGCCAGATTATCGTAACAGCTCTCCGGGTATCAGATTTCGTCGCCACTTTCTGCTCCTGTCGTGCCATTCGAATTGTTCTTCTTTCCGCCCTCCACCAATGCGTAATCCATCTCCCATCTACTTGGGACAACCTCGAGCTTATTCCTCCAGTCTCCGGGTGTCCTGGCAAACCCCCTGATCAAATCATCAACCGTCCGCTTCGTAAACTTGGGGGGTTCTTCCGGGACGTGGGGCTTGACGAGTTCTCCAGGAGGTTGCCGTTCGAGCATAGCCCACAGCCTCTTCTCTTCGTAGTACGACGCCCTGGCGTCCAACTTGTCCGCATATATTTCGTGTGCCCTCTCAGCGCGGATCCGATTCCGCAAGGTGCTGCGCGGTTTCCCTGAGTTGGGGTACTCGAGGGCTGAGTGGACGAGGAGCTCGTTCATCTCGCGGGTGACGGCCTCTTTTTCTGCTTCGTCTTCTTCTGGAGGAACTTCTTCGTACTCGGATGCATATGGCATTCCGGCGCCAAGATCGATCGAGCCGCTATCGGATTCGGGCGCCGACACCTGGTCTTCGTCGATTTCCTCCTCCTCCGATGACCCCGTTTCCTCGTCAGAGGCGTCCTCGCGTTCGCTACCCTCAGGCTCAAGACCGAGTGCCCTCTCCACCTCATCGTATGACATTGGGCCTGGCTCGTTCTCAACATCCCACTCTGTCGCGTCTCCATCCTCATCGTCATACACGTCCAGCCTCAGCCGCCTGGCGCAGCTTGCCCAAAATTTGTGACTGTTTGTCTGCAGCCCAAGAGACAGCGCGGCCGCCTCCACATCCTGTTTCCATACCCTGCTCCTCGCGTCAGAATACAGCTCCCTCCTCGCCTTCACCCTCGACTCGGTCGTGAAAATTGTAGCCGCCACCAACCGCCTCGTAATCTCCACAGCAATCCCGTAAAAGTCCTCCAACGCCGTAGCCCTCACGGCCGGCCTCTCCCCTTCCACCTTCATCCAATTATACTCCTCCACCACCGAGCCCATAAACACCCGCTCGCTCAACCGCAGCCACTCGCCCACCTTAAACAGCCCCAAGCTCTCCATCGCCTCGGGACGAGCCCTCTCCACCTCCCGCCAATTCCCCGCCCCAACCAGCCAGTTCTCCCGTCCCCACCGCTGCCTCTCCACCGCCTCCTCGTGGTTCTCCTGCCGCACCGAAACCGCATCCGCCGCCTCCTCCAGCGCAGCACAGCACGCCTGGCTGAGCTCAACCGCAGCGGGCACCTCGGCGGGGACCGCGGCCCCTTCCTTCCTGGCGTGGACCGATGCGCCGGTTCGGAGCAGGTCCAGATACGCCGAGACCTCCATCTCGCCCTTGGTCCGCACCCGCGCGGCGATCCCCGCCGCGTCGTCTACACCCAGGCGGGCGAGGGCTTCGAAAAAGAGGGCCTTTTCCGCTTCGCTCCAGGGGGTCAGCCCGATCTGTGACGCGGGGAGCGGGGTGGGGTGGTCAGGGTCCCAGGTCTGTGGTGTGAAGCGCGCGGCGGCGTCGAGGATGTCCTCGTTGAGGAGGGCGAGGTAGGCGTGGTGGAACGCGGTGGTTCGGTGGCGTTTGAAGGGGCGGGGGGAGGCGACTGCTGCGGCTGCTGCTGCTGCTGTTGTGTGATGGGAGGGGGAGAGGGAGCGTTTGCGCGGGGAGGACCAGTAGTTGGTTTGGGTTGGGGTGGGTGGGACGGTGCTGTATGGAGAGACGGGGAGTGGCTCTAATCTTGGGGGTGGGAAAAAAGGTTTGGCCCCTTGAGTGCCGGGTTCTGCTTGTAGAGAGTGATGGTCGGGTAGTGCAGGGGTGTCTGCTGCGGAGGAGGTGGCCGAGGGGCTGTAGTGGCTGCCGACGGAGGAGATTGAGTGGCAGCGTCGGGATGCCTCGTTGTGGTCATCATTATAGTTTTCTTTGCGATTATCGACTTTGTCGTTGTCGTCGTCGTTGTCGTCGTCGTGATCTTCGACTTCCTCTTCGTCGCTTTCTGGAATCTCATCGGAATATGCCCTTGCCGACTGGGGCTGCAACTGCACTTGTCTTATTACCATGGACACTGACTCTCGCAGGCTTGATCGATCCGAGTCCATCTTCAGCGCTCCGTTTAGTGGTTTTCCTTGTGAAATGTAACGGACTGACGAAATTGGCGGGACGCCTGACGGTGACAGTTGGCGGGAATATTCAGCATTGAAATTGGACAATGTACTGCATTCTGTGAATTTGATGCAATCGACAGAGAGTTACAGGTGCTTGACGTAAATGTAGAATAGAGAATCAAGTCGTTTGTTGGAGTGTGGCCGAGCTCAAAGGCGTCCAAATTCAGAAATCCCAAGTGAAAGTATGTAATATACTGTATGTATTCAGCTGTAAACGCACAGCGCATCCCAAACAGCTCTCAACCAAATTACGCAGTAACTACATAAGAACTTCGGTGCCAACCAATCGCGCTGCTTGCCGGGCCTGCAGGGGTTTGCCGATTCCACGTCAACTCCACAACGGAAACTTCATTGACATGGAACTTCTGGCCACGTCAAGCCATGAGAACAAGGAAACATGAAAAGTCTGGTTGCGGCAGCTCTCAGGCTCCGGCTATCACAGAGAGCTGTGAGACCAGCACTACAGCTAGCTCCACGGAGGGACATATCCAGCTCGGGGAGGCTCCGGACTCAGAATGTATCCGAAGCCCCCCAGGCCCTGACACTGCGTAACTACCAAGAGGAGTGCATTCAGTCCGTGCTATTGTCCCTCGAAAAAGGCCACAAGCGGTTGGGTGTGTCTTTGGCCACTGGTAGTGGCAAAACCGTACAGCCAGCCCTCCATCTTTGCTGGGAAAAGAACTCATTGCTGACCGGCTTAGGTCATCTTCACTCAACTCATTGGCCGAGTCAAGCCTCTGTCCGAGACAGCAACCCAAACTCTCATCCTCGCCCACAGGCGCGAGCTCGTTGAGCAAGCTGCCCGGCATTGTTCCAAAACCTATCCAGACAAGACCATCGAGCTCGAGCTGGGCAAGCTCTCCGCCTCGGGCGCCGCCGACATCACCGTGGCCAGCCTGCAGAGCATCTTGTCAAAGGACCGCCTCTCCAAGTTCGACCCCCAGAAATTCAAACTGGTTCTTGTCGACGAAGCCCATCACATTGTCGCCCCGGGTTATCTGAAGGTGCTGCATCACTTCGGCCTCAGGGCGAAGCAGCCTGACTCGCCGCACCTAGTTGGCGTGTCGGCCACCTTTTCTCGCTTCGATGGCCTCAGACTAGGAGCAGTTATCGATGAAATTGTGTACCACAAGGACTATGTGGACATGATTGGCGAGAAGTGGCTCAGCGATGTCGTTTTCACCACCGTCGAGAGCAAGGCCGACCTCTCTCAGGTCAAGAGGAAGGGGAAGGCCGGGAGTGGTGAATATGACACGGACTCTCTATCCCGGGCCGTCAACACCGTCGAGCTCAACGACGTCGTCGTCCGCTCTTGGTTCGCAAAGGCTGCCGGAAGGAAGTCGACCCTGGTGTTCTGCGTCGACCTGAACCACGTCACTGCGCTGACCCAAAGATTTCGTCATTACGGCGTTGACGCCCGGTTTGTAACTGGCGATACCCCAACACGCGACAGAGCTGAGCGTTTGGACGCCTTCAAGAACGGCGAGTTTCCAGTGCTCATCAACTGCGGTGTTTTCACCGAAGGCACCGACATTCCCAACATTGACTGCATCGTCTTGGCGAGGCCGACGCGGTCTCGAAACCTCTTGATCCAGATGATCGGTCGCGGTATGAGACTCCACACCGGCAAGCAGAATTGCCACATCATCGACATGGTCGCCGGCCTCGAAACTGGCATTGTCACCACTCCCACATTGTTCGGTCTTGACCCCGGCGAGCTAGTAAACGAATCATCGGCAGATAGTATGTACGAACTGGCGGGCCGCAGAGAGGCCGAGAAGTCAAGGGAAGCTCATATCCAACAGCGTGGTGTGGGTGCTGAATCGACGGGACGGTCCTACAACGTCACTTTTACCGAGTACGACTCGGTGTTCGACCTGATTGCAGATACGTCTGGCGAGAAGCACATCCGTTCGATTAGCCAACACACCTGGGTCCAGGTCGGCCCAGATAAGTTCATTCTCAACGGGCCCGGCGGAACATACCTGAAGCTGGAGGGGCTTCCCGGCGCCGGACCAGAAGAAGCCAAATTCAGAGCATGGGAAGTGAGGGCGCTGCCGGCGGGATTGTCAAAATCGCCTTACGCCGCGCCGCGCGAAATCCTGAGTGCAGCCACCTTTACAGATGCTGTGCACGGTTGCGACAAGTATGCGAGCGAGAACTATCCCTTCTTCATCATCGGAGCGAGGTTGCCGTGGAGAAAGGCACCAGCAACTGCGGAGCAGCTGAAGTTCCTCAACAAGCTGAGAAATGCTGAGGACAAGCTGGGCCCAGAAGATGTCACCAAGGGCAGGGCGGCCGACATGATCACCAAGATCAAGCATGGGGCCCGCGGGCGCTTCGCCAGTATCGAGGCAGTCAAGAAAAAGCAGCAGAGATCCGCCATTGCCGACGAGTTGCACCGGACAAGGAAACTCAACGAGATTGTTTCGGTGGGGCCGCTGTCCTTCTAAACCAACTCTCTCTTTTATTGCCCGAGGGACTGCTTGCAATGTGGGGGGCTGTTTTTGTCGCGTTGTGGGCCATGGACCAACGTTGGGCGAGGAGGCGCGAGGAGACGAGAGGGGGCCGTGACTTAGTTGCCCTTTGCACACGGTGTGAGATGGCCATATTGGGATAAAGCAAAGCCGCTTTCTGGCAGTGCCTTCTGCGGTGCTCACAGCACGCGTGAAGCGGGGGGACCAAGTGCTGTGCTGGGCCCTCCTGATTTAGTATACCCAGCGTGCCTTCCTGCAACACTCCCGAACCCCCAAAGTTCAACAGCCCCCCGCCTTCCTCAACCATACAAGAACGTGCCTTTCTCCTTCCCCCTTCCTCTTTCCTCCCTCTCAACCTTAGCGTTGAAACCCAGAACAGTTTTGTTGGCGGTGGAATTTCCCTACGCAACAATCGATTCACCAACAATGGCGCATCCAACGGATCATGATCCGGCTTCGTCCAAGTCGCCAGGCATGATCACAGCCCAGGAAAAGCACAAGCATGCGGGAGATGAGCAACTGGCGGGTAGTGAGCACGAAACCCTCGATTTGATTCTGAAGTCCGACTTTCACGATAGCCATCCCGACCCTTGTTTGCAAGCGGAGTCGGCCAACCCAGCCATCACGCCAGCCTCCTGCTCAACAGCCCAGTTTTCGCCCACGAAAAATCGAGAGAGCGCCAATCTGGGCTCACTCGCCTCCACAGAAATGGCTCCAGTGGAAAAGCAAGTCACTGTTCTTAACAAGGAGGATCCCACTTCAAGCCCCGACCGTGGTGTCGACTGCCCTGAGCCATGTTTGCAAGGAGCGTCGACAGAGACAGCCGCCACAGCTGTCACGGCTGCATTCTCATGCCCAGCGCCCAATGCAAAAAACATCGCTCATTCGGCTTCTTTTACATCACCGGAGACAGACCCTGTGCAGAAGGCCAACCCAACCGGCCATAACGAAACGACTACTGAACTGGAACGTAGTGGCGCTCCCCCAGAACCGCCTCGCAATATCCCCCGTGTTGAAGCGCCTTTGGCACGACATTCCAGGGCCGCAAAATCTCCCACCATCTCTGCCGGCCATCGTGGTGTGCATATCGTCAGGATGCCGAGAAAGAGCGGCAACCGGGCGCTGCAAAACTTTCGCGCGCTACAACACCATCGGACCCTACGATCGCCATTCGTCAACCCAGCCGGCTTACCAGTCGAGGCTCCGGCGGTCGACACTCGCCGTAATCGAGATATTGCTAAGACACCAAACCCCCCAAGATCTACGGCCAAAGCCAAAGGCGGCAACCAAGCACCGCACCACCTTCGGGCTCCGCAAGCGCCACAGGTCAACATTGGAGTCAAGGCAGCCGACCGCCGTGGCAGAATTCCGATTATCGACATGGAAGGGATACCCCATGTCGTGGGCGGGTTGGTTGAGGCATCCCTCGGCCGCAAGGATATACTCTTTGCTCAGCAGGTCCAAGGAGACCCTTCCGATCTTTACAACAGTCTCAAAGTCAACCGCCACGGATTCTTTCCATTTCCGGCGCCAGACATTAGGGAGTCTAACGAAGAGTTTGATAGGGAGCTTGAAGAATATCGCCCGATCTTTGAGGGGTTTGACTTGGATCTGATCGATCAACAACTTGACTCTTATGCCGAGGGAACCAAGCTCTTGGTGGAGGTGATGGACGAACATCAAGCCGAATTTGATCCTGTCAACGACTTGTTCTCGTCTAACAAAAAGGAGCTCACCCACTTGAATTACGAGCGTCAGAGAGCGATTACAAGCGAATATGCGATCAAGCCCGTAATGACTCCCAAGGAACGGAGCAAACGTCTCGCTGAAATCGCTGCGGCGGAGGCGCCGTTGATGAAGGAACAGGAACATGTCCAGCGCGAGCTGAAGGAGATCATCCTTCGTGGCCGTGCTAAGATCGCGCGTGGCCTCCGGCAAGACCTTCGGGTAGCCACGGTGATCGATGAGAGGCGGACCAGAGCCCAGCAGAGAAAAATGATCGAAGAGCAAGATACCGAATTGGGCATCGCAGGAGCAATGATTGGGCTGCGCGGCAGCCTAAAAGAGCAGGACCACCCGACTCACACGGCTATCCTGCGATTCACTCAACTTGTCGTCGATGAAAGACTGAAAGCTTTCGATGAGGCGGACAAACCGCGCAAGCCAGACAAGTCAAACCCCGTCCGCCTCACATCAAATGTCGAAGACGTGATCCACACGGTGCCAGATTGGTTCACCATCCTCGACGCCAAAAGAACTGTCGAGCTCTACGGCGCCACACCGCTGGATCGGTTCAAGGAACTCCTCGGGGTGATGGGAAATTCAACCATCGCTGCACGAGAGGAACAATGGGCCAACGAAAGTCGACCGAACAGGAACACCTGGAACAAACAATACCACGAGCCCCACGACGCCTGGCCGAATGCCATGCAACGCAGTCGCGGAGGCTGGTGGACCTGTCGCGCCGGCCTTGATGCATCTCCAGCCGAGCGCAACTGCCAGCTCTGCCATCCAAAAGGTCCGACTGCGCCCAGGAGGAGCCCGATCCCATCCGCAGCAGATCAGTATCAACACGTCCTCGATGAGGTTGAAACTGCTATGGCCGAAGCGAACAAGAGGGACCGCTTCATGCTCAAATATCAGCTTCAGCAAGAGCGCGAAGATATTAACAGGTACTGGCAGCAGCGCGAGTGGAGCCGCTCAGGTGGTGGTGTCGACGTCAGTGAGGTGCTACATAGCAGGGATGTTAACGGCCTGAACTATCGGCCCTCGGCCGGACGGCCACAGTCGTCGCAGGATCAGAACGCCGCGACGCAGTAATGCGTCTCTCGGAGCGCCGGTGACTTTGGCTCGAGGCGTGCCAGGCAAAATGAGCCGATGAAGGAGGTGCAGGGGCTGGAGCGACTCTCCTTGCGCTAGTCATGGAGTTGGAGTTTTCACAACATGGGAGAATGTTGCCGTAATTTAGCACGAAGCGGAACTCGTTGCTCATATCACACAGCGGGCATAGACGGGAACTTATCATCGATGGCATTTGACTTGAACTTTGCACCGGGCCATCAGAAGGGGAAGGTTGCAGTTTATGGGGCACTGGGACAAGGGCTATTTATGCGGATAAAGCCTTGAGTTGTATAATAATAGGGTGCAGTCTGGTGCAGTCTGAAGAGCAGATAATGTTTTTTGTGGAAAGTACTTATGGAAAGCACCCGCCTTTCGCTAGTTGATGCAAAAGTCGTATGCTTGGAGTGAGCTGTGTAGTATGTTATTGTTACACACCTCATCGATCGTCCCAGCGAACCCCTGCCCTCGAACCCCAATCCTCCTTTCCCCCAACGACTCGGCCACACCCCGTCCCCGACCCAGTTTGTAGCTGCAACCCAGGCTTCCCGTAATCATGACTCTTTCTCCGCCATCGAGTTTGTTTCCCTATTAATCCAATCTGCCTCGTGATCCTCGTCCAAGAAGCCGATCAACTGAGCAGTACTCCTTTCGTATTATTATAACCACCAGTAGCCTGCTACGTACCTTTCAGAGGAGAGTTTCCAAAGTGGCCTTCTCGACTCAGAAATACCAAGCCCATCCCACAGCCAACACCATCACCATCACCATCACCATCACCACCATCGTCACCACCGCCGCTCCACTCATTCTAACAGAGCCCGTCCTCATCTCTTCTTCTCCCCGACTACTCCGTCCGCCGTGCAAAATACCCCTCCCAAGCACCCCCGCCTCCCCCCTCCCCTCCGCCACTCGCTTTCTTCAACCCTTGGCTTTGCCCCCGGCGGCGCGCCGTCTCCCCCCATGGTAGCGTGCTGTCCCACCCGCTCTCACTGCTGCTGCTGCTGCTGCTGCTGCTGCTGTCGTGGGCGTAGCCGATACTTTCGTAGGAGTGAGAGGGGCGCGAGGAGGGAGACTTGGACTCGTCGAAGGAGGAGGAGGAGGAGGCAGCGTCCGAGTCCACGCCCGTGAGCCCCCACCGGTCACTGCGGTGTTGCTCGCAGTAGCGGTCGGTGCGTTTGTTGGTCTGCCAGCTGTTGCAGCCTTCGCGGTCGGCTGGGCAGCGGTCTGGGGTTGGGTTGAAAGGAGTGGGAATATGTCAGTTTTGGTTTGTTTTGTGATTGGTTTATATATCCGTTCGGTTTTCCTTTTCTTTCTTTCTCCCCCCCCCCCCCCCCCCCCTCTCTCTCTCTCTCTAATCCATTTGCATGGATCAGGTGGGTTGTGCTGTGCTGTATGGTATGTACTTACGGGCAACCGGGGCGTGCTGGACACAGCCGCAGCGGAAGGTCAGGGCCACTTTCCAGCAGAAGTATTGGCGGGTCATTTTGTCTTTCTTTTCTTCTTTCCTTCTCTGGGTGGGTTCCGTTTTTGGTGGGGAAGGGATGGAGGAGGTAGCATGTAATTAATGCTGAGTCTAAAGGGTTGAACAACGGGACTGGCTCGTTTTCTGAGTTCTAGGGGTACACAGTGTACCTGGGGGGGCGGGCCGAGATGTGAAATGTGAATTGGAGGTTGGGATAGTGAAAAGAGTCCCGGTGTGGACGGCGGCGGGCGAAGGTTAAGAAGGTGGCTCGTGAGCTTCGGACAAAGTCGGTGTGAAGAATGTTGAGGAAAAGAAAAGTGAGGCTGAATAGCAAGACTGGCCTATTCCCGTCCTGCCGTCGTGTCAAGTATTCTGCCGTGCGAGGAGGTACAGTACATACACCAAAAACAACATCCGACACACTGGAGTTCCGGGACAAGGAAACACTGCGAAGGAGGGGATTCAGAAGGCTCGCTACCCTATCTATTCCTCGCTTTGTGGCAGCCTCGGGCTGTGCTGACCAACTGTTGAAACCCCCCGGACCGCCATTCACAACCGCCATTAGTTACAGGTTGGTGAGGCACAAGCCCGGGGTTCCGATTGGGAGACAGCTCCGAATCCAAATCCACTGTCGCATCGGGATCAGCTCACCCGATCCCACGGTCCTGGGCAGGGTCTAGGGGTCTGGCATGCAGGGGGAAATGATGTTCAGGGAGGAACCCGGAAGGAAACAAGTGACGAAAAAAAAATCCATAAAAAAGGGCTTCAATATGCTTCGAGCATGCCATTGTTGTCGACAATGTCAGGTGTGCAGTGGGTGGTTCAGGAGAGAGTTTGAGAGATCTTCAGGGTCCAACCCGGGGAATGGGCACGGTGCATTGCACAGCGCATAACCACTGTGTCGGGCGGATGTGGCCGACTCCCGGCAGCTAACTATGGATAGCGTTAGCGGAACCACCCCCACATGCAATTCACCCGTTTCCAAGACTCCGCTGCCGTCATTGGCGGCCTGGAATCTGAGACTGGGATCGTGTTCAATCTTGGTTGCACGTCGTCGTCGTCGTCGTCTTCATCATCAACAATTCTGTTTTGCACAGATCGAGCCATCACAGCGGTTTCCGCTAACGCCAATTCTCGGCCGCCGGTTTAACAGCGGAGCATTCTTGATTATTTATTCTTGTATCAATACCATTTTATTACTTTTCGGCCGCTTGTGTTAATAGTTGCTGCTGCCCCTTTTGCTCCGACTCCCATAACTCCGGCGATTTATGGCATAAGCCTGTGCAAAGAACACCATCAGCATAAGTTCAACTTCGACTTCGACCCCGACTTCAGCTTTTGGACTTCGATCAACCAAGACCGTCCCCCCCGAGATACACGACAAAACCTTAGAACCTCGCAGAACCCCACGTAATGCCGAGGCCCGCCACAACAGGGTACGAGCGCCTCGCGCAGGCCGACCTCAGCGATGACTCGGACGACGAACCCCTCGCCGCCAGCTATGCCTCGCTGCAGCCCCCGACGGCCCCGCGCTATGCTCCCATCAGCCAACCCCGGCCCCATTCGGGCATGGCCACCCCGAAGCGATCGTCGTTTTCTGCCGCGAGCTCCGGAGCTCGCCCTCGCCGCCGCGGCCGGAGGAACTCGGGCGTCGATCTCAAAGCCATCAATGCCCGTCTCGAGCGCTGGGCCGACGAGATTGCCTCCAAGTTTAAGCGCGGCCGAAACAAGAAGAAGGGCGAGGAGGAGCGTCTCGAGATACACCACTCCGTCTTCCAACCCCCAGAGGGCGTCCGCCCGGTGACAGCCGAGATGCTGGCGGTGCCCGAGCCGGGTTACATGTCCAAGGCCGAATTCGACGTCATCGTCGATAGTGTCAGGGCCGCCATACAACAAGGTGTACATCCGCTCATGATTTCGCAGGGGAGCTCCGGCAGTTACTTTGCCAGGAATCGTGACGGGAAGGTGGTGGGTGTCTTCAAGCCTAAGGATGAAGAGCCCTATGCTGCGGGCAACCCGAAATGGAACAAGTGGATTCACCGGAACTTGTTTCCGTGCTTCTTTGGCAGGGCTTGGTGTGTTGAGTCTCCCTTGATCGCGACCGCCGCGACGCTAACATGTCGCTTCCCAGCCTCATTCCAAATCTTTCCTACGTCAGCGAGGCCGCTGCCTACGTTCTCGACGCCCAGTTGCGCACTCATTTAGTCCCGTACACCGATGTCGTCTATCTCTCGTCCAAATCTTTCCATTATCCCTTTTGGGATCGATACGCGTTCTCGAGAAAGAGGAAGGCTCTACCCGCAAAGCCGGGCAGTTTCCAAGTCTTTCTCAAGGGATTTAAAGATGCGAACATCTTCCTACGGGAGCACCCGTGGCCGGATCAGTACCTCTCGGGATTCCGGACAACAGATCCTCACAGGAAGCGCAAGCGGCGCTGGGCAGACAGCTGCCGTCCGGGCAGCGCGCCGCACGACGACGGAGATAGCGATGATGGCGACGAGACCCCCCGGTCGCGAACACCGGGGCCCGGCAATTTTGTCTGGACACCCACGCTGAAACAATCTTTCAGGGAGGAGCTCGAGAAGCTGGTCATTCTGGACTACATAATGCGAAATACGGATAGAGGTCTGGACAACTGGATGATCAAAGTCGACTGGGAGACGGAGCAGGTTTCAGTAGTATCTGAGCCAGTCCATCTCAACATGGATACGTCAGATCCGGAACCGGGGCCGAGGCCAGTCGACTCGTCGCAGATGGAGCCGCCCAGGACCCGGGCGTCATACCCCTACCGGGTAGAAAGGCCCATGGATGCGTCAACGCCCGTGTCGGGCACGCCGGACCCCAAGATCTCAATAGGGGCTATTGACAATTCCTTGTCGTGGCCCTGGAAGCACCCTGATGCTTGGAGAAGGTGAGCAAACAACTCACGCTCAGAGAGATAAACCTTGCTAACCGCTCTTAGCTTCCCCTTCGGCTGGCTCTTCCTCCCGGTCGACCTTATCGGCAGGCCCTTCTCACAAAAAACCCGCGACCACTTCCTCCCGTTACTCACATCCACACAATGGTGGAGCCAGACGCAGCTCGCCCTACGCCGCGTCTTCCAGATGGACAACGACTTTCAAGAGCGCATGTTTGCCCGTCAAATAGCCGTCATGAAAGGCCAAGCCTGGAACGTGGTCGAGACTCTCAAAACCCCCGACCACGGCCCGCTTGAGCTAACGCGCCGCGCAAAAGTCTGCGTCTGGGATGACCTGGTCGACGTCCCCGTCGCGGTCCCCATGAGGGTGGCAAGCGCCGAGATGCGCCGCCGCGCCACCGCCGACTCGGACTCGGCAGCGGCGCTAGCAGCAGCCGTAACCGCAGCTGCCCACACCAAAGCCAGTAGCGACATCATCACCGAGGAAGAAATGGACATCGGCGCGGCCAGCTCCTCAGACGGCCACGCGGCTTCCGCACCAGCAACCGCCGGTACCCACCCCGTAGTCGACCTCCTATGCCTCGCCAGCCCGCCGGCCGACCTACCACACCCAGGCCGGTTCGAACTAGCACTGCAAGACGACCTCCCGTCCCCGGGTGCCGTCAGCAACGGTGAGCCCAGCATCAATAACAACAACAACAATGCCCAGAACAACAGCGGACCAACCCGCCCGCAATTCCCGCGCGGCGCGCACAGCCGCAGGTCACTAAATGTCTACTCCCCCGACCGCGGCGCAGCCACAGGCACGAAACCAGGGAACATGAGCCCAGATGCCCACCAAACCCGCTTCTCCTTCACCACCACCTCCGCCACAAGGCGAGAGAGCAACTCCATCGCCACGCAGCTCTACCATAACAATGGTGGCCATAACACCAGACGGCCTGCCAGTCTGGACTATTCCGGGTTCACAACAGGCGGAGGGTATGACGAGCATGACCATCATGACCATGACGAGGAAGGGGATCTGGAGGGCGGAGACCTGGGCTATGCGGCGGCTACGGGCATGGAGGGGAACCGGAGGAAGGTGATTGTGGAGCGGTTGGAGATGGTGAAGGGGCGGAATCCCGTTTTCACCTGGTGTTGATTCCTCGCGGTGATTTGGGATTGTGGTTGGGAGGGGAGCCATGTTGTGCCCCTGTGTGTGAGGTGCTGTTATGGGTTTGATTTTGGCTGGGTGTGAAACTGTGTTTTTGTGCTGTGATGGATGGCATGAGGTGGGATGGATGGATCAAGTGGGAGGGATAGATCAAGGGGGGTAGGTAGGGAGGAAGGAAGGAAGGGGAGGAAGGGGAGGAAATTTGTTTTACGCAGTGAGGGCGTTGGAAACGGTGGGCGGGAGGGATACAAGGTCGGGTCACGCTGGCTACATACAATAGAAATAAAGCGGTTGGTTTTATTCCAGTCCGTCGAGTTCTTTCCTCGTCTACGCTCGATTTTGTTACCTACATAGAAAGTAAGGGTGTATAGGTGGGGGGTTACGGTGATCTAATGCTGATGTTGTGCGGTGTGTATGTTTACGGTACGTATATACGACAGTTGTCTAGGCTGTACGTTTCTGTCCCCCCCAACCGGCCCTCTTTATTAGGGAAGGGTTAGAATGGGCGAACAGGGAAAAAAAAAAAACCGAATAAGAAGAGGAGGGAGGGGGGAAAAGGGGGGAGGTGAGAAGAAGTGACAAGAATGGTGAAGGCGGAGGGGGATGAAGAAAGTTTAAAAAAAAAACCCCCCGAAAAACGAAAGAGATAACTAGTGAAAGAGGACAAAAAAAAAACAGATGAAAGAAGAGGGGGCCGTGTAAAGAATGAGAGGGAAGGGAATAACGGAGAACGGGATACAGAGGGGGAGGAAGGGCAAGAGAGACGGAGAGAAAAGCGAACGAGAGAGAGAGAGGAAGGAGGGGGGCTGATGAGAGAAACGAGAGGCTGAGACGCGCTCGGTCTCGGTCTCTGATATGTGCCAAAAAAAAAAAACCCTGTTCATAATCCCAGCGATTGAAAGCCACTCTCTCATTCGGCGCACGCAGGTCCCCGGCGAACGAACGGTACTGTACTGTACATACATACTGTACCTTGGGGCATGGTATACTATGTATGTATGTACATACATCCATGGCTAACGTTATTGGCCGAGGTCCTCATGTATCAGTAGTGTGAGAGCAAAAGAGGGATTCTGGGACTCCCCTCTCCTGCTGGCAACACACAGACACACGTAGGCGTCGAGAAATTCCTTTCCTCCGTCATGGCCGAACCGTTGCTGGAGCTGATCAGGTTGGCCAAGACTGTTCCGCCGGAGGAGGAAGGTGTTACAAGATGAGTAATAAGTCTGCACGGTGAGCTGGCAGGAAAACATTGGATTGGGGCTCGAGGAGACCAGATTCGAGGGTCCACTGGACGGCCAAAGGAACAGTGGGCACTGCAGGACGATGCCATTCCCGAGTCCGACTGTCTCCTATCTGCGAAGCATCTATTGAGATCACAGTACAGTAAAGGTTCAATCACAACAGTTACATCGAGGGCACAACCCCCCGAAGGCAGATCACCGCCGATACTTGCTTGACGAGGGGGTAAGGAGGGAGAGCAAGGTCTTGGGCCGAGGAGACGCATTGAAAGGTGGCCATTTCACCATAGTAAGCTCTCGCTTATGCACCTGCCCAGCCCCAGGCTCGACACCGGGATTCAAAGATGAGAATATACCCCGAGCACGACTTCACGACCCACCTTCTTTATTATCTCTCTAATATGCAGGTCACTGCACGAGCGGCTCATGTTCGGGCGAGAGGGTGTGTGGCTGACGGCTGTCCGGCCTGCTGGATTTCCTGATGCTGATACATTCAGATGTGCTGGAACGGGCTGCTGCGTGGATATGCAGCTGACTGCGTGTAATGCACCTTTGCGGGGAGCTGTTCCGTGATCCCCACAGCGCGCAACTATTCCGTCCTCCGGTTCTGTGGCGTTTGAGAAAAGCGAGAAGGAACTGAACTATGGTAATACTCGATCATGTTAGGGCATGTGGTTAGACCAGGCAATGTCGCCGTGATCGGAAGCCAGGACACGGCGCACGTATGCAGTTCTTGCTTTTCGCGTTTACCCCATCAGTGCTCGCAATCCCGAAGACCCCGTTTCGCTGTGATTCTGACTGAGTAAGAGATTCGCCAAGATCGGTGGGATTTCGGAAGAGGTCACCGAAAGGGAGGGGTGATCTGTCAAGGTTCCACAAACCCGGCCGCTTGGGAAGGCCTCTGGGGCTGGGGTTGGGGGCGCTGGGGAGACCCAGGCCGTAACGAGATTGCAGCTCGTTGGTGGGGCCTAGTGTATGTAGAGGTGTCTGTTATTAGTCATGGCTAATACCACTCGTCATTATGGTGGTGTCTCGAAATGTTGCGCAAGCGGGCATGTGCGCTCGGGACACCGAGCTGGACTCCCCGTGGCGAACGGTGCCGTATCGGGGAAACCGGCGTCTTCCCGGACAAAGGGTCATTATTATGAAGATGGAGGTTCTCCTAGGTCGCAAAACGTAGCAGCCCATTGTAGCCAAAAGAGGTCGCATGCAGGTTTGTGGCGATCGCGTAGTGAGAAGAGGTTGGAACATGCTTGAAAAGGCATCCCATTCTCCCCGACCCGAGGCGGTGGTTGCGGCCAAGAAGGCCCCGGTCGATTGCGACAATGCAACCCCTGTTCGTGGTGACCCCCTGTCCTTCCGCCTGCATGGTATTCCCGACCACGCTGAATTCGGTTTGGTCGGAAACTGGGAAACCCGTATCGCTGGGAATGCCATCACAGTTCCGTGGAGCTTCTTGTGCTAAAGACTAACGTGCAGCTTTCGAGACCATGGGACAACTTGCACTGCGAACGGGGGTTTTTTTGGGCTAGGTCTTTTGCGTTGGTGCGGGATATATCTGCAGTGCGAGGTCGCGATTTAGTCTCTTGGCCTGGGTAATATTTGTCTGATTCCGCCTGTGGAGGAGGTTGGAAAGTCAATCCCGGGATAGCCGCAAAGTGATTGACCCTGAAACTCGGTCCCAATGTTCGGGAAGCCAGCCATACACAGTACCGTAGTGGCGTCTGCAAGGATTATAGTTACCAAAGATGGGGGTAAGGATGACCGCCTCATTTTCGGCCTGTCATCCCAGCCCTCGATGCTGACAAGTCCTCGTGTGCAAGCTTGAATGTTAACGGTAGGGCCTCGGTTGCGTCTCATGTTCCCGTTGCGAGCTCAGCTCCGGATTCGTGCCCGCTTTTTCCCATTTCATGATGCTGCGAGCTGCAGGGGCTCGAGACAGCCTCTTCCTAATGCCTAAAAGACGGGCAAAACGACGTTGCCTTTGACAACAGACCGACCCCTCCAGAGGCGATCATTCCACACCCAGCTGCCTAAACATTAGCCGCAAAAGAAAACCATTCTATCATCCCCGGTACCTCGACAACTAGCGGGAGCGACGCTCATCGTCGCAGCGTGCCTTTCGTCGCGGGTCTTACCGCGCAGATCCTGCTGCTGAGGGCGGAAGGCAGTTTCAGTTCGGCCGATCCATTTGGCAGCTGGGGCCTCAATGGCGAAGGCTGTGTCCAAGACAAAAACCTGGACCCGTCGGTGTGGTTTGCGCACAGATGTGTGTGGGCAATTTACCAACCGGACGGGAGCCGACAAGACAAGAGGCGTCGTCCCCAAGCTGCTGGGAATGGGTACGTACCGCTGACCCCTGCATTTCGGCCCGGTTCGCGTCGATGGGACGGACATCAGCCAATGCCACGCCGGCTTCCACCTGCTGGTGAATGTGGCCCCCCATCCGGGGTTCTCGCTCTTGATGCGATGCCGTCCTTCCTTTACTCAGGTACTTTCCAAGTTTCAGTGGGAAAATAGAAGAGGGAGAGAGGACGTTGTTCCATTCACCTATCTATCGTCTTTGCCGGGCCATTTTTGTCGGCAAAACAACCGACTCCGAAAGAAGGAGGGTGATCCTCGGAGATGGCACCCCAAACGGGGCTACGGCAGATGAGCGATGCCTTGCAGCGGTGGGATATTAGCGCCCGCTCCATGGTGGACAGCGGGGGTGTTTTTTTTTTTTTTTTTGCAAAAATTCCTTCTATGGGCCTTCTGATAATCCCGCGTAAGCGACCCCCGGCCGTAACGTTCCAGCGGGGAGGGTGTGTGGGCTGAACACTCCTGTGCGATCCCAGGACCGTGTCCTCGGATTTCTTTTGGGCCCCTTGTCGAAGGCTCAGGCAGCCTTCGGCGTGATCGGTGTGTACAACACCTCCCCGTCACGCATGACGTTGTCCCTGCTTGACGTCAGATCTGTACGACAGCCGAGAAACACAACCGGCGTTTTTGGTATAGAAGTTGGTGTCTTTAGGACGCTGTATAGCGGCACAAATGGTTGCTCATCGCCAAGTCTGCCGGGAGGTAATCCCATTCTCCGACGACCCGGTTTGTCTGACTGTTTGGTCTTTGAGTCGGGAATGGAAAACCCATGCGAGATTCCTTAATGGATCCAGTGTTATATTATAGGCCCGACGGAATAATCAAACCAACTGCACTCATTCGCTCGCCCATCCCCGTCTCGAGTGAGTCGATAGGTGTGAGGTGATCCACTGACGGAAACCAGGCAGGCCCCCAGAGCACCCCAAGCCATGATGGCCTGTCGTCCCGGGCGCGGGTCCTGGGCGCTGCATCCGGCTAAGAGTGTCTTAGCCCCCCGGGACCTCTGACGAAGGGGCTGTCGAACTGCCAGTCCAGTACTCGGACTCTCCAATCACAAAGCAATATCTGCAGGTTTCAACCGGAGCTAGCGGTGACCGGTCGACCACCGGCAGTGTGGGATGTCGCGGGCGGGAAAGACGTTTCACCTGTTTCAATCAGCGTAAAAGCCTAGTGCATGCGGGAGGGGGGGAGAGGGAGGGAAGGGGGGGGGCCGCGGCCGGATTCCCATCCCCTGGCTTGGACACCCGGGTAGGGAGGGGCATGGTTCGTCGATGGAGTTTATCAAAGCTGCGCTCCATCCAAAGGGAGCAGGCCAGTCCACGTAGTCAAACGTCGGCCGTCCTGGCCAAAGGCGGTGTAGTTTTCTCAGAGCCTGACATGCCGCAGCTGGTTGAGCATGGCCCTCCGCTTTCCGCCCGTTTCTCTGGAACGCTCGTCAAGGACAGGGGTCTCGGGACAGCCCTTCTTTCCAGATACTTGAACGGCAATGCGCCAGCAACGCCTTCTGATCGACAAAACCATCGTGGCGCGCAAACCGCCCCAGCGGGCCAATCTGAGTGATTCGACACGGGATCTGGGCCCACCAAGCGAGCATTGCTCATTTCAACGTGGGAGTGTCGCATAGGGAGAGGCACATGGTCCGACACCGTCCTTGAGGCCCGTCCCGAGAAGCAAGGGGTCTTGCAGTATCTCCGCCCACACTCTCAAACCCGCATAAGGTCATGTAAGTCCTCATGATGCCTGAACCCAAGTTCCTAGTCTCCACACTCGTGTCCGTGGAGATTTGTATTCCCAACTTTTTCCGCTTCTGTGGTGTGTTTGTTTCTTCTTGAGATTTGCCGCGCGCCAGAATAGGGACGTCAGAGACCCCATCACCGCAACCATGAACGAAGGGTGTGTAAATTGCCGATTCGGGTCCCAGCTCAACGCCGATGTGGAGAGGGTTGGCTAAGCCGGACATAGCGATTCCCAAACCATTCCCGTCGACAACACCTATCGGGACGTCGTTGTACACAACGACAGAGAATTCCAGCGATACGCCTTGGAACACGGGATATACTTTGCTCCAGTCGACGACGTAAGCGGGGCCCTTCCCGGTCACCGATTGCTGATCTGACCACTGGCCCATTTGGTGAGCAGGATGAGATCGACCGGCTCCAGTATATGCACGAGATCTTCAACATGATGTTCGACAGCAGGCTAATATTCCCCCCAATCTCGCGCCCACGGCGAATTTTGGATTGCGGATCTGGTTCCGGTGCGTGGGCCATGCAGGTCGCTGAACAATATCCAGAATGCGAGGTGCGTGAAATTGTCTCTTGATGATTCCGGTCTCGCCATCCGAGAGAATATTCGCTGTACAGCACTAAACCATCCCGGAGACGCCTCCTTCAGTTGGCGGCAGGATGCGAGTCCCTTGGTGCCCCAAGGGGCCTGGCGGGTCTTGTGATGGCTGCTGGTGCTCAGGGCATCAGGGCAGAGAGGGAACAAGTTGGCCGCCATTATGGCAACCAACCATCGGGGCGGAGAATCGTCTTTTGCTGACTGTCCGCTGGCGTTAGGTCATTGGGATCGACGTATACCCGTACCCGGTACCAGAAGACATTCCACCCAACCTCGACTTCCAGGTGGACGACCTCAACAGCCCGTAAGACAGGCCTACTTCAAGGCCCAACCGCTGTGCCTCGCTGACATGATGCTAGGTCTACTTTTCCCTCCAACTACTTCGACTTGGTGCACAGCCGCATGATGGCTGGAGGGATCCATGCCAACAGGTGGATGAATTATCTTAGCGACACACTGCGCATCCTTCGTCCTGGGGGCTGGTGTCAGATGGTGGAGATATACTTCAACGCGCAATCGGACAACGGGACGCTTACCTCCAGTAAGTGGTGCCCTAGCCGAGTCCTACGACCGGGGACGCTGACGTGACGGCCAGACCATGCACTCCAGGTGTGGTCACAGAGTTATATGCAAAGCATACAGCCTGCAAAGGACCCCCGAGCGCCATTGCGGCTGCAAAACTGGATGACGCAGGCAGGCTTCGTTGAGGTTGAGTCACGATTGTTGACTTTGCCCCTGACCGGTTGGTCAACAAGTGCGGGGCCCCAAGGTGCAGATGCGGCGGTCGACAGAGCTTGTCGTCTAACAATCTGATAGATCCTCGAGATTATGCCATCGGCACGGCGAACCGAGCGAACGTCCACCGGCTCATGTCTTCGCTTGCCGTGTTCCCATTTGCGCACGCTCTCAAGTGAGTGATGCGGTCCCATGTGCGACCGTGGCCCGGATCGCATTTGTGCTGATTCGTGATTACGACCGCAGCATGACGAACACCGACATTCAACTTCTTGTCGCGCAGGCTCGCAGCGAGGCGGATAATCCAGCCTTCAAGGTATGGCGTTGCGTCAATGTCGCCCCTCGGTGGACGGGGATGCTAACCCATCGCGCGGCGTGCCTAGGCGTACTTTCCGGTGTAAGAGACCATCCCCGAACTTGCGACCCGCCTGGTATGTGACGGCATGGCTGACAATCCGATCCAGGTACGTTTGCATCGGTCGGAAACCGGGAAGCAGCAGATCCCACCGGAATAGCGAGAGTCGGAGCCACCAATCTTCGAAAAGCAGTAAACATGGTGACTCGAGGAAACGGGTGCGGCACTGATGAGTGGCGGGTGTTCGGACAGTGTGGGCTCCATTGCGTTAGAGGTCGGTGAGCGATGTTTTCTGGCGGACACAGGCTAGATGGTCGGGTTAGAATTTATTTAATGAACGATGATGACCAGACAGCGCACAGCCATGATTCGGGCGTTAAGGGAAGTAGAGACAGCTGTGAAGGTTTTCCAGGTTGTGTCCAGGCCCCGTATTCTGGGCCCGCCATTTCTGATGTCGGCGACTGTTTGCCGCGTCAACACCCCGGTGGAGGAGCAACCAGTCGATTCGATGCCGACAACGAGCAAGGGGTTGGCGTGTGGCTCGGAGGAGAATGATGGGGCGGGGCGGAATCGCAGTGTGCTAGGTAGGCGGTGGGTAGGTACCTGAGGCTTGGAAGACGATTCCTCATGGCTTGACCGGTGGAGGAAGGAGGCAGAAAGTCGAGGGGGTACTGTAGGTAACGTACTGTACCTTCCCACAGAGCCCTGCTCGGAGAGCATCGGGCAGCTACCTATCTACCTTAGACAAGACGAGAGTGGAAGGCGCAACACAGCCGGCATGCGAGGTGCCCCCCAATACTTCGATTTTACTGGTAGATGCTTTGACGACGAGCCGGAGTGCGTTCCAAGTTGTCTGGGCGGATCAGATCCAGGAATAGAGGATATCTTGCCTCAACATCCGTCAACTTCAGAATTAATTCGGAGGGGAATGCTCCTTTTTACAGATTACTATGTACAATGTGTACCGTGTGACTGGAATCGACTCGGGTTCATCAAATCACGGCTTCTTCCATCTCGGCTCTGGGTCCGCTAAGATTTGCACAACCGATTTAGGGAGTCCATCACCCAAGAACAAGCGCCAACTGGGAGCCGGGCCAACCTCCAAAACAGCCTGTACTGGCGCCCAACTCCCGTCCACCCTGTATATTACGGCAACGTCCTTCTTACGAATACTGTATGTACGACAATATCTCCACCATCAACCACCATCCGTGCCTCGGTGCTTGGGTGCTTGGGTACCTAGGTACCTAGTTGTGGACGCCAGCCAGATGCCAACACTCTGTTCGGGGGAAGGAGGGAGGGCGCGGGGGGGGGGGGGGGGAAGGGGGGATTATGAGCAGGACGCTGTCCGTCACTGTTGCCGCCCTCCGCAAAAAGGCCAAGCCTTATCACTCGTTCCCATTGAACGATCCCAGCCATGAATTCGAGCGCCGCGGGTTGCACCAACAGTTCCCCGATCCTGGATAGTGGGCCCGCGGGATGGAGCCAGGATGTCAGATGATTCGAGTTGCCAAACCCGATCAATGTCCCGTCCGCCGAAACAACCATTTCAACGCCGCATTTCCCCAACTCCCAGCCTCTTGGCCTGTCTTCTATCCAGGGCTGCGCATAGCAGCCAAAGGAGGAGCTTATGATGCTGCAAGGATCCTCGTCGGCGGCGCTGATAGGGCCCGGGCATTTTGTGAATGACGTCTTGCCGTGCCGCGCTTGGTCCGCACTTGGGGCCCGCAATCAGCCATCATTGCCGCCAGTCCGCGCCAGTCGGGCTGCATCTTGGCGTGCCAATAGGCTTGCTTGCCGGTCCGATCTGTGTGGCCCAGGCAATCTCGATTTTTGGCCGACATCCTGTGAAACATTGCAATTTCTCGGAAAGCTTCACGACGGCAAAGCTGTAATCTACTGTAGCAATTGACGTCCGATCGCTCGGTTACAACACCCCATACCCCAATCTTTCCCAGTACCCGCCTAACCAACCCGAATCCACCTTGTCACCACTCCGCGCCGACTTCCAACAACAATGGCGAGCAAGCTCTCTCCGTTTCTCCTCCGGAGCTTCGCCCGGCCGAGCCTGCGAGCGCCCTCGGTTCTGCGCGTGTCCCGTGCAGCGTACTCGAGCGAGGCCCCGCCTCCGCCGCTACTTTCCAAGCTCAAGGACGACCTCAAGACGGCCATGCGGGCCAAGGACGCCAACCGCCTCGCAGTCCTCCGCTCAGTGCTTGCCGCAACGCTCAACGCCAGCAAAACAGATAAGCCCATCAAGACGGACGTGCAGCTCGTCAGCCTGCTCCAGAAGTCGGCGCGCAAGTCGCAGGAGGCTGCCGCGGAGGCGCGGGGCGCGGGTCGGGAGGATCTGGCTGAGAAAGAGGAGGCCCAGCAGCGGATTTACGAGGAATATGCTGCTGGTAGCGGGGTCAGGGATGTTGGGGAAGCTGAATTAAGACAGATCGTCGAGTCCACCAAGGCCGGTCTTGTCGCCGAGGGCGTCCAGGAGAAGGCGCTGTCCGGGCAGATGATCAAGAAGCTTCTCACACCGGGAGGGCCGCTGGACGGGGCGATGGTTGAAAAAAAGGAGGTGGTCAGAATCATCATGGAGGCCTGCAAGGCCACCTAGGCGGCGGGCCTCGACAACCTTACTCGAGGTGCAACGAGCACCCATCCGCGATGTTGACTGTATCAACACTTGTAACATATGTATCCTAGATCACTGCAGCCACGTGCACCGCAGCTGGTGGTTGCAACAGCCTTGACACACCAAGATACCCAACCGATTCGGAGTTTCTCCCCTCCAGTTTACTCATCATTGGCTCGATCTTCAGCTTGGCTATGCATGACATTGGGGAAGAAAAACGGGGGTGGAAGGGATCAGCAGGCACAGTATCCTATTACGGTGGCTCTGAGAGATTGCGTGCTTTGGAGAGTTCTAACTACCTAGACTACCGTAAACCACCCACGCACTAGGCCGAAGCCCTCGCAAGCCTAGCAACCTCCAGAACAGCATCCACAAACGCCTGCGGCTTCTCCTGCGGCAGATTATGCCCCGCGCCCTCCACCTGATGATGCACCCTCGGGCCCGTGAAATACCTTGCGCTCGACGAGCCGTCCGTGGCGGGGAAATTCCCGTCCGCCAGCCCATCCAACGTCACCGCCGGCACCGTGATAGGCGGCAACTTCCTCAGCCTCCGCTCCAGCTCCGCATACGCCGGATCCCCGGGAGCGTACAACAGCCGATGGCGATACACATGCGTCGTGACGGCCACATAATCCGGGTTATCGAACGTCTCGGCCGCTCTGTCGAGGTCTGCCTCGGTGAAGTTCCATCGCGGCGAGTTGCGCGTCCACACGAGCCGCGCGATATCCCTCGGCTTGGACGCCAGCGCTGCCTCCCCCCGCGGTGTGAGGAAGTAGTAAAAGTACCAGAACCCGGCCTCGATCGGGACGTCGAGCGGCTGCCAGGCGTGATCGAGGTCCTGGACCAGGTAGCTGTTGACGGAGACCAGGCCTGTGCAGCGCGACGGGTACAGCGCGCACGCGGCGTTGGCGCCGCGGCCGCCCCAGTCGTAGCCTGCGAGGATGGCGTGTGGGATGCGCAGCGCGTCGAGGAGCTCGATGACGTCGGCGCCGAGCGCGGCTTGCTCGCCTGACCGCGGGGTGGTGAGGTGCCGGAAGGTGGTTGGGCCGTTGCCTCGGAGGTAGGGGACGATGACGCGGTGGCCGGCGGATGCGAGGGCCGGGGCGACGTGGGTGTAGCTGTGGATGTCGTAGGGCCAGCCGTGGAGGAGGAGGACGGGCGGGCCGGATGCGGGGCCGGTTTCGTAGTAGGCTATCTGGAGGCGTGTTGTGTTGACATATTTCAGGGGCGCGAGGCGGGGTGGGTCGGTGGTTGAGTTATGGGAGGAAGAGGAGGACTGGCGGCCGGTGAGGGCCGCTGCTGCTGACGATATCGCCGTGAGGAATAGGGGGAGCCGCATGGTGCTATAGTCAGAGCGTTATGCACCTAAGAGACGGACTAGACCAGGGTAGATTGCGGATTGTCGACAAAAGCACAGGAGATTCAGGTGGGTTCTTAAGCGTGATTTTATACTGACACATGGACTCGGACATAGTCAACCACGAGCGACCCTTCCCTCAACACCCCATTGTCTATGAGGCAGTACCGCGGGGGCTGAGTGCTGGCAAGCGAGTCCCCAGCTGCAAGCGGTTACTCAGCGAGCGAGGCCTTTGATTACTCTCCATGGCTCAGTGAGGGCGATCATGACTTTTCCGGTCCAGCTAATGTGTAGTTCCGCGTGAACGGACAGTGTTCAGAATAGGCAGGTGAAACATTTGTCAGTTGCTGGTTGATGAGGAGCGAATAGATGTTCGTGTGGCGGTGCGGCAAGTGCTTACACGCTGTTACGACATCCAGGGGTATCTGCGTTGGTGGTCATTGTATACCTGGGCTGTCTCATACTATTTCCCAGCTCCTCGATTTGGCATTCCATGGTGGCTTATCCGGATTACGGTGCTATCTCTTTCACCTCTGGGAACGGTGAACGAAGAGGGACATCTGAGCTATGCTTGTTGTTACTAATCCCTCAGCACTTGTTGGTAGGGTAAAGTGGGTAGCTGTCGAGCTCAACACTAATCCGACACTTTAGCCGGTCAAATCTGTATTTGCTCTCGCAGAGCCTCAGGAGCTCATCTCCTCGCCGAGCAAGGGAGGGTCTATGGCATGACGGCACCCTCCCGTTCCCAGACGGCCGGGTCTAGTATCCGTAACATCCGCAGGGTCCTTCTCCGCGAGTCAGGATGTAGCACACATTCAATGACGACATGTGTGGTCCCTCTTTTGTACCTATATGACGCGACGAACCATCGTGCTGATGCGAGGCGGCGGGATTCCTTTAGGCGTCTCAGAAAGCCCTGTGAGCGAATATCGAGTATCGCCATACTTCTTCTACCTTACCAAGGTAGTAAGTGAGTAGCCCATCCGAATGCTACATCACGTTTGCCGCTCCGGAGATTTGATATCAAACTATCCCACTCACCTTGCGTCGGATCTCGCTGATTAGGGCCTTGCAATGCATCATCATCGGTCCGGCCAATTGCCGATGCTCACCAAAATACCACACGCCATGACAGCTCACCTCGCACCCTCCCTAACCCTCGAAGGGGATGATATCGACACCTTGTTTTCCTCCCCTCTAGCACGCAGTAACAGAGCAACCCCATCAACTCCGCCCGGCCGAACTCCCGAACCCGAAGTCCAGCGCGGCCGCAAACGCCGCCGCGATGTCGAAGAGGTCATCCTCGGTTCCTCCACATCCGCCAAGCAACTGACAACGACACAAATCCAAACGCAAGCAAAACTCAACCCAGGCACAACGTCAACCGAATCCTCCACTCGCCGCGGCCGTCGCCGGAACCGCTCCACCTCCATCCCGGCCTCCTCAAGCTGCACACCAAGCTCGGCCCTGTCGCTATCCCTGACCCGCCGGGATGCCGCCGCTCCGCTGCCGGGAACTTTCCGGTTCCTCCGCGTCGTGCAGCTTGAGCGCGGGCGGCGGACCCGCCGGGCGCGCAGCCTGAGCCCGTCGCGCTCGCGCTCGCGGTCTCCTGCTGCGGCTGGGTTGGCGAAGCTTGTGAGCGGCGGTGAGAGCCGGCGAAGGAGGAGGCACAGGACGAGGAGTCGGGGGCGGGAGCATGTGGCTGAAGCTGGTGTTGACGTTGGGGTGGAGATCGAGGTTGAGACTCTGGGTGGTGTGATGGGGCGAGGTTGTCTGTAGTGTAAAAAAAAAGTTGGGTGTGGGTGTGGGGGTAGGGGGTGGGCCAAGTCTCACCGGCAGTTGAGCTGAAGACGACCCAGAAGAAGGGATCGGGGCATAAGGGTGGGGGTGAGTGGTGCATGGAAAGTCCGGGAGTGGGGTTGAGGGAGTCACGAGGCTTGTCCGGGGGCTGGGGGAATGGGGATTCCGGTTTTTCCCTTCTGCTGCCTTCCAGGCTCGCAAATCGTCGCCTTGAGGCCGGCGTGTCTTTGGGCTCTCTGGGGGGAATTGTCGACAGGCTTTTTACGTCTAGATGCAGGAAGGTGGCGTTTGTTAGTTCGGCCGAGGTTGCAAGGTTGGCCGTGTATGTACGAAGGACTGGCCGCCTGTCGTCAAGCTATCGTCTTCGGAGTTGAGGCGCTGGATGCGGGGCTCACTGCCCTTGGGATGGTGTACGTATCTGCCTTACGTACAGGCTGCACATCAGATTGGCAGATGGTGCATATCGAAGCGATTTAGCTCTCTCGGCGATTCGACTCAGGAAGCATCTTGCAGGTATCTGCCGCCGCTGATGCAGACCTGCGTGAAACACGCAGGGTCTCGATATGCATATCGTGGTGGCTGGTTGTGAAAGGCTCGAGTTTGAAACGACGCGGTACAACAACACCAACACTTACAAAGGATTTCATGCATGGTTGATCCGATCATTTTGTTTGCGGTTGCTGTTAGGCATGCACAGAGGAGCGGAGTGCAGAACTCAGTGTCTGGGTGGCCTGGAGCAACGGGCTAGCACCCCTTTTTCAATGCCAAGGCATAGTTTCTAGCGCGGCACGTGCCTCTGTGCCCGCTGTGCTGAGGGCAATCTGTGCTGGGTCACGCGGGCCTATGACGGCCAGGCGATTGCGATAAAGCTTCTGGCATCCAAAAAGTACGGCAACAAGAGCGGCATCAAGAGCCGTTCCCTCCCATCTTCTCTTGCTTTAGAGGTCTTTCCCGCGCCTTCCTGCTATCTCTTGCTTTCGGGGAGCGAAAAGAACCAGATGTAACACAATTCTACCTTTTGGCCCAACGCGCCAACGCGTCAACTTGCGATTCTTGCCGATTCTTTTTCCTAGCATCGACTTCCGCCTTCGCTACCCCTCCAAACCCTCCCCTCCACCACCACCACCACCACCACCAACCAACCCCGTCAATCGCCTGTGCGATACCGACGGTGGAGAAAAAAAGCATCTCACCTCCAAACATCTCTGCAGCAGCTTACCTTCTAAATCAGCAAGCTTTTGTAGCTTGCGATGACTTGGAGTGTTTTCTCCTGCAGCAGCCGGTAATCCTGGCTAAGGGAAAGGCTCAACGCCGCTGAGAGGGCGTTTGGTGCCAGTAGCCACACCTCGGTGAGTGTCCGAGCTGCCTCGGGTGTTCACCTTCTTGCTCACCGCCCGAACTGCGAACCTCATCCTTTTGTTCACTCGATCGTCCCCAACTTTGATCCAACGTTCCAACGCAACACAGAAACTCGACCTTTGGCTAACACAAGTTACAGATTCCACAAACCCTAAGGCAGGCATCGCATTCCAGCCGGGCAACATGTGGAGCCCGGCCTCGCTGCTGAACCCCAGCAAGGCTGGGACCGTCCCGCCGGTCAGGCCGCAGTCTGCCGGGGCCATTCCAGCTCCCTCGACCCGCCCCGTTGCATCGATGGAGCCGGAGATGTCTTTCCAATTTGCGAGTCCCGGCGAGTCCTTCGCCGTCGACTTCGCGGGAATTTCCGCCGCGCCATCGGGAACCGCCAGTGGTCAGAATATTCCCCAACACAATCCCCCGACCATGCCTATCTTTCAAAACGGCTTCGGCCAGAACTTCGAGCGCCTGCATAATGTGCAAGACCGTATCAGCGTACCTCAGCCGAAGCGCAGGAAGACTATGAATGAGAATGACCCTACCCCGTCGCTCTTGACACACGGCTCTTTCGCGGGATCCGGCAGCAGCATTCTCACTCAGCACATCAAGCAGCAGCAGTTTGGAAACACCAATCAGCCCAGTCCAGCACCCAAGTCGTTTGAGACGATCGATTTGACCGAGGGCGACTCTGAATCTACCTCGCTGGTCCAGATCCCCAAGGACCCCATAAAGGACGAGGAGGTCTGCTACGGAATGGTGGAGGGCGCCTCGATTAACTGTCACAGGGTCCCAGCTCCGAAACCCGGCATGGTCACCCTTAATGGGGATGGCTATTGGCCGCTGGTCAAGGTTGTGCTGAAGCGAAAGGCCGATGAACAGACGAATATCATTTACGTCTACGACCACACACGCCGAATTTTCGGCACAGTTGATGGAAAGACATCAGAGTGCCTGGCGCCTCTCTTGGATTCGCAGCTTCAAATACGCACAGACTGTCGAATCCCCTCGAGGCGGAAGCTTTCTGGAGAGCAGATTGGCCAGCCGGTTTCGCTCAATTACAAGTTCGACCTGATGGTCTACGGGCCTCGCAAGTTTGCCAATCACGTCGGAAACCATTTGGCATCCAAGAAAGTAAATCTCGTCAGCCCGCCGCGGGTCGAGAGCGGCGTGAAAGTGTTCAATCCCATGGCAAAGGAAAACAGGAACCCCATGGTTCCACGCTTGAACAACGCGGGCAGCAGCCATCAGTACCGCCCGGCCCCCGTGGTGCGATCGGTAGAGGAGATTCGCGCCGAGGTCCTGGGTGTCTTCGACTCGCTCCCAAAGTCCGAGGAGTTGCCTGAGGCGGAGGCCGATGCCCGAATCACCACGCCCCTCCTCCAGCACCAACGCCAAGCCCTCTATTTCATGACGGCTCGGGAATCAGAACATTTGCCGGACGCTGGCAAAGGCATCATCACGTCCACTTGGCAGCGCAAGAAGGACCGATCTGGCGCCATCGTCTACTACAATGTGGTCACCAGCCAGAGCCAGCGGGAGCCGCCCCCGCCGAGTCTCGGCGGCATCCTGGCCGACATGATGGGGTTGGGCAAAACCCTCAGCGTGCTATCGCTCATCACCAAGACCCCTGACGCTGCAGAGCGTTGGTCGCAGCTCCCCCCCGTCCAACCGAAAGCGCCCGAGCGGAAACCGCAACATGCCCATCAACAGTTCGACGTGCCGAGGCCGGCGAACTTTGATCTGACGCCAGTGCGGCAGAACGCAAAGGCGACTTTGCTCGTCTGCCCTCTGAGCACAGTGACCAATTGGGAAGAGCAGATCAAACAACACATCAGGCCTGGTTCAATCACGTACCACATCTACCATGGCCCCAACCGCATCAAGGAAGTCTCGAAACTGGCACAGTTTGACTTGGTCATCACTACTTACGGCTCGGTTGTCAGCGAGCTCAACGCACGGATCAAGAGGAAGCGGGGTGCCTACCCCCTGGAGGAAATTGCCTGGTTCCGCATCGTCCTCGACGAAGCCCACACGATCCGCGAACAGAACACCTTGGCCTTCAAGTCTATCTGCCGTTTGCAAGCGAACCGGCGGTGGGCTGTCACCGGAACTCCGGTCCAGAACAAGCTGGAGGATCTCGCTGCCCTCCTCGCATTCCTGCGGCTGAAGCCCTTTGACGAAAAGAGCAAGTTCTTGCACTATATCATTCAGCCCTTCAAAGCGGCGGATCCAGAGATCGTACCCAAGCTCCGAGTTCTGATCGACACAATCACGCTGCGACGACTCAAGGATAAGATTCACCTTCCCGCTCGCACAGACGAGGTCATCAAGTTAGACTTCAGCCCAGAGGAGCGGCAGGTTTACGACTGGTTCGCAAAGACGGCCAAAGACCGCGTCCGAGTCCTGACCGGTCAAGCCATCGGTCAAGAACGGATCGTGGGTGGTAGGACCATGATCCACATTCTACGATCCATTTTGCAGCTCCGCCTGATCTGCGCCCACGGCAAAGACCTACTCAATGATGAGGACCTTGCTGACCTGCAAGGCATGACCGCCGACACACCTATCGACCTCGATAGCGACGACGAAGACCAGAGGCCTGTACTGCAAGAGAAGAAGGCATACGAAATGTTATACCTGATGCAGGAGGGCAACAGCGACAATTGCTCGAGGTGCAACTCCAAGTTGGGAGCCATTGAGGTCGTGGACGATGGAGAGTCCGACCGCCAGGATGACGTTCTAGGGTACATGGCACGGTGCTTTCACACATATTGTCCATCGTGCATCAACTTCCTGCGGAACGAGCAGAACGGCTGTGATGCATGTGACCGGCTTGTCAAGTCTTCTTGCATTGAACTGCGGCGCAAGCGTGCTGACATTGAGCACGAGTCTCGGGCGGCGAAGAACAAGGGAGGCACGGGCAAGATCATTCCCGATGATCGCTACAATGGACCGCACACCAAGACTCGTGCTCTCGTCGAAGAGTTGCTCGCCAACAAGGAAAAGAGCGAGATGTGCCCCAACGAACCCCCGTTCAAGTCAGTCGTCTTCTCCGGCTGGACTTCGCACCTCGACCTTATCCAAATCGCGCTGGATAATGCCGGCATCACTTACACCCGGCTCGACGGTAAAATGTCCCGCCCAGCCCGGAACGCGGCTATGGATGCGTTCCGAGACGACCCGTCGGTGCAAGTCATTCTCGTCAGCATCATGGCTGGCGGTTTGGGTCTCAACCTGACGGCCGGTAACAGCGTTTTCGTCATGGAACCACAGTTCAACCCTGCCGCCGAAGCGCAGGCTGTGGATCGCGTCCACCGACTGGGCCAGACGCGTTGTGTTCGCACAGTCCGCTTCGTCATGCGGGACAGCTTTGAAGAGATGATGCTTCAACTGCAGGACAAAAAGAAGAAGTTGGCCAGCCTCAGCATGGATCGCGATCCGAATGACAGGATTGCCGACCGCACCGAGGCTGCGAGACAGCGCTTGATAGACCTGCGCAGCCTCTTCAAATAGAGCAGCGGAGCCACTCCCTCGAACCACCATATCGGAAACACCTTTCATCAATCATCAGCTTTAGGGTTTGTACCCAAGTCATAGGCGAAGGATCAGGACTGAGGATAAAGGCACGCAACATCCCGTGCTTTAGCAACCATCGGATGACCAGCACCATGGCCAGCACCATGACCACAACGATGGTACGATCAATGATCACCTTCATCATTAGACATCAATATCGTTCTGCATTACACGATAGGCAAGTGGATAAGGGGATCTGGTGGGGAGCATTAGGGGGCATTCTGCATTTTACGTGCGCATTTTCGGGACGTTTCGTTCATTTTGGGAGCTTGGGAGTCACACGGTCGGTACAGGAACTGCACGGTATGGCAAAGGGGCCCGGGTTGGGACGCTCTCTATGATTTGTGCGGATGAACATGGGACAGGTGGCTGGGGTTCGGATTTTCCACTCAATCGGGTTTTGATGCATCCCTCGACCCTTTCTTTTTATTGCTTCTCATATCTTAGATTCACTAGGAGCATGCCGGATCTGGGCGGTATCACTGCGTTTTAGTTTTACAGGCAACCAGCATCGATTAGACATTCTCGAGGGTCCGGTGGTGACTTTTTCGTTGGGGGTTGGGTTGGGTTGGGGGGGAGGGGAGGCGCATGTGATCCGGTCTCTCTCAAATGATACCATTTCCTGAACTAAACTGACCGCCGCCATGGTGCGTTTGAGGTCCCGATTGTGATGCCGAAATATTGATGAAAATGACACGATTGTGACTGATTGCCTTTGACGTGCCTTCCGTCCGCGACTTTCTGGTCTCATTCTTTCCGCACGACATTGCTACGGAGACTAGAAACGGTCCTTTTTGGAGGCTGGAGCCTCAAGGGAAATGGAAAGTTAAGACTATTCTTACTGTAAGAATCCAGGAGCCGCCGTCCGCTCTCAAAATATATTGTCCCCAAGAGAGAGAGAGAGAGAGAGAAACATACATTTCGTTCCTTACCACAAACCGCCCCCTACCCCAACGGCATACACGAAATTTCCACCTTATTTTTTTCTCAAGTCACCTCACCAACAGAGTCAGGTCTTCTTATCAACCGACTTGTCATGTCATGTCAGATCTGACAAAGTCGAAGTCGCCAGCTATGTCAAGAGCTTCGATGGTTGGCAGTTGCTACTGAGCCTGCCACCCATTTATATATGGTTTCTGCATGTTTGCGGCGCGCCAGTCAGGGTTGTCAGGTTTTTGCGCCACGCCAGAACTTGTCACCCTGCTTCTCAATGTCGATGTAAAACTCCAGACCAGTTTTGACAAAGTACTGGCGGAGGGTGTCGGGTAGTCCACGGCCCTTGGTGTTTAGGTATTGCAGACCTGCCATTGTTGTTGCCTGGGAATATGTACGGCATCTTCTTGCCGTCCTTGATCGGGTCCTTCCAATGCTTGTACTTGCCCCTCCAGGTCACAACGTCCTTCATTTGACTGACGACATCCTTTCAGAAATGATGGTTGGCGGCCATGTTGATTGAGCGGTTCAGCTGCCCCATGGCGAAAATGAGGTCTTCGGTATCTTCCAGCCCAGGGTCTTCGCGCCTGACATATGGTTCGACCAGGTTAACAGCGTTGTTCCATTCACGCCGCAGCATATGGAGTTGCGCGTTCGCATCCGCCAGTTCGTCGCGGGGCCGCTTTCGGCGATGCTTGTCGTTTGACTGCGGGCTGCCAACTGGTGCGCGCTTCTTGGATGTCGATGGTTGAATCTCCGTTGACTGTTGTTTGGTAGGTGTTACGCCAATGCGTAGGTGTATTTCAGATTGATCTTATTCTCTTGCCTCGTTGGACGGACAAAAAACAAAACATGCGAGGGAAGGGTGTTTTAAAATCCCTGGATTTTACTATGTATGTACTACGGACGCTTCCCCCGTCTTCCTCACTCGTACGTTCCGTTTCAAGCCGGCTTCAATCCGTACAGTATGTAGGAGCCCGCCCTAGCAGAACAAAAGGAAAGCGGCCTGATTGAAAGGGGTTTGTTTTGTTTACACGTGTGGGGTCACTTCAGAACTAGTTATGTACTGTACCGTAGATCGGCTGGCGAGTTAGATTGCATATCCCCTAGAGGCAGACATCACACCACGAGCATCACTCCATGAAACAAGACTCGGACGTCAAAGTGAAGTACTTTTTTGCATATCTTTTTTTGATTCCGCATTCCCCAAGTCTCGTTAAACCATAACAGCCCATGCCCATGTCCGCACCACACCACGCCATGAATAAATGAAAAAGAAACTCCCCGCCCCTTTTACCCATGATCTCGTAACGCCTAAAAAAGACCCAGAAGCATGCGAGTACTTTGGCCAATGACACGTGCCACCAGCGCTGTCTAAAAGTCGACCAAGTTAAACCGGACGCCGCGGCCCGCTCCTTCGCGACGGACCGATATTAAGGCGCCAAAATGCAACATCGTCCCCTGCCTGATGGCCTGAAGTTGGTATCGCTCAAGCAGTGTCGGCAGTGGTAGCAGGCCGGCTGACACGCGTAACCTGGTCACCGGCGCGGTCGATGCGGCGGCCGGACGAGTCGGTGACAGCGGCAACATCCTTGTTCTCGGCTTGCGCGCGCTTCCAGATCTCCACCTCGCAGCCACCCCTCAGAACACCCACTCTCATCGTCGAGAGCAGGTTATGAGCGGCGTTGGAGTGGTTGTAGACACCACCGTTGAAGACGGCAGTTGCGTCCTTGCCAATGGCCGACGAGATCAGGGCCTTTCCACCAGGGTGGTCGGCAATGAACTTGCCAACGTCGTGAATGACACCAGCAACCGCAATCCAGGCCTTGCCGTTCTTTGACTGCTCGACGAAGTCGTCCCAGCTGACAACCGGGAGGCTTTCGAGAGGAATACCCCAGTCAAGGGTGGAGCGCCTTTGGTCGAGCTTCTTCTGCTGCTGCTGGACACGGCCCTTCTCGATCTCGTTCTGGGGGAAGGTCTTCAGGTTGTAGGCGAGGCCAAGCTGCTTCATGGTCCAGATGAACCACTTGGTCGGGTCGTACTGCCACCACTCGATCGCGTTGCGGAAGTCGCTGGGGAACTCGTGGTGGAAGCTACACATCGCGGTCAGTTATTTCTGAGCGGTCTGTTAAGTCGAAACGTATTTGTACATACTTGTGGTAACCCTCGCCAAGAGTAACAAGCGCGGTGATAACATGGTCCCTCGGTGAGTTGCGGTCATCGAAGGGCTGGTCGCCGAGCCAATGGGCCAGGCTGTTGACGCAGAAGGTGGCTTGCTGGATGAAGAAGCTGAGGTACAGTGTTAGAATTGGGTGCTCTGCGTGTGGTACTACGGGTCTTCCCAACTCACATTCTCAGGATACCACCATAGACGAAACCGCCCAAGAAATCGCCCCAGCCGAGGCCGCAGACGAGGGTGGGCACAATCAGAGCCATGGTAACGACCGACTTGAGGTAGTTGCGGTGCTGCCAGACGACAACGGCGTCGTCGTTCAGGTCGGTGATATCGGTGCGGCCAATGCGGCGGGGGTTCTGCTTCATGACCATCCACCCGATGTGGCTGTAGAGCAGACCCTTGCGGACCGAGTAGGGGTCCTTCTCGGTATCGGTGTAGCGATGGTGGGAGCGGTGGAGGCTGGACCACCAACGAGCGCTACCTTCAACGGCGGCAGCGCCACCAGCGGCGAGGAAAATCTTGAGGGGAAGGGCAGCCTTGTAACTCGAGTGAGCCCACAGACGATGGTAACCGGCCGCTAGAGGACAGGTCAGTCATTGTGGTCATTTGCGAAGTCCAAAAGGTACCGCGCTATGGGGTCAACCTACTAATTCCGAGGCCAGCGAAGAAGTAGTAGGCCACGGCAAAGATGGCCGTCTTGTATTGCAGATTGATCCAGTACGAGGAAATCAAACCGACCATGGGGATCAGGATGATGAACAGGGTGTTGAGCCAGTTGACGTGCTGGTACCAGTTGGCCCATGTTATCGGCTGGTCCGTAATGTCTGTGGCGGGGCACCCGTCAGTATGTCAAATCGTCGAGGCTGTATCGCCCGCCATCTCGGAACTCACGAGGTTTGCGGATATCGTAGTTCTTCTTCCGCAGGGGGACGTGGTCGGTGGTGCCGTCCGGGAAGGTCTCGGCCTGTGCGACCACGGGCACCTGGGACGAGGACGACGCCATGGCGAAGGGATATGGCGACGCCGTTCAACGCTACGTTGAGCAGCTAAGGACGGTGTCGTCGATGATGTGTGGTAAGAGCGTCGACCCAGAGGTGCTCTCACTGGCGTCGAATATCAAAGCTGAACGAGAGGACAAAGTCGGTCAAGGTGCGAAGGGAAGAGGATGGCTGGTCCGGCCGGAGGGTTTATACGGAATAAAAAAAAAAAGAGCAAGGGTTGGTTCAGGCGGGAAGCCGTGGGTTGAGCGAGGGAGGGTCAAAGTGTCAAGAGCTTGAAGCACAGCTCCCTTGCAGCTAGTAGGGGTAGGAAGGCGAAACCCGGGGTTCAACAAAGAGAGACGGGAGCTACAATTGGCCAACCAGCTGCCAGATTCAGCAAGATGTTCTGGAGCAGTCATCGACTTTCAACAGTGTGCATTGAAACTGACTTGCCACTTCACCCGTTGGGAATCCGGCAGCCAGAAACCGGCCCAATGAAACGATTCGGCAAACCGAGGTGACCAGTTTCTCAGGCGACTTGCACAGCACTTGCAGCTGGGCTGGGCCGAGGAAAGCATGTGCAACGGGCCATTGCTCTGACGATGCATTTCCCTGTCCAGAGAGCAGCCGAAAAACAGCCCCAAACGGCGCCAAACAGGCGGCTTGGATGGCAGCCGTTGTCCCGGCCAAAAATGTTGAGGAAAGTTGTTGGGGAGGCGTTGTATGGCTTGGCGTGCCTTTCACATCTGCAGCGACCACGATTGGCTGCCGCAGACCAAGTTCATGCAGGCACTGCAGGCACAGGCCTGTCATGGACCCACTTCGAAGCTTCACTCAAGCTTCTGGCAAAAGCCCAAAAAAATCAGAGCTCCGCTCTCTTTCCGTTTGAGAACTGTGGCAATCATGATGTCGCTGTTCGTTGACTGCGGGCCTCTTACATGCAGTTGCACCTACGAGGAAGTGTACAAAACACACAAGTTTTGATGAGCATTTCAGAATCACATGCTTGAAGAAAACAGGATTTGCGTCTCTCATCTCAGGAGCCGTTCGTCCTGAGTCTGCTGCTCCACCGGTGTCCCCCGACGAAACCTTACCTCCGGACGACCCGACCTCGACCGCCTCTTCCCGCAGAGACTCCACATTCAACAGTCCGGATCACCACAGAAGAACGGACCACACAGTGCCTCAGCCCTGTGGGGCTGAAACAGCACAGTTCTCAGTTTCTACTTTCTGGCCGTCCAGACTCCGGAGACAACAACAGTTGATGATGTCATGATTTCTATCAGAGATTCCATGTGCATGCGCCTGCGAGATATGTCAGCTGCGTCGGCTGCTTCTAGATCAAAAGCCTACTGTACATGTAGAGCAACGTAATCCCGAGGGTAAGCATGCACCGACGCACGCGCCACATACGCGGGACTGCGGGGACGAGAGCTCCACACCGGGCCCGGACAAGACCCACTTTATCGGGGCCACCGGAACCCTTTCGCAGGCCGTCCCGGGACCCGCACCGATCATCAAGTTCGCCACGCGCTTTTTGGGCTCCGGTTGTAGCAATTGTCGATGCGAGCATATGTAGACAACCCCGATTGACATAGATCTTATGTGTAGCGACCGAGAATGACAACTAACAACCGATTCCTTTAGACGGATGTAAATACATGTTTACAACAGCGTACGCTAGAGAAGGGTGGACCGCTCCTCTAATTAAAGTAGGGACATCCCATTATTCACCTTAACCCAGCTTGACAACCGCCTTTCGGCAGGAGGCAAGGGTCTCGTCGTCTCACCTCGCCTTCAACAAAGTCCACCACGGCATCAATCCCTCCCAAGCCCAGCAGCATACTCGCATCGACCCACTTCGTCCGCCGGCCATCCTGCTTCCCAGCCGCCACTAAGCTCTGAAGACCCTCAAACAAGAAATGCATAGCTTGGGGCGTCCCCATCCCCGCCCTGCTCTGCGGACGAGCAACCTCAAAACACCACAACACCAGCGCCGCAAGCCCAGCCGCCAGCGCCGTGGCCGCCGAGCTACCTTTTTCCCCGCCAACCTCCGCAAACTGCTCACCGGGAAACAAATAGCTGACCCGGTCCGGGTCGACAAACGCGGAGCTGTGCCCGCCCTCCGTCGCCGACCCGACCGCCCTGATGCATGTCGTGTCGGCAGCCGCCGGGTACAGCGTCTTCAGCGACCCGTACAGGCCCTGATCCGCCGCGGCGCAGTACATGATGATCCCCTCGCGAGCCGCCGCCTGGATCTGCGCGCTCAGCTGCCGAACCGACGCCGTGTTCTCGGCCGTCGCGGCCATGGTCCAGCTCATGCAGATGACGTGCACCCCTTTCTTCCGCGCCCACTCCACGGCCTGCGCGGCCTCGCGCGCCGTCGACTCGCCCAGCAGGCTGGCCGCCTGGGCCTGTGACACGGTCTTGCTGAGCGTCTTGAGCTTGGCCACGTAGAGGTCGACGTGCGGGCAGGCGGTGGCGACCAGCCGCGCCATGGCCGTGCCGTGGCCGTTGGCCGACCGGTAGAAGGGCTCCCAGGCGCTGGTGGCGTTCTCGACGGGCCAGCCGGCCTTGATCTTGTCGCGGAGGTCGTCGTGGTGCGCGTCGACGCCGTCGTCCAGGATGGCCACGCGTACGCGCCCGCCCCGGTCGCTGCTGTGGACGTGGTCCGAGACGAATCTTCGGAGGGTGCCTACCCAGCGGTGTTGGGGGCTGGTGAGAAGGGGGTTGCTGTCGTTAGCTGGGGCAGTTGATGGCGATGCGGGAAGGCGTTTACGCCACTTACGACTGGGTTTCTTGACCTGGAATTGAAGGGTTGAGCTTGAGCCTCCCTGTCCTCCTGGCCGACGCCCTGATGCTCGCGGTATCTACGTCGAATGTAAGCGCCGCAAAGTCGACCCGAAACCCGAGAGACGGTGATAGGTCGATGCCACAGCCGATCAGCCGGGAAGTGTCGATCGAAGTGCGGCCCGGTTGCCTCCCAGCCCTGCTCGTGCTGTTTGTCGTTGCATGGCCCTGGTGAGGCGGCAGCCAACTGTCGGTCCGCAGCACGTTGTCTCGCTTGACTTGCAGAAGCCTCTGCTTGAACGCCGTGAGCGTCTCGGAGGTCCGCCTAAGTTCGTCCAGTCTCGCACTGAACATTCCTAGAGTCCTCGGGAGCTGGACCTCTCTCATAAACTCGGCCTGTCGGGCCGAGGGCTTGGTAGCGGGACCATAAACGGCTAGGATCGATTTATCGCGGTACAGGGAATCTATTGGGGTAATGAGAATCCGGTGCAGGGAGTCACACATGGTTTCCAACTGCATGATTTTCTCTCCGATTTGGGCGGCCTCCAGGCTGGAAATCCTCAGATATCGGCAAAACTTGATACTTGCCGTCAGATCTTTTTCAAAAGAGTCCAAGTCTTGGAGGAGACGAGGTGTGAATTCAAGTCCCTGGAGACCAGGAAGAGAATCACTTGTGTCAGCAACGGCGACGACGTACAACCTGGCAGGGTTTCAAGTGAAGACGTACCGGCTGGCTGTGAACATGGACTACTCTCAACTGCAAACCGATTTGATATCAGCAGATCCATCCGCGAAACAAAATCGCCAACAACGGCCGGCCATACCTGGTGTAGATTGCAGAGGCCATGGCTGCCCGCCCATTCCCGAAACGCAGCACTATTTCCAGCAGAGCAAAGCCACAGCTCAGTCAGCCGGGGCGCGCTGGCAACCACAACGTCGGCACGGAGATCGGGTTTGTTCCAGTCAAGGTAGCGGATGTCGAAGCTACGCAGGCAGTTTTGGATGAGCTCGTCGCCGCATGGGGCTTTAGGGTTGTCCCGGACGCTGAGCTTCAGGATTCGCTTCACTCCCCTCTCACAGAGCATCTTGAATATCCCGGCGAGTGCTCTCTGGGATTCCTGGACCAGCAGCGGGTCGTTCTCGGCAATCCCGTCTATCTGGTGCTTATCATCGGCCGGGTCGATGCTCAAGTCCACCTGCGCCAGGGTCTCGCCAAAGTTCAAGAACCGGTATGAATCCGGGTCGCCGAATATATCGAGTGGTCGCTCAGGACGGAATACAGTCTCTTGTTCCGCCGAGTCTGTGTCGTTGCCGTCGGGAAAGGGGTTAGCAGATGAGGTGTGAACTGCCAGAGGTTGGGAGTAGCCTACCGGTGCTGTCCCCGAAGAAGCACTCGCACACCTGGTCGAAACCATCCAGGCCAAAAGCGCTCTCCACCAGGTACTTTTCAACCTCCTTTGCTAAATTTTCTGCCGGTACCGACTGACATCTGGGTGTTGTGTCTCCATTGTCAATCTCCGCCGGCATCGGTACACCACTGCCTTCTCTCTGGTGATGGAGTGAGTTACCATCTGCGTTGGGGCTAGCTCGGAAGCCGCTGGCGGCACCATCGGATTCGGCTCTTAGGCGTAGCTTATGGTAGAGGTGTGGAGGAAGGCCGTCGTTATTCTTGACGGTCAGGACGCCTGGGTTCTTGACGATCAACGCGGTGACGGTTTGCAGGACCCAGGCCCGTTTCCGCTCCATGAGGAGCGCCGACGTCTTGCAGTCCGCGCACAGTGGGTTGCCCCATTTATTGCACTTCTGTGTCTTTGGGGCGCAAACGATAGCGTCCACTGCATCGTGCAACGGCGTGTGCTTGTTCCCGCCCCGTTGCGCAAGAACGGCGTCGGCCGGTGCCATCGCGATCAGGTCCTGCGCGTCGGGCATCTCTCTAAGAATTGCCAGATGCAAGCAGTTTTGCGCAGCCTTATCCTGGAGCGACAGGGCCGTGGAAACATGCCCTGCCCCTTTCTCTGTGCCCCTGAGAGCGGTCTCGCACATGATGAAGATGATCCTGGAGATGCACTGGCGGCCGGTGCCTGGGATGCTGAGAAAGAGGTGGATAGGGGTTGAGCCGGTCTCGCGGTCCGCCGTTGAGAGCATGCCGGGGTCCATCTCTGTGGCGATGTCGGCCAGGAACTGAGCGACGACGAACCTGGCGTCCTTCTCTGGAACCGCTTCAAACTTGAGTTTGCGTGCAAGCCAGTGGAGAATTGTCGGGCTCTCATCGTCGTCGCTGTCGAGCTTGCATTGCTGCACCTGTCCTGCGCGTTTCCTCCGGGCTTCGGCCCTGAGTTGGTCCCATGGGACACTTCTCCGCACGGCGGTCTGGAGGTCGGCAGTGATATCCTCAAAGAGCTCGGCTCGGAGCTGAGCTATTGTGGGCGGCGGCCTAGCATCCTTATCCTCCTGGCTGTCTAGAGCTAGGAGCGACAAGCCGTCAACCGGCCAGGCAGGTATATATGCGAGCTGGCTTGTGCGGTAACTGGGGCCCCGTGGACGAGAATGGTCTTGGCCCATCTCCAGGGGACCATGCATGGTTGAGTCAGCTAGCATCACACAGTTGGGTGATAAACAAGAGTAGGCCTAGAAGAGAGCCGAGAGACCAGCTCGTCAACAGTAATCCGATGGAGATCGAACGTGTGCCGTAGTCTCGTCAGGCGAAGATAGGACTGGCAATGGTTGTCGAGAGCATGCTAAGCATGGCATTCGACTTCTCCTTGATCAACGCGAGCTATATGTTACTCCTCCAAGGCCGTCACCCAGCAGGCACATCTCCATATCACCCATCGGATCCAGGTACTCCATGTCGGTTGACCCACCCTCTGCCAAGGCATTCGCTATGATTGGGGTTGTTGGATGTAAGTCAATCCCAGGCGCTTCATGGGGGTGTTTTGATTGGCCGGCGGCTATTTACGTCCTGCATCTGCATCGGCGAGCCGCTTGTCCACACTCCCACAGCAACCTTGCATTCGGCCGCTGGACAAGTCTTGACCAGCGAATTGCCGGCCAGATGTTGGTTCGCACTGTAGAGCAGGCAAGAGGACCCTGCAAACCGCAGAGATATCTGCAGTAACCTTATAGTGGATGGTGTGAGACTGGGTAGTGTCGGTCGATGGGAAGCTGTATGAGCCCCAGGGCGTCAGCCAACATCTGAGTGAATATCTCGACGCGCGGCTCGATCTTGCGGTCGCCGGCTACTCGTCGAAACGCGGGCCCTTAAGCTGATGCCAGCACATGCCTGGTGTCTGGGGTGCAGAGACAAGCACAACAGTAGAGACACACATTCGTGCCTCATGGGCTCTCGCCATGTGCAGAAGTAACACGGTAGAACCGCATACTCACCGTGGTTGACGGCTGGGGCTTCAAAATCCTGAGCGTTGGGTAATCCTATAATCTTCGTAGATCATTAGAAGAGATAGCTACTAGCAGTCAATGAATACGAGTCACAAGCCGCCCGCCCTACTAGCACCGAATGCGAGGGTAAATGAAGGCAACGACGATGATGATAGCAATAGCAATAGCAAGTAAAAATGAGCTCATAAATCATTCAGAATGCCGCCGCCAATAACCAGCCCCGTTCAATGAACCCCAGCCATGAGATCCGATCCCACCTTGCTCCCACCCATTGCTAAAATTCCGTGTCCGAGATGCTCATATATTTCCTCGCTTGCGCCCTTCCGTCGCTATAAACCAAACCAAAGCAAAATACCACTGCAGTGCAAAAGCAACGAACGCCAAGGAGAGCAGAGATTAAAAGATAAATGTTCGAAAAGAAAAAAAATGTATACAACGCTGCCCCCCACAACGTCACACCATGCATGCAAACCACGTTATTACCATACCGTATCACACCCTCACCTCACATAACATTCCCACAACTCATCCAAAATCAACCATGGCTGTCTGGTATCAGCCGACGGGATCCAGCACCCGCCGCAGGCTCTTATCCAGTTCCGAGCCGAGCTCGTCGTCGAGGATGATTTCGTGCTGTCGTTTCTCGTCAAGTTCGTCAACGGTGAGAGGGCCAAAGGCCGGTGCATCGTATGCCGAGCCGATGCCCTTTAGGTCATCGACTGGGTGCATAAACTCCGTGGATGGGGTTGGGTCTGACGAGTATCCGTCGTGTGTATTCCTGTGCTCGTGTTCGGCTCCGTTACGTCCGTGGTCAAGGTCTGGGTGTCGGCTGTCGTGGTCAAGGGAGCGGTCGTGAATGAGAGCGCTGGTGGTGGTCGCCTCCGTGGTTATCTGTTGATAACCGCTCCGCTGCGATGCCGATTCGGTGGATGACCTCCCGCTTCTACCGCGGGAAACGGACCGTTGCCTGTCCTCGGTGAGATATCTACCATGCTCTCGCGGAGTACTGGCCATCTCGGTGACGTCCTTGCCGCTGTCTGCTTGTGATTCGGGTCCTGTGTTTCCCCTGCTTCCGGGCCCCCGGCTCTTGCTGCCGTCGTCTGTCTCGATATTGTGTCTCAGGTCTCCAAATCGCCATTGTTTCGGCGGTGGACCCCATGTTGTCGTCACATTCTCCTGGGCCGTCTCTTCGCCATCTGTCGCAGATTCAACCTCGGCAACGTAGTGGCCTTTCCTAGACAGTGATCGGCCCCTCTCTACAAAATATTCGCCATCTCTGCTTGTTTCCGTGGCTGGTCCCCTGAACCGGAAAGGACCATCCGCATAGGTTTCGAGTGTCTCCTCGCTTCCTTGCAGCCTCGGCATCGACTCTCCCCTCGCATCCCTCGCAAGGACATCGCTAACAGACGGCACGGCCGGCGCATGCTTAAAGCTGTCGGACCAGGTACACATCCGGTGAGTGTACCGCGAGTGATCATAGTCTCCCTGATTGCTCGGCATCGGAGATGGCGGAGACCTGCCCCGGCTCGGGAAGTAGAACGGCTCCTCAGCCAGGTGATGATTTCCCCAGCCAACAAGTGCCCAGTCGCTGGGCGGATGGGCGGTCTTGATCCGGGGAATCCCGGCCGGGGATAGGTAATCATGGCGGGGATTGCCATCGCCGTTCGCAGACATGGTGGATCCGTTGGCACGGGCATAATGGCTGCCCTCATCGGAGTCCGGGAACCAGGACAGCAGCTGAACGGCCTGGACTCGGTCACGAGGGTTAGCGCTCAAACACGTGTCGGCGATCCGCCTGTACCATGCCGGAACCTGAACGTCCGGGTCAATCTTCAAGGGGCGGCCGTATGCATCCGGCTCGTCCTCCTGCGTCGCCAACGCCCAGAGCACCATGCCGAGCTGGTAGAGGTCGGACTTGACACCGATGTACATGGAAATGCGTTGGTTACTCTCAACCAGGGGCGTTGCCTCCGGTGGCTCCCAGCCGATGGGGCAACCGCGTCGGTTGATGTCGATAATCTTTGCATCGTCGTTCTCGTCTATGACAATATTGGATAACGTAAAGTCGCCCTGGACAAAGCCGGCCTCGTGGATCTCGGACAAGCCGCCGACAATCTGGCGTGCCCATTTTTCTCGGGTCGGCCAGGGCAAAGAATGGTTGCTTTCGTAGATGACGTCGATCAGGGCGCCTCGGGCGGCATAGCTGATTAAGAGGCCTGTGACGTGCTCTTCCCTATCGTCGACGACGATGCCGTAAAACTGAATCACGTTCTTTGAGTGGCACAACTGGTTGAGGGCGTTGATCTCGTAAAGGAACTCGTCGACCGTGTCTGGGCCCGGGATCTCTTTTTTGATGAGCAGCCTGCCGTGAACGCGGACCTTGTAGACGAATCCGGACATGTGCGAGTCGAAATGAATCTCGCGCTCCTTGACTCGCCTGCAGTTCATGTGCTGGATCATGCGGACCGCTGGGTAGCTGATGATTTCCTTTTTTTTTTTTTGCATGTGTTAGAGAATGGAGGGGCCGCTGTAGCAGGACGAGCACAACCTACATTGACGTCCTCGACGACATGGACGTGTAACCTCCCGTCCTTCGTTTGCAGCTTGAGGTTGGTGACGGTGCTGTAGAAGTCAATCTCGGCGAGACTATCCCGGATGGCGTCGTAGATTTTTGCGCTCTTCTCCCGCTGGTACTCGGTACTGGACAAGTCGGCCTCGAGTGAGTTGTCCGGGGCGTTGCGGTAGTCGAGAGAAATGGTGACGCGGCGCCAGTGGTGTTCATGCTGGCGAAATGTGACAAAGAACTTCTCCCGTTTGGACTTGTCTCGGAAGTGCATCGACAAGTTGAGGATCCATTTGCGTTCTAGCTCACTTTCTATCAGGGCGTCGTATTGCGAGGTGGTCATGGACCGGACGTCGAGTTTGGAGAGGGCATCGACGTCATGGGCGTGAGCACCAGCGGCGGAATCCTTGTCCAAGTCGTCGAAACCATCTGGCTCTTCTGCGGGGCAGAGAAAATCTTCTAGAGGGCTCATGGGGAACTCGGGGGAGGGCGGATCGCCGAAAGAATGGTGCAGGAAATCGGGGGCGCTGGTTCGGGGGTCGGAGTGGTTGAAACCGTTGTTGGAATCATGCACCCGCCTGTCCATGGAGACGGCTCTTCGCTCGGCAGGCGAAGGGCGAACAGGCTCCAGTCTGTCCCGCACTTCAGAACGCTGCCTCTTGAAGGTCTGGGCCCGAGGCAAGCCGGGGACGACTTTGCGGGAAACACGGCGAATAATGCCGGCGGCTTTGGCGTCATCCTGTTGCTCAACGCCAATGCCTTGGCCGTTGACGGCTGGTTCTGGTAGCCCATCCGTCCCCTCGTCTTTGTCTCGGCTAGAAAATAACCTGCGAAATAAACTCTGCATATTGCGGGTTGTGTCTGTCAAAGGGGGTGCCGGGGCTCTGGCGGTGGCAGCATGGGGTTGAGCCATGAGGCTCGAGGGCGGGAACGGCACTCCTCCGTGCCGGGCGGGGCCGATGCTGGCGGGGGCCGGGGCGGCTGAGTGATATGATGGCGGACTAGGGTGTGTCGCTGGCGGTTGGACAAGCGGGAGCGGCCAATCTAGGGATTGGTGGGCGTTTGGTGCTGGGCGGCGTCCCCGGATTCCCTTCCCTTATTTGCTTCGCTGATTCCTTCGTCTACCCAGCAACACCAACGCAGAACTAAGCCGGAGGTCGGCGGGCCGAGAGCGAACGGGGACGGCGTTGCCGGCATCCATCAAGCGTAGAAAACCAAGCACTGAGCCGACGGGGTGGTCATGAGCGATATGTATGCGGCCGAGCGTTGGGTGTGGGCTCTCAGGCTAACAGGCCATGCAGAATGAGCCTCACCGGGCACCACAGGCTGACCGCAGACAGCCGGCAAAGAAACAAAACGCAGCGGTCTCCCTGGAGCCGCTCATTCGGCTATGCCGACTGTTTTGAAAGGCTGCAAAAGCCGCTGCAGCTGCAGGTTTGAAGCCTTGGAATCCGGAGCCGCAGTGAGGCGGGGGACAGGTCGTGGGCTGCAATGTGTGCCGGGCTAGCAGGGCAAGGCCATATGCGTAAGGGTGAGCGTGAGATGGAAAGAATAGAAAATTATGACGCTGCAGATAAGACGGGCTGCCGAGGGGTGTGAGAGGGTGTGATGTGTGATGTGTGATGTGATGATGGGGTGGTGCGTCGTACAAACGGTTCGAAGCGAAGTGGGAAAACGAGATGGGCTCGGGACTTGGGGACTCGGGGACTTGGAAGACAGCGCAAAGAAACCCACCAAACTAATCTCAAGACCCAAAAAAAAAAAAATTGGCGCTTCAGCACTGTTTCTTGTTGCAGTTTCCAATAGTGTTGCGACAGCCCCGGGATTGGTCTCCCCGACGACCTCTCCTGTTTGGGTGCTGCTCTCCTGCATGCTGCACGAAGCAGGGAGGAGTCGAAGCGACATCGAGGTGTGCAACAAGTGCTGCAACTAAGAGATGTTCTCCATCAATGGCCAAGCGTGGGGCGGTGCGGAGACCGGGACAACCAGGGGTGTGTGCGGCCATGGATGTATGTACCAGTGGGGTTCAACACGTGTAACAGCGCGATGGGCAGAACGAATTCGTTACCATGCAGTGGTGCATCTACCAAGCCCTGTGACGAGCATTCCCGTGAGGTCAGCCTGCTACCCGGGCCATCGCTCCCAATTATGGATGTACATACCACCCCGCAGAAAATTCTGCAGGATGGTTCGCGTCATGGATGGGTGTCTTCCGACAAGACGGCAGATCATACGGTGTGATAACTCGCGGAGTTGCTCTCTGCCTTGTTGGATATCGAACGGTTACCTGACCTGACGGTACGAATACACGCCGCCGCGTTCCCTGTTCCCCTTTTGAGTTGTGTGGGGAGAGAGACTATGGGGCTCTCGAGCCAAGCTTAACCGCAAATGGTGGGGGTTTTGGCTGGGGCTTCATGGGGCACGTGGGGCCATGTGCTCTTTTGGGCCAGCGAGACCCGCTCACCGCTGCTCGTCCGTCCTTTGTGCGTGTGTCATCCGATCGGACCCTCCCGTCAACAATACTGTACATACCTGACCTACATACACTGCAAAGACGGTGCGCTGTGCATTGCACTTTGTACATACACAGTTAGCAAACCCAGTCCTGAAGGCCAGTAAGCGCAGCAGACACCGTCAAGCCGCAGACGCATCCTGTGGTCTGGCCTGGGCCGGGCCTCGGATGGCCATCCTCGCCGACGCAAAATTGAGCCGCATCTCCCATGCCGCCGCGCTGGGTCTGGTCCAAGCTAACTAACCACTGCCTGACCTTGACCCTGGACCAATAAACTAACCAAGCCGGCCAGTCGCCCAACGGCTGCCCGATTTACGTGCACATCCGCCGTTGCCCGGCCCCAGGCTGGGGCCCGCGGGGTAATGACTTGCACCTATTCCAGCCTAGACTTTGCTCCCGCCACAAACACCAACACCAACAGAAACCCCCCCCCCCCCCCGAAAGGCCACCGCCGTAGGGCCCAGCTCACCCCCGAGGAAAGGAGTTTGCATTCGCCACGGCCACCCATCTACATACATAGTGCATTCAGCCCTCGCCGAAGCGCAGCCCCGGGTTCGGCACTTTGGGTTGGGATGATTGGATTCCCACGGCATTGATGCCCAAGCCGAACCACAACAACAACCACCCCGGGGAACCAATCCCCAGGGCATTCCGGCACGGGAGCTGCATACAGCACGTCAAGGGGGAAAAAAAGGAAAAAAAAAAAAAAACCAAGGCTGCATGCAGTAAGCTGCCCGTGTCCAACGCATCTCACTGCGCAGTAGACTGGTTTCAACGGGCCAGTCTTCCAACATCGGATGGATGCATGTAGCATGTATGCACAGCAACTGCGAGGACGGACGCAGGCATGCCAGATCAAGATTGGCAGTGACGAGCTAGTTACTTACTTGCATAGCTACGGGGTATTTCCTCCATGTCGTCACGACAACTTTTCGACACTCCCGTCTTCGTGTGCCAGTTGCTGCTTGGACAGAAGTTGGAACTCGGACCAAATCCAGATGAGGAGCGGGAGAAGCCGTCGTAGCTTTGGGGGATGTATCAGCGACAGTTCAACAAAAAGGTGTCCGATACCACAAACAGCCAGACTCCGACGCATGTCTTGCCGCTGGGGAGCGTTGGAACGTGAGACAAAAACCGGGTCGATTGGGACGGGGAGTGCCGTTTATTAGGCCGGCCCCCTCTCCAGTGTCTACACACACCACCGCCCGGGAACCCAACAAAGAACATAGACAGCACTGAGACCGATGATACACAACTGCCAAATATTTCTCCAGCGTTTCCATAACAAATATTATACAAACATTACTAGAGAGTGAGGATGTGTCTTGGTGTGTGTGTGTGTGTGTGGGTGTGTGGGTGTGGGGGTGTGGTGCGGCCAGATACTAGATAGATAAATGTACGCGGCGATACCAGCGCCCACACCGGTACCAACCTCCGCTTTCTTTCTATCTATCAACTTGAAGAAAAACCCAAGAGAGAAAAGAATTTCATCCACATTCATCCGTCCGATTATTTGCCCGCCATTGATTGTAACGCCAGGTTTAATGCGCCCCCCCCCGCCCCCCACCCCTTCAATCTTCGCATAGCACCCGCCTCGCTCGCTCACTCACTTGGTTCAAGGAATTTGTAGCCTCAGCAGCCGCTCAGTCGCTCTTGTCGTCCTCATCTGACTTTTCCTCGCTTCCCTTCTTATTCTCACAAATCTTACACTTGTTGGCTTTCTCGCGGTCAAGGTTGGGGAAGATCAGATCAAACACCTCCGAGTACCAGTTCGCCGGACGGCCCTCGATGCCTTCCTTGATATTCTGCGCGGGACTTAATTAGCGAATGCTCTGCCAATCTAACCGCAACATGGGTGGGGGTTAGGGGGGGGGGAAGGGTAAAAAAAGTAAATAAAGAATGCATACCTCAGGAAGTTCTAGCCAGTCAGACATGTTGTCCTGCGGGAAGATGATCATCTTGCAGCCCGCCCGCCGCGCTGCTACCGTCTTTTCCCGCAGCCCTCCGATGCGGAGCACCTTGCCCGTCAGGGTTAACTCGCCGGTCATGGCAACGGCAGGGTCGACTGGCGTGTCAAGCGCCAATGAGAGGAGTGATGTCGCCATGGTGACGCCGGCTGATGGTCCGTCCTTTTGCACGGCGCCCTCGGGGACGTGTACGTGGATCTTGGCCTTCTCGAGGAAGTGGTTGTCCGGGAATTCCCTGGCCATCAGAGACTTGGCGAACGAGTAGGCAATGGTGGAGGACTCCTTCATCACCGTCTTCAGATTGCCCGTGATCTCGAGAGACGGTCGGCTTGAGGGCCGTAGGGCCGCTTGAAGGATGGCCTCGACGTACATCGCCGCGCCGCCCAGTTGTGTCCACGCCAGGCCCATGGTGACACCAGGCGGGGTGACATCATACAGCCTGTCGGATGTGAAGATCGGTGGGCCGACATAGTCCTTGAGATTGTCCTTGTCAATGACGACGTGCACACTCTCGGGAACCTTCAGCGGCATCCTGGGCTGTTCGGTGGTCTCCTTGTCGGTTGCTTCCCTGCCAACCTCTTCTGTCTTGCCCTCCTTCTCCGACTCCTCCAGGGCCGCTTTGCCCTCATCGGTGAGGGCTTTGGCCTCGGGAAGCGCCTCCTCGCCGAGATCCTGGACGATCTTCAGTGCTGATTTCCGATACACCTTCTCGATCTGCTTCTTGAGGTTTCGGACACCGGCCTCTCTGCAGTACGACTTGATGAGCTCCTCGATTGCCACCTTGCTCAGTTGCACATCAACCTCCTTAAGGCCAGCCAGGTCCTGCGCCTGTGGCGCCAGATACCTCTGCGCAATGGCCATCTTTTCGTCCGCGACGTAGCCTGACAATCGAATGACCTCCATACGGTCAAGAAGAGGTCGAGGAATAGTATCCGTCATGTTGGCCGTGCAGACGAAGAGCACCCTGGAGAGGTCGACAGGGACGTCCATGTAGTGGTCGAGGAACGAGCTGTTCTGCTCAGGGTCGAGAAGCTCAAGCAGCGCCGAGGAAGGATCCCCCTGGTATCCACGCCCGATCTTGTCGATTTCGTCGATCAAGATCAACGGGTTCTCAGTCTTGCATTTCTTCAAGGCCTGGATGACGCGGCCAGGCAGGGCGCCGACATATGTCCTTCTGTGACCCTTGATTTCGGCAACGTCGGTGAGCCCACCAACGCTGAACCGGTAATACTCCCTGTTGAGCGCGCGAGCAATTGATTTACCAATGCTCGTCTTGCCCACACCGGGCGGGCCCACGAAACAGAGAATCTTGCCCTCGACGGTTCCGCGTAGCTTGCCAACAGCAATAAATTCCAGAATGCGGTCTTTGACATCTTTGAGACCGTAATGATCCTCGTCTAGGACCTTCATGGCGTTTTGGATGTCGAAATTCTCGGCACTCCTCAACCCCCAAGGGATCTGCGTGAGCCAGTCCAAGTAGTTACGAGTCACATTGAACTCGGATGCGGCCGGCTCCAGGTGCGCTAGTTTGTTAAGCTCCTCATCAAACACCTTTCGCACCGCTTCCGGCATTGCCAGCTTGTCTGCCTTCTCCTTGAACTTCTCGACCAGCTTGTCCTTGCCGTCTGACTCGATCCCGAGTTCTCGTCGGATGCCCTTCATCTGCTCCATCAGCCAATATTCGCGCTGACGCTTCGTGATCTTGCTCTCCACATCCTTAGTAATCTTTGATTGAAGCTGCGCATTGGCTAGCTCCTTCTTGAGCACTAAGAGCGCTTTATGCATCCGGTCCTCGACGTTCAAGCTCTCCAGTACCTCCTGAAGTTCGGCAGGCTCTCCAGCGGAGACTGCGGCGGCAAAGTCGGCGAGCTTGGCTGGCTCAGACATGACGTTTCCTGCAGATTGGCTGATGGAGAAGGTAGAGATTTGGTCCCGGAACAGGCTGTTCATGCTGGCGACCTCCTTGAACACATTGACGATCTCGTTGGTAACGGCACGGACCACTTGGCTCTTGGGATCGTGCGGTTCCTCGGTAAGGTTGTCGACGTTGGCGATACTGACAGGGTACTTCTTCAGGAAGGACGTCACCTCGTACAGTTTTTTGGATGTCTCGGGCTTCTGCTCGACGGCGCTCTCCTCGAAGCTCGCAACCACATCTCCCTTCTGGTCCGCCTCCTCCGTTGCTTTGGGAATTTCTTCGGGGATGGGCTCCGGTGGCGGAGGGGCCTTCGATGCGTCTGCAGTGCCCGGCGGGATCAACGAAGACAGCCGGATTCTGCGGTGCGGATACAGGATTGCCGTAAGACCCGCCCCTTCGCCGCCAGCCGAGTTCATGGGAAATGCGCTGGTAACCTGGGCAAAAACACCGACGTCGTAGACATCTTCAGGATTGCGGATGACATCGTCATCAGCGTTCTCGTCCTTGAACAGGAACGCTCCGACATAGGGCTGGCCCCGCTTGAACATTTCCATGATCGCCGCGGCAACATTGGGGTCTTTGATGGTGATGGCCTTGTAAAACCCGGGAAATAGCGGCCGCTTGGCAATGGGAATTGCCAGAACCTGGGGGTAGATCTCCGGCACCACGGGCTTCGTGAGTGCCTTGTCACTTTTCCGCCCCCGCTTGCCACTCCCGGATCCCGAATCATCTCCCGACGATCCTGATGAAGCGCCGCCGGCAGCGCTGCCCTTTGAGTCCGGTGTGCTCCGTCCGTTATTGTTCGATGGCGTGTCGGAGCTGGAGGACTTGGACTTCGCAGCCTCCTTCTCTTCGGCTTCGGCCTTCTCGAGGTTCGCTTTCTTCTCCTCTTCGGACAGAGGTTCGACAGGGCCATCGAAGAACCCATCCTTCCGTTTCCCTAGCGCGGTGTATGTCGAGAAGTTTGAAAGCGATGAGGGCCAGCCGGCCCGAGAGGAGCTCTGCAGCCGCAGCGCAGCATTTTGTCGGTGCCGTATTGATGCCGGGACCGAACATGAACTCAGTCGCCTTGATGCTGTTGAGAAGAGGGGAGTTGTCGGCGCGGATAGCCGGAGGACGCGCTGTCGGGGCAGCATTGTGGACGGAATGTGGAAGCTTCGGGACGGCGGCTTGACGTCAGGATTTGCGGGTTCTCGGTCCAAGCGATCCAAGCTCGGTCGACTCGACACTGCGGCGAACAGAAGTCTATATGCAACCAGGTCGAAAAAAACCCAAAACAACCGAAGAAAATAGTATACAGATTAAAACGCGCAATGCAGAGAAGACCTAGGGGCCCGCGATGAGGTGTCAATGGCAGCTCCGAGAACGCCTAGAAAGGCCGGGATCCATGGCGATGATGTCTGAATAATGCGATAGCGCGAAGGTGGAGAGTTTTCGGCCATGGAAACTGCTGGCAGCTGCCCGTAATCTTAGCTCCGAAGGCGCGGGCTGGCAGGGGTCTAGATGCACCAGCCACAGCCGCGAGAGCTACAGCCATCTTGTGTGGTTGGGGCCTGTGTTCCCCACAGTACAGTACGTAGGATGCCCCACCCCCGCACTTCTGACGTTCGACGCCGCTGTTCCAGATGCCCGAGCGAGGGCTAGGTCACAGCGGGTTGCATGGGCTATAGGTACCTATAGATATCCTATACATATCGGGATTCTGCCATCACATTGAGGCTGGAGCGCATGTGCATGAACAAAGGCCAACGTCACATAAATACGCTCTCGAAGAGTCTCTTCTTTTCCAACTTCCCCACGCATTCTCACAAACACTTGTCTCTTGAACTCTTCTTTCACTCCCGCTCGCACTATTGGAATCCTCCCACCGCACTCTTCCAACCTCTGACGCTTGGCGGCGGCACTGTCGTGGGGCTACAGTGAGCCTTGTCCCCAACACAAGGACAACATAAATATTCTCTCATCTCACCATCCGCGGCACCCCAATTTCCTCTAGTTCCAGCCTTTTCCCACCAGCTCGAACTCGTTGTCAGACATCTACCATGGCACCCAACGCCAAAGACGAGGTCACCTCCAACCTCTCCAAACTATCTCTCAAAACCACCGAGCTGGAAACAACATCAACACGGGCCCAGCCTCAAAAGAAAAAGAGCAGCCCCGTAGCAGACAGCTGGGAAGACGAAGCCGACGACGACGAATCGGCACCAGACACAGCCGAGGCTACCCCGGTCGCCAGCATGAACCAAGCCGGCACGTCAGCGCCCCCACCAACGCCCATGTCCCCCATCGCGAGCGCCAAGCGGCCGTTCTCACCGTCTGCCCTCTCCGGGCCGGGTTTTACCATCCCGTCGTTTGACGGCGCAAGTGACTACTCGCCGTCGGGAGTGTCCAGCGCCGGCGGCCCGTCAAAACGGCCCGAAAAGACGGACGCTGTGGCCCGGCGCATGATTGCGGGCGCGCTGGGTTTGAGGGCGCCCAAGTTGACAGAAGAACAGCGGGCGTACGACCGGGCGGTCCGCGAGAAAGAGCGGAAGCGGAGGGAGGAAGAGAAGGAGCTGGAGAGGAAGCGGGAGGAGGAGGCTGCAAAGGCGAGGCAGGCGATCTGGGATGATTGATTTTTGGGGCAATTCACAGCGCTGGTGTCGGATTCGGCTTGGCTAAATGGCGTTTTATATGGGCGGATTTGGATTTTGAACGGAAATATTACTGCGTGGTTGGTCAAATGGGCAGAGCCAAACTGTCCTTGATATTATTATTACGGTGAATAAAACTCTCTGTCCTGACTATTTCTGGTCCGGCCTCCACTTTGCGGAGGTTTGTCCTCCTAGACACTTGCTTACAGTAGCTATTTCTGTTGTTTGCCCTGAATCGCCGCCTAACCACCGCGTCTATGGCGTGGATTTGACTTGCCTTACCAGCGGAGGAGCCAACGTAGATATCCCTGCGGTTATTAGTGTCACACTCGCAAGTTCATCCCCCATCGGCTTACCCCTCGTCCTCACAGCCGAAATCTTTCACATCCCCACTAGAGCCGGTTGGTAGATTATACCATCCGGGCAAATCCTCCCTCGCCCCTTCTCTTCTCCTTCACGTCCTCTACCGAGCAAACTCAATTGACTATACCATCCACATCCAGCAAAAAAATAAAATTCACCTTTCACCTCTTCTCCTCCCCGCCTACTAAAGGCAGATTCCTCCCCTTCCAAGTCAAAACCAACTCCTTCCCACCATCAACATACCTCATCCCCACCCCCATCCCCTCCAGCCCCTCCTCCTCGGCCCTCCGATTCCACAAAAACTGACCCACCTCACCGGCCCTCGAACACGCCACAAAGCCCATCGGCCACCGACTCCGCGCCAGCGCCTCCCTTATCCCCTTCGTGGCAGGCTTCTCCGTCACCAACAGCCCCACCACGCCACTCCGGCCACGCCACCCAGCCGGCGCCCCGGCAAACGCGCCCTCCAGCTCCCGGACGAGGTGGGGCCCGGGCCGCTGGACGGCTTTGCACTGCGCCAGCACCCGCAGGGGGGAAGAAGACCCGGGGAGCAACCACGTCCCGAGCAGGTCGATGCCGCAGTCTGAGGCGCCGCCTACGCGGTGCAGGGCGAGACCGTACCGGGCTAGGGTGTGGAGGACGGTGTACTCGAAGTGCGTGCCGACGTAGACGGTGGAGGACGGGTCGAGGTTGGTGCGGGCCGCGTGGGCGAGGAAGGAGGGGAGGTCGGTGTGATGTGGCGAGGGGGCCGAGGGGTAGGTTAGGGGTGTGGTTGTGAGTGTGGTTGTGGTTGTGGTTGGGGGGTCGGGGGAGGGGGGGGTATTTTGGGGCGGTGGGTGTGGTGATTGCTGGGTTTCGGGGGAGGCTTCGGGATTCGACCTGGCCGGGGCGGCGGAGGAGAATGTGCGGCGGAGGAGTGGAGGTCGGGTTCCGGGAGGTAAAAGTCTGCGGAGGATAGGGGCGCGCATCCCGTTGGAGAAGATCAAGATTACCCACCCTCTGTGAATTAGAGAAGGTTGTAAAGTGATATTATACATAGCATGTTGGAGGATTGGCTCAATAAAGAAAGCTGGTGGGTTGCCTGCCGGAATTGGTCTTATTTGCCGTTGGTCAAAGCTTCTTCGTCTTTATCTTATCATCTTCCCTCCCAGCTTCATACATACCTGGGTACCAACTCGACCTTGTCACCGTTGCTCACTTCGTTTCCCGCCCTTGCCCCTCCCCACGCTACATACTTCTCCATATTTGGCGACCGCATAGCGGGCAACTCGGCATTCAAACTTTCATCATGTCCGACATCCTCACCCAGTTGCAGGAGTCAATGGACCTGGTGCGCTTCCCCTCCACGGCAGTGAGACCCCTCGAACCGCCCCCCGGCTGACAATCACCCGTCACCGCGGGCCAAAGCTCTGCAGCATGTTCATTGCGGGCGTCTACTACGTCGAGCGACACCATGACCTCGAGCAATTCAACGCCAACGACAAGATCCCCGACCTCAAAGCCGACCAACCCAAAGAAGGTTCGCGCTCCGCTCCCTCAACCTCTTCGCCCTCGCTCCCGGGTACCAAAACTAACTCTCTCCTTCTTCTTCTTCTTCTCCCCATCTCGCAGTCGAAACCCTCGACCCACAAACCTACAAAGAAGGCCAGGTCGAACTCGCCCGCGACATGATCCTGCAAGCGCAGCGCATCGAGTACCTTGTCTCAGAGCTCCCGGGCCTGCAAAACAGCGAGCGCGACCAGCTGCGCATCATCAGCGGGCTGGAAGAGGAGATTGCGGGGCTGGAGGCGCAGCGGCTAGAAGCAGTCAGGGAGAGGGACGAGGTGTTTGGGCAATTGGATGCGTTGGTGCAGAGTTTGCAGAGGCCTGATTGAGAGTATGGTGGTTTCTGTTGCGGTGAGGGAAGGGAGGGGAGGGTATTTGGTTGATTGGGATGGTTTTGGGGTACGGCGTTGGTGTGGCCGGGTTTCGGGCCATGGACTATAAGGCATTGGGTCGCTCAGGATGGAGTTCGGCGCTGAGTCTGGCTGACGCGACGGAGAAGGGAGACTTTCGGATCGGGTCAAGGCATTTGTTCTATCTCTTGTAGGCTATGGCCTCCACATAGGCCGGGCCGGTCTATCCAACGATAAATATGGCTATGGGTACGCGTACGTATGCAAAGTCTCTCTTTTAGTTTGCTTGTGGTTTGAAGAACTGCGGAAAGGCGGCCCTCAGCTCTGTAATGTGTTGTATCTGGTATTTGGAGGCCGGTGTCCTCGGTGACTTGACGCCCTCCTCAACAAGGTGAGCTGCCGTCCAGCCGAGCTCCTGCGCCTTTTTACAGTTTTGGTAGGAGTCGTCTGGATACCATGTGTCAGTGACGGGAGCTAGCAGCGACGAAAAGTCCAAAGACATTCACAACGTACCGACAAAATAGCAGTCTTCATACTTCTCCACCCCAGCTTCCCGCATTGCCTTGTGGTACATGTCAGGTTGCGGCTTACAGGTCAGCGGCACCGCGCCATAGTCGCAGTACGTGATGCCTTCAAAGTACTCCTCCACCTCGAGCAGCCGGACGACCCGCTTGGCGTGGTTGACGTAGGCATTCGTAAAGAGCCACAGCTTGACCTTGCTCCGGTCAATATCGGCAAGAAGCTTTTTGAGCTCTGGCCGGGGCTTGATGACGCCGTCGAGAGGGAGTGCGTCGTCGACCTTGGCGTTGTACTCTAGGGGGTCGATCCGGTGGTGGCGAACCAGCCCCTCGATGGCCAGACCGTAGTTTTGGTAGTACTCCTTGTGCAGCCGCACTGCGTCCTCCCAAGACAGCGAAAGGTGCGTGGCAAAGTACTGGTCGATGAGCTCGGCCATGCGATCGTGGACCTTGGCGCCTAGCCTTTGTCTTAGTGGTTGCTCGCTGGAGACAATGCACACTTGATTCCGAGCGTTGTGGCTGACTCACTCTTTGGATAGAGGCAGTTGTCAATATCGCTGAATGAGAGTTAGACTTGTTTCGAGGTTATACTGGCTGTCGGATGGCACACCTACAAAAAGAAGACTGGTTTGGCGGGAGTTGCCCCGTTAGAATTGACTTGTTCCGGGTCCATTTTGGTTGGTGAAGGTCTTGATGTATCCCGACTGTAGTGTGTGGAATAACGCAGTTGCTCAACCCAAACACCTTCTAAACAGGTTCTGCTGTTGGAGTACACAGAGATGTTGCTTTCTTGAATTTGAACAACGCAACGAAGATGTGAAGTAATCGTGAATGATCAATGAAGTTCCTCCAAGGTTGCGTGTTGGATGTCTTGAAACAGCCTTAGGGCTTATAGTACCTTAGGTATGGAGAACACATGAAGGTGGCACAGAATTGTCACTTTTATTAGCACTTGGAACGTGTTTTGGGACTTTTGGTTATCAGCCAGCTTTCCTGTCATCCAATTCCTTCACTCCCCACAGTCTCTGGCCAACACTGAGACCCAGCGACTGGCAATGGCGAAGTTGACTCAGGCCGAAAAGTGGGGACCCACTGCACCAAGTCCGCCAAGACAATCTTGGCAGAGGGCTCGGCTCTGCGCCCTTGCTTGATTCAACCCTGCCCTTTCCTCATTCCTGCGAAACCGAGCTTTTCCGTGCTGTTGACTTTCTTCTTCCTCTTTGAGAGAGAAGGGAAGGGTCAGTATCCGCCACCAATTTCACCGCCAGCTTCAGTTCATGTGTCTGCTGCTCTGTCACTGTCAACATTATCTTCGAGCCGCTGTTGTATCTGATGGCTTGCTGACGCGCCGAGCTGTTCCCTCCGAAGACGCGCGCCTGCCGAGAGCAGGAAGCACACACACCCACCATCATGACCGGGGCATCTGTGGTGCGAGTGATGGCGGGGAGTGGAGGGTCCGGACTGAGCGCATCGAACCAAAGTACTTCTCTAATGCCGTCGCTCACGCCAGATGAACTTGCTGAAATTCGCGAGTACGGTAAACTGGTGCGGTTTCGCGACGCGGTCGTCAGCGGCTCGCACCCTCGCATCAAACCATCCCACCTCCCAGCGAAGCTCGCTCAGAATCAGAGTCAGAATCAGAGTCAGAGCCAGAACCCGTCTCCAGCGCCCGCTTTGGCAGCTTCTACAGTGCCGACTTCATCGCAACCAGCCGCTGCCAAAAGCGCTGGAAGCAGTGGTCGCCCAGTAATTGACAACTTCCAGTCTCACCAGGCAAACAAGCAACAGGTGCAGGTAAACATGGCTTCGAGCGTCCCTGGGCTCCAAACGCTGTCGGGCGCTTCGAGCAACCAGAGACAGCCGGCTTCTGGGAAGCCTGAGATCAATCCTGTGCTCTTGGAAAAGTCTGACGACTTGATCAAGGCCGAGATTCAGCTGCAGCGACAGCGGGTGGAACGCAGTCTCAAGGAGCAACTTGAGCAGCGCCGTGCCGCAAACAAGGCATCGGAGCAGTTGGCTGAGCTTGATGTCGCCGATATTCTGGCGAAAGCCATGTCGCTGGTCCATGCGACTCCTCCTGTCCAGTCTACTGACGACACAGCTGCTAATGCATCAGCATCGAACGACTCAGCTGATGATGACACCTTCTACTCGAGCCGGCATGATACTCCCGAATCCACCATGGCAGCGCGATTGCCCAACGAGTCCGAAGACGAAGAGATGGCAGAAGGATCCCCATACGAACCCGAGCTCGATTTCGAGACTGTCGCGCAACCACAAACACAAGCCCCGCCTACCGCTTTATCCATTCCAGTCGCACCTAGTGGTGCCGCGTCCCAGCCGCCTCAACAACAGCCAAAATTGCCCTTACCGGCACAAGTATCTCCGACTGCTGAGGTAGTAGTACCTGGTTTATCCATCGGCACCAATAGGTCTACGAGGGTACATCGGCCTCAAGCGACGGAGGTTTCTGGCGCGGTGCAGAGCAGTTCCAGCGGCCGCTCGGAGGAATTGGGCAAGACTAAAAGCGCGCAGCTGAGCGGTGCACAGAATCCTGTCCGGGCAAACGAGCGACCGGCAGAGCAAGCTCCGGCTCGGGAGCCCCCTGTTGTTCGTGGTCATGACCTCTCTCCTCTCGCCCCTCAACCCACCCATGTTTTTCCGCCGGCCATTGCCAGAGAGCCACAACTAGCTGCATCTGAAGCGAGCGGGGGGGCCCAAGCAGCCCCTGCGCAGGTTGCTGCCCTGAGAAAGCAGCCTTCCCATGGCTCAAGCCCAGAGAGCTCTCCACACAGCAGCAAAGCTGCTGAGAAGAAAAAGAACAAGAAGAAAAAAAGGAAGGCTGACCGGCTCGCCGCTGATGCTGCAGCCGCTTCACCGTACATCAAGCCAGAGCCCCGTTCTCCTTCACCCTTGACCCCTCAGTATGCTCGCCCGAACAAGCGGCAGCGGTACTCGCAACAACAACCTCTAGAGATTCATGATGATGAGCCCAGGTATGAGCAACGGCTGCCAGCTGAGGAAGGCTATCAAGAGCGCTATCAGCCCAGGGTTGTACGGCAGGAACGGGTTGTAGGCTACGAGAGAGCCGACGACTATCAACCTCATCATAGTGAAGAACCCATCCTCATCACTTCGCCGAGATACGAGAGAGTCTACTACGATGACTACAGAGCACCGCCTCCCAGCGGCTACCCAGCCGGGCCGGAGCAAGCCCAGTATGTCGCTAGGGAAGTACGTACCGTGCGGCCTGCGTCCCGTGTTGTTGAGGGTCCCTACGAGGACGGTGCTACTTACTACCGTGACGTTCGTGCTACGTCGAGGATGAGCATGCGTCCCACAGCATACCCCGAGCGCTCGCAATCGCCGATCGGCTATGAGCGGCCGCCCGCGGCGATGCCTCCCCCTAGAGCCCCGCCCCGTCGCATCATTGTCGACGCCTTCGGTCGCGAATATCTGGAGCCAGCCCGCCCAGCCACCGTTGTCCGGGAGGAAGTGGTGGCGGAGCCCAGGGGTCCTTACGAGCGAGTTCTACCTCCGCGTGCAGTTTCTCGACGGCCCGAATTGCTGGGCGATGATGCGGTACTCTATCACCCGACCTCACCAGCTTATACAGGGTCCAGACGAGTAGTCACACAGCCAGAGTATTCGTACAGGGAGACCGCAGGCCCGAACCAGCCCCTGGCCCCTCCGCCGGCCGAGTACCTGCCATCTCGGCCAGAGCCCGCGCGAGAATACATCACCCGGCCATCCAGCACCCGCCCTCCCCTGGAATCGGCGCGCTACGACAGCGGCGCGGCATCCTACGAGCGGTTCCCGGCGCCGATCGACGACCGTCCGCCGCCGCCGCGAGATTACTACCGCGCCACCACTGCTCTCCCAACAGCAACAGAGGGAGCAACAGCTACCCGCTATGAAGTCCCCGTTGCCTATGAACCGGCGCGTGATTACCACCACCCACCGCCGCCGCCGCCGCGATCAGCGAGCGTGCGTCCTGCTGCTGCTGGTGCCGAAACCGCACTTCGGTATGACATGTCTAGGGAGTATGGTGCCCGAAGGGTAGAGTATGCTCCGGCGTATCATCCGCATCAGGAGGCGAGAAGGGAAGCGATGCCGCCACCGGCTAGGTCATATAGTGTGATGCCTGGTGAGCATGTTATCCGCAGGGAGTATGTACAGCAGTCGCATCAGCCGCCAGTGGAGAGGTACTATGGGCGTCCGCCGCCACCGGGCCAGCAGCAGGGCCAGCAGCAGCAAGGGAGAGAGGATGAGGAGGTGGTGTTTTTGGACAGAGGGCAGGTGGTGAGGGAAGGATACCGCTAAACTTATACTCGGTTGGGGAGTGAGTGAGGGCAGTTTGGTAGGAAGGGAGAAAGGGGCTAAGGTGGTGTATTGTTTGCATGACCGGGTGTTGTATGTGTAAAACGGTGGGCGAAGAGAGAGGGGGGGCGGGGGCCGGGGGATCCGGATGGGAGCAGTCAACTTCTCGATTTTATCGGTTGCATTGGTCTACGGTCTTGGGAGGACATAGCCAAGGTCTGGCTTCGGGTTATTATTATCTACTCAGGCGACGCGGGGTGAATATTGGTCGAGCAGAAGCGTAGGAGGAGAGTATGGAAAATGATGGGCTTAGGGTGGACTCCCACTGTGCAGTTCTAGTATTGTTTTCAGACTGGGGACTGTCAATGTAAGTTGGGATGGTTATGTATGACAAGAGGGTGCGGCGGACCTCGGGTGCTCCCAGGGTATGTACGGTACCTGTCAACCCGCTGCTTTTTTTGTTCCCTGCCCGGCTTGTTGGGGAATGCCATCATTGCCAATGTCTTATCTTCATATTTCCGCGTGCCTGAAAACTGCGCAGTATACGGGCATTTCCCTCTCGGGAGAGGGGATCCAAGAGAGGGCCGCGCAATACGTATGTGCATACCTCACGTAAAGTTAGAGCCAAGGATGCTCGTCTCGACACTGCCACAATCGCAAATGAGAAACGAAAAGGAGACAAGGGCCCGTGTTTCGCTGTCCACGCGGCCCACTTTCCACTTCCCACTCACTTTCCCACCCCCCAATTCTTCGCTGGGGGTTGGGGAGGGTTACATAAGCGGCACAGTGTCCGCTGATGATGCCCGCAGGGATGAACAGGTCGTGATCTTGGTGCAGGCGAAGATCGAGATCACCGCGGCTGGACCTTGGACTTGGCGTGTCTGATCGCGTCTCTGGGGGCATTCCTCTCGGATGAATGCCAGACCTAGCTAGTAGAGTAGAATTGGAATGGGAGCAAAGCTAGACTTGTTTTGTTTATATTTCTACTGTGGCACCTCGGAGCTCTCATCAGCAATGAAATGGAAATGACCGTTCCTTCAAGGTTGCAATGTCCGATCCAACCGCACTGTCTGTATGTACAGTACATACATAGTTCCACGCAGTGCGACAGTGCCCCCCGTAAAAAGGCTGCGGGTCCCGAAGGACCTCCCCACCGCCTCTTGGCGATTACGATTTCGTGGGTGCGAAGCAAAGCCGGCGGCGGGCGGATTCCGGGAGGTGCCGTTGTGTCGTCGGCGGTCTGGCAGGCTCGTCATGTGCTCATGTCAGATTCTCGCTTGGATCACGTCGATATTGCACGTGTGTGCTGCGTAGGATATGTCTGAGAAGCGCCCAAAATGCCAGATTGTCGACCACCTACCTGAATTCAAGACGGGGAACGGAGACTGTGACGGACCGTTTGATCCCCTATGCCGCAGCAGGGGCGCAACAACGTCACAGCAGGGCAGGGCGGCTCCACCACAGCTCACGTCCAGACCCGATAGTCACGATATGTCCAAGCTTCTCGTGAGCCAGGGGGGTACGGTAGCAGCGGAATCGCCTTGGGCTCCGGTTTCTTTCATGATCCTGGACCGCCCGGCTCGAACGACGGCTCGGACGACGACTCGGACGACGACTCGGACGACGACTCGGACGACGACCCGAGAAGCTCGAGAGCTGTGTTCAGATCCGGTGGGGGTCCAAGCTCCGCTGCCTCGTTGTTCATTGAGTGCCGGAGTGAGACAATGAAGGGCGGGAGCGAGGCCGATGGGATGCATCTGCAGGTTGGGTCAAGAAGCAGGCAGGCAAGGACTCTGAAGGGGCATTCCCAATGCAGGAATCCATTTTATCAAACGCCACGATGAAATGACCGGCCGGAATTCCAAATGCCTGGCGGGCTTGGGGGGTCCTGGGCTTGAGGCTGTCTGTTGCCCTCGGAGGCCCCGGCATCCTCCCTCAGATGACAGTAGAGGCTTTTTAGATTGAAAGTCAGGCATGCTCTACTCAGCAGCTGCTGCAGCAGGAGCAAGCCCGTTGCAGCATCCAAGTTGAAGGTTTCCTGGTTGCTTGCGAAATCTTGAAATGCAGTGGAGTGGAGTGAGTGAGTGGGTGGGTGGTGCGTCCATGGAGCCATGGTGCGTTGCTTTCGCCAAACACTGCGCCAAGCAGCTGCAATCCCGGTCAAGCTGCACGGGCCAGCGGGCTCACTCCCAGCTTGGACCGCCCGTGGCTGGCTCGTGCCAGCGCCAGCGCCAGCGCCCGCGCCCAGCCAGAGTGGATCTCCACTGCCTTCTAGTCCATCAGCTTCCATCCACCAATCCCTCATCAAAGTCACCATCTTTCCTCCTCCACCTGCTCTTCCCCTCCCCCCAACCAACCTGTTGTAGATCGCAGGAAGGACAAGAGCACACGACAGCCTCCTCGTCCTCTTTTGTTTTTTCTTTCCACAACCCTGCACCTTCTCCCCCCCTCCCCCCCTCTGAGATACCCCATTTTCTTCGTGTCTTTTGCTGCTGAATGCCCTGTCTTCCGACAAGGCCTGACGTCTCTCTTCTTCAGTCCCTCATTTAGCCCCAATTGCCTCGTCTGCGGCTGCCGTGTCTCCTGCGCCGCTCCCCCACAAGAACCCGCAACTTCCCGTCCACCAACCTGCGTTCCCGGAGTCGAACGCACTGCTCCTCTCGACTTCGACCGAACCAAGCATCCCCCTCCCCCACACAACATCATAACCATCGACACGGGCAGCGAGGGTCCCGAAAGTCATCATGAACAAATTGACAAGCATGCGTCACTGGCCCAGTCCGGCCAACTTCAGCATGTCGCGGGCGAATATGGGCATGCAGGCAGCCATCAACCCCCGTAGAGACATCGCAACCCAAGGTCCGCCCCCGATAGTCGCTCCGCCCGTCCCCAAGGGCCCAATTCACTACTCGTTCAACGTCCCCTTCGCCTCCGACCTTGCCGGCCCTAACACCGAGGACATCCTGCACGCTACGACCGACGCTGTGCTCCGGTGGACACATCCCGAGGAAGCCCCCGACGATGTTCCCGTTCACGAATTACCCATTCACGCCATCAACCTCGCCCAGCTGCGCCAGCTCTGCAGGGAGATCACGTCCAACGCAATGCCCATCGAGGCCCACGTCATCTCGGCCACGCCAAAGATCGCCCGCGGCCATGTCACCACCGTGTGCCTCTCGGGTCCCGCTGACCTCGTCCAGCAGACCAGGGAGACCATTCTGAACCACACGCCCCTCTCGCTGGTGGGTTCCTCTATGTACTGCCGACATGCTCTCGCTCTGTATGCTAAAACAATGCCCTCTACACTAGCGTTGCACGACCGTCGTTGTGGACGGGCATCTGGTTGCCAATCTCTCCGAAGGTGTCCTGAAGAAGTCGGTGACAGACTTCCTTGACGAGACGTCGGCCTTCTGCGGGGTCGACATCTTTCTGCTCGGGCCCAAGCTCACCCCGCTGGCCGGTGGCCTGAACGGCGATGTAGACCTGCTGAGGGACCAGCGCTGGCGAGTGGCCATCTACGGCGACTATCTGTCGTCTGAGCACGCAAAGACCCGCGTGCTCATCCACATTGACCAGCTCGTACGCATCACCAGCCGCTGCAGAAGGAAAAACAAATTACGTTGCTTGGCTAACCGTGATGTAGCTCGGGAGAATTGTCGACGCCACGCTGTTCGATCCCTCCCTGCAGCAGCTCCTGTGCGGCCGCAATCGCAAGAACATCAAGCTCATTGAGTCCGTGACTAACACAGCCATCTACTTCCCCCCTCCCTTTTCCGGGTGCTTTCGCTACTGCCCACCCAATGCCCAGCGCCGGGACCCGGCCAACGTCCTCATCACGGGAGAGACGCCGCAGGCCATCGAACAAGCCAAGACCCGGATCCATGAGGTTCTTATCCGTGTCAGAGTCTTTGCTAAGGAAGTGAACATTCTCCCTGCCAAGATCGATAGCATCTTGCTCAGTCGTATGGACAAGGTGCGCAAAATCACCGAGGCGAATGGCTCTTTCATCATGTTTCCACCGCTGGGTTCCGGGGAGACTTTGGTGCGTGTGCAGGCTGTTGAGAATCTGCATGTGGAGCGCTCTTTGCGTGAGCTCATGGCATTGGTAAGGTTCCTTGCTATTTCTATCCATGCAAGAGTTGACGCTCACCTCAAATTCAAGGTCGGACAATTCTACACTGCATCGTGGCAGTTCACGCCACCGGACGCTCGCCAGCCCAGCAACCAAGACGTCCAGGCAATGCTGGGTGACATCTGCGCCAACTCGGATGCCGATGTCTCCTTTAACAGGCAGTCCTTTACCATCACGGGCTCCGACGAGTCTATCAAAGATGCCCTGATGGTCATCTCTCAGATCCAGTTCGCGTCCCATCCCCCGTACCAGATCCGTGTCAGGATTGAGCTTGCCAACGAGCACAAGGAGTTTGTAAGCGGCAAGAAGAATGGCAAGATCAACAAGATCATGGGACACAGCAGCGTCCAAATCATGTTTGACAACTTCGGCGAATACAACTTCAACATCGAGGTCATCGCTCACGCCTATGACTCCCTGAAGCAGGGCTTGGCTCTCGTCGAACAGGAAATGCCGGCATCCATCTCGTTCCACGTGCCTGATCAGTACCACAAGCGCATCATCGGCATTGGCGGGCAGCATATCCAGCGCATTATGAAGAAGCATTCCGTCTTCGTCAAGTTTTCCAATGCCATGGATCGAGGTGAGTCAGACCCAAATGTTCTCTGTTCCATGAACGCTAACTAACCATTCAAAGGCGGTATGGGCCGAGAGGACGATGATAGCCGCGTCGACAACGTGATCTGCCGCACTCCAGCTCGCAACGCCCAGAATCTCGAGCTTGTGAAGAGCGAGATTCTAGAGATGGTTGATCGAGTGGTGGGACCTTCCAATCCCTTCTCACTGTCCTGGACATCCAGCAGCTAACCCATCATAAGGACTCGGAGTTCACCTCCCAAGTCGTCAGCATCGACCGTCTCTACCACCGCCAGCTGCTTACCCGGTTGCCCGAGATTGAAGAACTTGAGAGGACGTGGAACTGCAAGATCGTCTTCCCAAGCACTGAGCAGGCGAGCGACGAGGTGACTGTCACCGGTCCGCAGTGGCTCGTGCCCAAGTGCATCGACGAGTTCCTGGTAATTAATTCCCTTCCAACCGGATGCGTTTTCTACGAGGTGACTGACGATGGTGGTAGGGCATGGTTCCGGACAAGCACGACGTGGTCCTCGAGCGGTCGTCTCCGCTGATCAAATATCTCGAGTCTCCCGAATTCGTCCAGACCATCGCCCCAAAGCTCAAGAGCCAGTACGAAGTCGAACTTACTGTGCACGAGAACCCCGAAGAGCGTACTGAGGATGGTTCCCCGACGGTTACGCTCCTTTGGACTTTTACGCGCAACAACGCCGGCGGCCTCCGCGATGCCATGGAATTCCTCCAGACCCAGTTTGCCACGGCGGGAGTGGAACCCGTCATCATCAAGGGCGCCATCCCTCGCCCCAAGTCGGACACCTTTGAGGAATCGCTGCCGTTCTTCAACTCGAAGCTGCTGCAGCATGCCCCCGCCCCGGTGACCACTGATTCTCCTACCAGATCCACTTTCGAGGATGTTGCCCGCGAGCGGAGCATCCTCGCCTGTCTGCGTAAGCCGGGTAGCATGTCGTCCATCTCATCGTTCCTGGACCGCAGAAAGAACAGCTCGCAGTCGGCGGCCAACTTCTTCAAGGGTTCCAGCAACGTGTCCAAGTCGTCGCTCATCTCGATTGAGTCGACGCGCAGCTTCAACGCCGACCGCAACCCGTGGAACGACAGCGGCGTCAACCTTCCCGACGATGAAGGCAACCCGTGGGCCTCGGGCCCCACCTACGTCAACGGTGTTGACAAACTCACGGTTCCGCAGCCCGGCGATGCCACGCCTCGCCACCACCCCCGGCAGTCTGCCGACAGCGGACGCCCATCTACGTCTCATTCAACCAATTCAGGATACCCCGGCCCTCTTGCAGGGCCATTTCGTTAGATTCCCATGGTTCGGCTTTGCAAGGTTCTAGACTCGGAATCGTTTTTTTACGTCAGTTGCGAGGAAAAGAGAAATACCCCTACGGCTGGATATACCCCTGGCGCAAAATACCCCGGTAGTTGCTCTTCTGCATTTGGTCGGTTGCAGTTGCTTTTCTTTTTATTCCGTTTTACTCAGTCTCGTTTTCTTTCCTCTATTTTCTCTTTTCGTTCTCTCTTTTCTTGTCTTGCAATTTCACGTTGGCATGAGTATGGGGTGTGGGCTGGTTGCTGGTTGCTGGTGGTGGTGGTAGTTCGCTCCTCTGACGAACGAGCCTTCGTGGCGGGGTGACGACGGACGGCCGAACAATGAAATGACGGATGCCTCTCTTCTGCTCTTCTTGATGATGCAGTCATGATGACTTGACTTGGGACGCCAGAGAGGAAAATGAGGCAGACAACCAAGAAGCAATCAATCAATCAATATCAAATTGAATCGAATGGAACCATTCAGCGAAAAGTTGGTTTATCTCCCGACCGGTTTATCTCTGCTTCTCTTGTTCTCTCCATGATCATCACCAAGGATCCATCACGAACAGCTGGGCTTTTCCTTGATTCTTTTTTTTTTTTCCCTCTCTTTTTGATGCTGTGGACTTCACATGGTATGGTACGCTACAAAGGGGCCAAGATTGTTTTCTAGGCGGTTAGGGGGGAGGGAGGAGGAGGTGGTGGTGGTGGTGGGTTAGCGATGTCAATGCAGAGGCTTTAGTAAATGATGATGATTGTTGTTGTTGTTGTTGTTGTTGTTGTTGTTGCTGCTGCTCTTAGCTGGGTCCTTTCACCTCTCATACATTTCCAGTTTCTCCTTTTTGAAATTTTTTTTTGGACTGAGTTTCATTGTCTTGCTTTCTTGATTCTCTCTCGTGTCATTGTTGGGTTATGGCGGCTTCTCGTCCTTGGTGAGTTGTTCTTTGGGTTCAAGTTTATTTGGGGGGGTTTTTTTTTTGGTGACTGGGGGCCGAATGGGGAAAGGGGCAGATGAATATCCGGATGGATGGGTGGTAACTACCATACCAGGGGGTGTGAGGTTGAGGATGGGAAGACTCAATCAGCGAAGGGATGGACGGTAACTGGTGGTGAGGGTTGGTTGTATTTGACGATGTGGATGCGAGTTGGATCTCATCGTTTGTCGGTCATGCTTGGGGATACCCGACGTTGCTCAGATTGAACGAGGAAGTGGAATGTACAGTCCAGTACAGTACATAGCAGTAGAAGCAGTAACCCTATGGAGGGTCCGGTTTCAGGTTCAACATTCAACATGCGGTGTTATGATCATGGTAAAAACACATACCTCCCCACGCCCGGCGGGATCAGAGCTCCTTTGTGGGAGATAAGGCATCTTAGGTTGGATGCCGAGAGGTATACAGAACGTGTTTCGGGGGGCAGGGCCATTGAGTTGTAACTCTAGTCCTGGACAGGGGAAACCATTCCCTCTCGGCTACCCCTCGTATTTTACTCCTCGTCTACTAGCGGCACTCAGGATAGGTTATGTATTGCTACAGGAATTGCGTCCGTCGACTGCACCAAAACCCAACACCAAACTTTGGCATAGCATAAGATAGCCACCAGTACCAGAACCAAAACCACCCCGATCCCACCTGAATCAATCAACCTGTACATACACACCACCCATCAACGGTCAAACAACACCATCCTCCTCACCCCTCATCCCCGCATACTCGGTTCCCTGATTCGCCGTACTCAGCCGCGCACACAGGCTGAGCAGCACGACCGTCTCGGTGGCAGCATAGTGGTTCAGCGCGTCGAGCAGGATCTGCAGGTGGCGGCTAAAGTTTGTCTCCCACTTGCGCATCACGTCAAACAGCTCGGCGATACGGGCCTCGTCGGTAGCGCCGTCCGCTGTTGCTGGTTGGAGGACTGACGAGTTGGGGTCTGCTTGGTTTTGGGATTGGGGCTGTTGTTGCTGTTGTTGTTGTTGTGGTTGTGTTGTCGTCTTTTGGGAGCGGATGGACTGGAAGTGGCGCCACTGGTCGTGGGTCATGTTGGGTGGCTTTTGGGTGCCGGAGAGGTCAGGGTCGGCCTTTTCGAGCTCGCGCGAGAGCCAATTGGTGTAGGTCGCAAAGACAGTGCAGGTTTGCATGAGTTTGGAGTGGATCTGAGAGTAATGTTAGATGGCACCCGGGAGAGAGAAAAAGGAGGGATGGGAGGGAGCGAGCGAGCGAGCGAAAGGCGTACCCTCAACAGTTTGCTGTTGGTTAGCATGCATTCCTTGAGACAAGTGTCGAGGAAATCCACGTGGTCTTGCATCAGCTCGTCGACGGTGCGGGTGACGCCCGTAGTCGGACCGCTGGGTGTGCCGTCCTGCCCCGCGCCACCTCCGCCGCCGCCGTCTTTCCCACGCAGACGAGCCATCAAGCTCTGCCAGTTAGGCTCAATAACCTCCGCGGTACAGAAGTAGAGCAGCTGCTGGACAAACACGAGCATGCGCGCGCGCAGAGTCCACACGCGGCGTTTCCATATCTCCAGATTGCGTGCCGATGACTTGTACGACCATACGAACCCGCTTGTGTGTGTCTGCCAGGTTGTCGATAGCTGTGATTCCAGGTAGCGTAGCGAGAGCAAGTACCGGAAGAGTGCCTGGTACCGCCAGACGGTCTTGCGGCTGATGACAAGCGAGACGGGGAAAGGGACGGCGTAGTCAAGCTGCAGCGAGGTAAACCCGTTGGCGTTTTTGTCGCTCTCGGGCGGCTGGTTGCTCGACAGCGGTTGAAGGGTCTCGCCCTGCTCGATGCCGGTGATGTTGACGACGCGCTGGAGCGATTTGGTGAGGGTGATTTCGTTCATCTCGACTTTGACGTCCTCCTTGAACGGATCGAGTGATACTATGCTGCCGGGTTGGCGCAAAACAAGATCCAGCAGTGACTGTAGCTTGCCGGTGTTGACCGACTTGACCGGTTTTCGCAGCTCAGAAGTGCCTAGTTCCAGGAAGTAGGAGAAATAGTCCGAAGGGTCCAAAAAGAAGTAGTGCTTGAGCGACTGTAGTCGCGCCGGGAGTCCATGCGAGGTCAAGAGCAGCCGCATGAGAGACTCGTTCGCGTGCGCATAGGCATTGTTGACGTTGTCTAGGAAGTGATTGTCGTCGAAGGATATCGGTACGTCCTTAACCTGCAGACTGACATCGACTCCGCCGCACTCTCTCACAACGTTCAGGTACTTGCCAGCCAGCAAGACCTTGCCCTTGACCCCCTCAAGCTGCGGGGGCACATCGTGGTCCCTGATGGTGTACCGCCGCTCCCAGTATTCGTCGGTATAGTCCTGCTCCAACCGCTCTCGACGGATGCTCCGCTGCTCTTTGATCAGAAATTCAGAGTGCGGGTCGTTGATGGCTCCGTGGTGCAGCCACTCGTTTAGCATCTGCATGTACGGACGGCTTGCGTCCCGGAGCAGGGACGTCAGGAGAGCGCGGGCGGCGGGATCTCCTGACATGGACTCCAGCCTCTTCGTGATCAGTCCCAGTACCACCCCGCCCTTGCATATCTTCTTCCCCGTCATGTTACCCGGCACCAACTCGCCGCCCTCCCTCAGCTGCTCGAGAATGTGGTCAAAGTCGTCGTTGCTGTCGCTCGATTCGTCCGTCTCGTCGTCCAGAAGGGCATTTCGTTTTAGCAGCTCGTGTGCCAAAGCGTAGAGCTGGGCCATCATGTGGTTGGTCGCTAGCACATGGACGTTCAGCACATGTAATGTGAAGGCGTCGTCGGAGAGAAACTGGGTCTCGAGCTGGGCCACCATAACCAAGTATTCCTGCAGCAGCTTTCGTATTGATGCGCACAAGGCGTGGTTGACCGAGCCGAACTCGTCGCGGCTCTGCACGTCGACAAATGTCTCGAGGGCGGTATAATGGCTCGCCATGCGCAACATTGACTGCGTCAGGTCTTGCAGACTTGGGTCAAGCCCCGGGAGGATGCGCCATTGCGGCCCGGACAGGCGGTCCCGTTCTTCGTACGGGTTGTACCCTTTTGCGAAGCGGATATATTGGCCCTCGAAGCCCATCAACACAAACAGCAGGTCCTCTATGATGACGGCTTCCTGGGCCGCGAGAGACAACTCGTGTAGGGGTTTCGGCTGCAGGGCCTGGGGCGCCGCGGAGGCGAGGGGGGGGATCGAGATGCGACATGCCAGGGGCGCTGTCGTATGCGGCAACAGGGTAGCCTCTGGCTCCCATGGGGCCGCGGGAGGTTTCTCTGGGTCACGGCGTCCTTAGTATGGGGTGCGTCTCGGCAAAATGTCAGAAAGGAGCGGAACTTGGTGGGGGATACCTGGCACCGGGGTCTCCTGCCGCACCTCCCTCCTGGGCTCGGGGGCTCGCTGTTTTGGACCGTCGGCGGCCCTGCTCTTGTCGCTCGTGGCATTGCGGCGCTGTGGGCTCCTCGTCCGGGTCGTGAAGGTTTCGCGCGTCGTCACCTGGACCTTCTCGGTGCGGCGTTCCTCGAAGGAGCTGCTCGTGGAGCGCGGGTTCGGGTGGCCCGAGGTGGAGCGCTTGTGTGTTGTCTCGGCATAGCGGCTGCTGATCTTGGGGTCGGACGTCTTGCTGGCGTCGGTCCTGAAGTTGCCAGTGGCCTCCGACACGCGGGGCCGTGACGAGGCTGGCGCCCCCGAGCCCCGGTCGCCCAAGCCCGCGATGCCGCTGCTTCTCTTTTCCGCGTACGGTCTGGTGCCCGACATTGTAAATGGTGTCCGTCTCGGTGGTCTACATTGGCAATGCGCAGCCTCGTTTCCGCTAGCGGCGTGTGCTGTGTCGCCGTGGGTGCGTTGCTGAGGCTGCGTTGTTGTTGTTGTTGTTGGATCGTTGGTGGGCTGGAATTGACCGTATGTATGGCATACAATACTCAGTAACTAGGTACTAACTAGGTAGCGTCAAGAGGTCCGCCCGGGGGCAGTTGACAGCGCCAAGTCGCGGCAGCTTCCAGCTTCCAGCCCCCAAACGCGCCAAACTGGCAGCAGAGAGCGACGCGATAATTGACGCTTTGCTTTTCTGGGACTAGCATGGTGAGAGAATGTGGGGTGCCCATGAAGGTGCTGTGCCTGTGGCCCTGTGCCCAAGCATGTACCGACAGGGGGCTGCCAGGTCAGCCCGTTGGCCGCCTAGGCAAGGAGTGGAGAGCTTGCTTCGTAGACATCCGTGTGCCTGGAGCTTCAGCTGCCAATCCAAGCCCAGCCTCACCTCACCACCACCCCAGACGCCATCAACAACCCCGCGACCCTTTTGCGACTCTTTAATTTTTTGCAGTTACGGAGCTGCCAAATCAACTCGCACCAGAGACATCTAGGTCAAGCATTCACCTCACAACACCGTCAAGATGTTTATGGCAAGATCGGAATACGGTAAGTGTTCGAAAGCACATCACCAATACATACCCGCACGCACACACACATACATACATACATATATATATATATATATATGTATACAAGATAGATACAAGCTAACACACACGTCTAGACCGGGGCATCAAGTAGGTTACCGCCGCATACAACCCTCCCATACACTCCCGCCGCCATTGCCTACCTAGCCTCTTCGAACCCCTCAATGCTGCCCCCCACCACGCCCGACCAAAGCTAACCCTGCCTAGCACCTTCTCCCCGGAAGGTCGCCTCTTCCAAGTCGAGTACTCCCTCGAAGCCATCAAACTCGGCAGCACGGCCATCGGCGTAGCCACCTCAGAAGGCGTGATCCTAGGCGTCGAGAAGCGCGTGACCTCGACCCTCCTCGAGACCTCGTCGGTCGAGAAGATCGTCGAAATCGACCGGCACATCGGGTGCGCCATGTCGGGCCTGCAGGCGGACGCGCGGTCGATGGTGGAGCACGCGCGGGTCGAGTGCCAGTCGCACGCCTTCAACTACAACGAGCAGCTGCGGGTGGAGAGCTGCACGCAGGCCATCTGCGACCTGGCGCTGCGCTTCGGCGAGTCGGCCGACGGCGAGGAGAGCATCATGAGCCGGCCGTTTGGCGTCGCGCTGCTGATCGCCGGCTACGACGAAGACGGGCCGTCGCTGTACCACGCCGAGCCGTCCGGGACCTTCTACCGCTACGACGCAAAGGCGATCGGGAGCGGGAGCGAGGGCGCCCAGGCCGAGCTGCAGAATGAATATCACAAGGTGCTTAACTTGCTTACTTTTTTTTGCCTTTCCCATTCCCCTTTCTTTTCTTTTCTGTATCTCTCTCTTTTTATTTTATTTTTACAATACCTATCGAATGATCCAGAACCTACGCTAATCTTTTATAAACTCTTGTCTAGTCCCTCACCATCGCCGACGCCGAGACGCTCGTGCTCAAGACGCTCAAGCAGGTCATGGAGGAGAAGCTCGACGCCAAGAACGTGCAACTGGCCAGCGTCACCAAGGAGCGCGGCTTCAGAATATACACAGACGAAGAGATGGCCGCCGTGGTTGAGCGGCTGCCAGCCAACTAAATTAGCCGACTCTGGCGTGGGGGGGAATTTGAGGGGCAAAGGTGCAAGAGCAGATAGATGAAATGACAAGGGGCCGGGCTGGCTTCATGATTCCACATCTCCATGTCCGACGTAGTCGCGACGGTGTCAAGCAGCCGGAGCAACAAACACATGACGATAAACAACGCCTGTATATTCTAGCCATGGCCGTACTCCAGTTCCTGTTGGTCGTTATCGATATTTTATCTTCCTGACCTGCCAACGCCAACAGCAAGCAAGCTAGCCAGCCAAAGGAAAAGTAATCTCGGGGAATCATCAACCAAATGAAAAGCAGACACAGACAAACACCTGTCCAAAATCTAGCGGCATCCATTAGTTCCTCCGCGCTTCACCCTCCCCTTTACCATCACCGCTCCCATCATCATCATCATCAATCTCGAGCGTATCCAAATCCTGCTCCACACTCAGCAGCCCCAGCGCGTAGTGCGCCTGTTCCGACTTGGCCAGCACGAGTCTGTTGTCGCCCGCCTCCAGCTCTTGGATCCGCCGGTCGATCCGCCGGGGCCGATTCCAAACCGAGTCCGGGAACAGCGGGCCCAGCTCGGGTGGGCTGTAGTACGGCGGGCCGCGCCCCAGCTCGGCGGCCTTGTTCCATCCGGACTCGCACCCGTCCGCGATCTGCCGCGCCGACTGCCACCCAGTGAGCCGCGCGATGTCGCGCAGCCGGCGGATGGCCCAGTGCCGTTGGTGGAGGTCTTGGAACTGGAGTTTGGGTTAATACGTGACAGGTGAATGGAGAGAGAGAGCGGCTTAGAGCCGAAAAGTTAAAAACTTACCTGAACGCCTGCCACAAACAGCGGGAAACAGCTCTCAATGAACGCTGCGCCGACCAGTGTGCTCACGGCCGACACATGCGTCGTGTCCTCATGCAAGCCCGCCGCAATGCGCGCAATCTCGTTCGCCCATCGCCCCGTCTGCTGCGCCGCCATGCCCGCGGCAATCACAGCGACAGGTGGCATCGACGGGTGGGCCCTGTGCAGCACGATGAGGCCCATGTAATAGTTCATCCAGATGCCCGCGATGCTGTACGTGCGATACATCAGCGCAGGCCCGAACGGCGTCATCTCGGGCGGCGCAAAGTCCGGGCCCATGGGCTCAAAGTCTGGACCCAGGCGCGCACGAAAGACTTCAAAGGCCTGCCGGATCTCGTCCCATTCCCGCATTGCGTTGGCCGTTGAAGCGTCAAAGTCCATGTCATCGACGGAATCATTGGACGGCGATGACTCTCGAGGCGGGCTGAAGCCCCTCGGGACTGTGACACGCCCCGAGGTTGGCATCAAGCCTGGGAAAGAAGGGGGCGATACGCCCCGACCCATTCCCGGACCGCCACCAGGACCCGGCGGACCTTGGCCTGGTGGCGGGCCCTGTGCTTTTCTTGCTTTGCGTTTCCGGGCGAGATCCCGAGATGCAAAGTTGGCTAGGCGCCCAAGCAGCAGGAGTGAGAGATCGAATGTCCCATAACTTTGAACCACAAGCCTCGGTCAGTCTATCACAGAAATTTAGATTGGAGTTGGAAGAGGGAAGGACTTACATCGAGTCTATCTTTCCAAACTGCCCGCGGGGCGCGCATTGCGTCCATTGACTGTACTCCATCCTGAGCCCAGTTAGTATAATAAGTACGGGCCAGACTCGCTCCGGATTTCACTCACAATGGCCGAGTCCCCCCGAGAAAGCTTTGGTACACGTCCATTTTGCAGTACCACCAATACAGATCGCGCAGCTGTTCATATCTCTCCACGTCACGCTCCGTGAGGCGAGAAGGCCTGGATGAATCGCCAACGATGCGGCCCTGGCCGGTATCGTAGTCGACCCTCTGGCCAGTGAACTGGAAAATCAAGTCTGTATCGACTTCTCCAGGGTCTACGGTGAGATCTCCATGCGAGGCGAAGCAGACTTCGTCACATTGGTGGCCGCGAAGCTGTTGCTCTCTCTGTCTACGTTTGTAGGCAAGCACTTCCCGCGTCAGCCGCCTGAAAGGGATGTCCCTGATGACGGCGCGGGCCCCCCACATATGCTTGCACCACTTGTCGTGGTCCGAGTTCCAAACCTCGTAAAAGCCGAGCAAAAGAGTGGCTGCCAATGTGGCTGGCTGAGTGCGCCTGTTGGGGCTCTGGTAGTTCTTGGCGATTCTTCTCAGACTCAAGTGGTAATGCTTCATGGCCGCGGTTGGCGGCGACCCCTGAAGTTTTGACATTTGCAAGCTGCCTAGGGCAAGCATTGCTTGCATCAGCGCCGGATGGTTGAAGGCCATGATAGGGAAGGTATCTATCCAAGACATTAGCACTCTGTATAGTGGTCGAGATGCTGGCGGTACTAACAAGTCCATATGTGTTGACGCTGTTTAGGAACAGGGCGGCCTTGGAACATTGGCGTGGGGTCGAACGGATGCCTCTCGTACAGTGACATGCTCTGGCCCGTGACGTTGACAAAGTACCAGAATACAGCCGCTGTGTGAGTGTCGTTTAAGGGCGAGCTATCTGAGGATGGCGTGTACGTGTCGAGGATGTTGTCGTTGGCCACGCCAGCGAATGACCTGATGCGCACCCCGTATAAATCATGAAGCGGTTCCAGCCGTCTGGCTACCTGGATACCAAGGTCATTCGACTCGAGATGGACAAGGTGAGGGTCAGGCATCGCTTCGTCGTCCGACTCGGCCATAGACGCTTCATCATCCGACTGCCAGTACTCCTCTTCGGTAGAAACAGGTTGGTAAAACCTTCCGTCGCCACTATCGGGCGAAGCCAAAGACTGTTCCGGGCCGGGCCCAAGCGCGTGAGATCCAGAAAGGACGAGCGGTGCGTCTCCTATGCTCGGGCTACGTTGATAGCCATGTACGGGCGACGTAGGATCTCGGAAGAAATCGCCATGTGTAGAAGGCAGCCCATGGGCGGACACATGGAGAGGATCAGGAAAGAAGTTCGATTCGGGCCCCGAAAAGGGAGGACTCGGAAGTTGGTGCGGCTGGTCGAAGCCAGGGGCGCCAGTGATTGAAGGTCCTCCATAGCCTTGCCCGAAGGGTAGAGGGCCAGCACCAGAAAAGTCTACCGATGGCGGCTTCGGAGCGATGACGGCGAGAGGCCCTTGTGACGATGTTGCTTTGGTCTGCGCCGCAGAAATCTGTGCGTTCAACAGCGCATCTTGAACATGCCGGTGGTAGACAGGATGGCCGTAGAGATGACCAGAAGAGAACGAGCCCAGAGGCTCTTTGAAAGTGAGGCGCTGGCTGTACCCTTCGCAGTCTCGCTTGGACTTGATGCAGTTGTTGCAAGTTGGCTTGGCTTCGTCACACTTGATGCGGCGTCTCCGGCACGCTAGAAGATGCAGAGTCAACAAGACGGCCCCCTACAGGCAATAAACATCCGAAGAGATATGGCCACTCACTTAGGCACCCGGTCTTCGTCCTCTTCCTCGCCGCCGACTTTCGTGGCGGCTGTGATGGTTGGTCTCCTTTACCGCCGGATGGTGACGACGGAGAGGGAACAGGCTTCGATTCGTGGGGAGAGCCCTCGCGTTTCGGTGACTCGACTGAATCCATGGCAGCGAGGGATGGGGGGAGAGGTCCGGATGGGTGTTGATCTCAGAGCGGTTATCGACGTAATGGGCGACCCAGCACGTACATGATCATCCGGAGAAGGCACGGGCCAGAAAGTTTTCTAGGCGTGAGACCAAGGAAAAAGAAAAGGGTTCAGGAGGCAGCGCCTTTTCTACGGAGTAGAGACTGAATATCAACAGCGCGGGTGAAGGTGGGTAATAAAACGCCCGCGGTTGTGCGCCGGACTGGGCTGCCGAGAGACCACAAGTCAAAGTTGCCGTCTACGTATGAGGCACCTCGTCGGATGAGACTGAGACTGGTCCAGTGTAACCGGGTGGTTGAATTGCCGACCGCCTCGACTTCGGGTTCCGTTGACGATGCCAATCTCAGACGCTGAACTTGCCGTTGCAGAATTCGGAGCCGGGATGCAGGAACCGCAGCAGCAGCAGCAACAGCGGCAGTAGCAGTAACGTTTGGCGGGGCCGTAATTGAGTGCCAATGCCCCCAGCTGAACCTAGCCAAATTTCAAGGCACGCCGAGTATGTACCTGCAGATACCGTTGAGGGCGAGGTAGCGAAAGCGGTCGGGACCGTGTGCGGGCTAGTCTCTGTCGTGCCCTCCAAGGACGGCAAGCTCCGGGGGCGTGTGGCTGTCGCGGACGGGGCCCTTCCAAGAAGTTTGGCTGGTTGTCTCTCTCTACACCCTCGGCCTGGACCGAATTTGGAGACCCAAAGCCGCTATCACGCGCGGGGCGTCCGGCCGAACACTGTTGCGGGGAAGTCGAGCCGTGGTGGCGCTGGACGATAGCATCACGGGCCGATCGTGGGAGAAACCGCCATGTGTGAGGACAGATCGGCAGCCTGCAACTTGCAACTTGCACACAGCGAGGGCCAGAGGCTGGGGCTTGCAAGGGTGATGTTGTATCGTGCAATGGGGCGATCCCCAAACATCGACAAGTGGACCCTGTCGCCTTGGTACGCAACGGGGCCAAGAGGATAGCGCCGCCGCCGTCCTACAGAAGAGTTCAGGGGCCAAAATCGTGCAGGCCGTGCACGCCGTGGACGCCGTGCAGATCCATCCGGGGCCACCCATCAAGCTCAAGCAATGATCAACGAAAGAGATCAGCGATGCAATGGCGACCTATCCGCGTGTTTTTTGATGTGCAGCAGCGGCACCGTGACAACGGGAGGGGGGAGGGGGGGCTGAACCCCGCTTAAGCCTCACCATGCCCTCCTCCACAGTGGAAGAAGCCGTCCCCCTCCAGCAATCGGGTCACGGCCGACAGCCTAATTTAGTGTCTTCTTACCTCCTGCTTGGAGGTGCTGTCGTTTCTGCTGCAGCTGCCGTCGAGCGGCACGCAGGGCGAACCGCATCCGCAGCCTGTCATCGGCTATCGGTTGCACGAAGGGATTTGCACAAGCCGTGGTGTCCGTGGTGTCCATGCCCTGATCTGGGCGGTGGGGAGGGTGACATTGACATGGGGACGAAGCCGGGACGTTGCGGTGCAGTGTGCGGTATGCAGCGGATCAATCAACCACGCAGTGGCATAGCATACGGATAGTCGCACGGGGTGAGAGGTTGGGCAGGGGATCATCAGATGAAGTGGCATTCGTGTAATTGAAAACGAGCTGCACATTGGCGGCGTGGATGGACTGTGAACCGTGACGGACAAGTCCATGCTGGAGGTGGGCATCGCATGTGTGAGGCTTGTGCGACTTGGTTTGTGCGGCAGGAGCGGACTGGTTGCAGTTCGAGGTGATCTGCTTTTGCTGGCCGTACGTACAGACTTGACGCTTCGGCCATCCCGTGCCACCCCGTGCCACCCATGGAAGGTTCGTCGCACCTTCCATGCTTCCACCGGAAATGTCCACTTGCCCGCCCTGCCCCCAGCGATTTCACTGGTTGCGGCAGTAATAATAAACCGACGTCGGCCAGGAATTTCTCGGCGAAATCTCTGTCGAGACTTGGCCCAGATTCGAGGCCCGCGCCGTGGAAGGACCGATACTGCGTACCTTAACGAGGGCAGAATCGTGATTGAATCCCTGCAGCCGAGAAACCCAAGATGCTACTATGCAGTAGCATCTCGAGGACGTGAGGCATACTGCGTAATCGACCCGAGTCCCTGTCGCACTGGAGACCCTGGTTGGCAGTGCTGGGCGCACGCGAGCGCGAGTCCGACGGCAGCCATGCGCGGTACTTGGCCCTGACAGAACCATGGAAATGCTATTGTGTTCCTACCGCAGGGACGGCACCCGCCGGCTCCAGAACCGTATGTCCACAAGTGCTCCCAACACTCGACACCTCGCTATGCCAGTGAAACACTGTTGCTTTTGTTTGTATCAAACGCCAGTACACGCCTAGGTATTTAATCACGTGGTGTTAGGACAACCCAGGTCGTCTTGACAACACAACAAGAGAGGTGCATTTGAAGCTTCAGTATGCCAAAGACACTGAACCCAACTGCCGAAATAAAATGGCCAATATCCCAGCACCGGGAACGATCGAGAAGCAGTTCCTAAAGCTTCAGACGTTCTGCAGGATGCTTCGGAGCTTTGTTGGCTTTCAACCCACCCATCGAGGCGCAGGATGTTTGAATGGGACGACGGGAGGACCAAGGTTGGCTTCAAAGGCTATCTGACTGTCAATCTCGGCCGCTACGGCTGAAACAGCGCATGCAATTAATATCGCTAGCACGAGAATGTATGATCAGCGTCTCCATGGTAGCACCGCGTTGAATAATTTCATCAGCTCCGGATTTGGAGCCATGTGGTTGAGAAACGGGATCATGGGGAAAAGCTCAGGGGTCCGCAGCCGTTAGAATCCGGCCTGCACGGGCCGGATGCCCTCAGCTGATGAACGCACCAAAGTTGCACATCCCATCCCACTCCTTCGGCAGGTTCCGTAGGCCCTTGCCAGTTGCAACCTCTTGCGGGCTGCCCCACTAAATTTTTCTGATCAAGCTCTGAAATCTGAATTGAAGCTGCCGCAACGGCGCAACCTCTGCTTGGCCCGGCCAAAGTGTGCAAACAACATCGTTTTGTGCAGAACCCCGGTGCGTTTAATCACAATGTTTCCAGTGAAGGGCCTCAGTATCTCGGCCCAGAATCTAAAGTATGAGACGGGAGGTCCGACTCCAGCTGCGGCTGCTTCGGCGCCGAAACCCGCGAGAAAGCGCAAGAGACCGGGGAGGGGAAACTCAGAGAACGTGACGGCAGAGAACGTTGCCGATCTGTGGGAGAAAGTCATTGAGCACAAGGGCCAGCCCAAGAAGGACAACAAGCGCCAAAAGAAGGAACATGGGCCTTCTACGGGCGAGGGTAACACTCCTCAACCGGGGGCCGGGGAACAGCCGGAACCCAGTGGCAAGTCTGAAAAGAAGCAGAAAAGGAAGGACAAGAAGGAGAAGCGGGATTCATCAGCAACAATAGCCGAGCCTGCGGAGGAGGGAGACGAATGGGGTGGCATCGATGATGGTGCTGAAGAGGAAGCCGGGGAGGAAGCTGGGGAGGAAGCTGGGAGAAGCCCCAAAGTCGCCCAGCCGGTGAGAGAGAAGGGCGACAAAAAGCAGAAAAAGCAGAAAGGCGTCAGCAACAAGGAAGGTGTCCCACATGAACAGCCTGCCGACAAGAAACCCAAAACGGAGGCGGCACCGCCCACAGCAGCAGCAGCAGCACCACCCACACCCAAGCTCACCCCCCTCCAAGCCTCCATGCGCGAGAAGCTCATCTCAGCCCGCTTCCGCCACTTGAATGAAACCCTCTACACCCGCCCGTCGGCCGAGGCCTTCCAGCTGTTTGAAGACTCCCCAGAAATGTTTAGCGAGTACCACGAAGGCTTCCGCCGGCAAGTTGATGTCTGGCCTGAGAACCCTGTCGACGGGTACATCGCCGACATCAAAGCGCGGGCCAAAGTCCGCTTCCCTCCTCGCAACAACAACAACAACAACAACAACAACAACAACAGCGGCTCTCTTTCTCCGTCCCAACTGCCTCTTCCCAAACTACACACTACCAAAACCTGCACCATCGCCGACCTGGGCTGCGGCGACGCCAAACTAGCCACAGCCCTCCAACCACTCACCCGCAAACTACACCTCGACATCCACAGCTTCGACCTTCAAACAGGCGGCTCTGCTCTCGTCACCCGCGCCGACATAGCCAATCTCCCTCTGCCCAACGATTCCGTCGACGTAGCCATCTTCTGCCTCGCCCTCATGGGCACCAACTGGCTCAGCTTCGTCGAAGAAGCCTACCGCATCCTGCGCTGGCGCGGCGAGCTCTGGGTCGCCGAGATCAAGAGCCGCTTCACCAACCCCGAGACCAACAAGAAGAGGGCAGCAGCCGGAGCAGCAGCAGTAGTAGCCCACAGCGTCGGCAACCGCCGCAAAAACGCCACTCCCTCGGCCGCAGCCCCGGGTAAAAAATCCGCCAAGGCAATTGCCGCAAGGGAAGAAGAAGAAGCCGCCGACCTGGCCGAGCTCGCGATGCGCGTCGACGGCGTGGAACGCAGCAGCAGCAACAAACAGTCACAACACGAAACCGATATAGGCGCCTTCGTCGAGGCGCTGCAGAAGCGCGGCTTCCTGCTGAACCGGGACCTGGGCGAGGGCGCCGTGGACATGGGCAACAAGATGTTTGTGCGCATGCACTTTGTCAAGGCGGCGCCGGCAATCAAGGGGAAGTGCGCCGCGCCGGCCGAGGTGCGGGAGCGCAAGTGGACGGATGGCAAAGGCCGCGCGGTGAAGCCACCCCAGAAGAAGAAGTTTATTGGTGGGGACGATGACGGGGACGGACAAGGGGGAAATGAGGCGGCTGTGTTGAAGCCTTGTGTGTATAAGATTCGTTAGTCAGTCGTGCATGGTACGGCTCCTTACTGTTTGAAAGGGGGTAGTGGCTAGTGGGGGGGCACATCAAAAATGACGATCTGAACAAGTAAAAGCAAAATATTCGGTCGATTTCGATTCTAAGCTATGCGCTGTCCGGTACTAAATGCCCTCTAGGAAGAAAGAGTTTCCCTGCACCGGTTTTGATATCCGCCATACGTGCCCAGAATCCCAAAGTAGAGCCAAACAGAACTTGACGTAGCGGTCCAACAATGCCCATGCGGATCTGTTTATTTGCGCCTGAGAACCCGTTGTATCCCATTCCACCGTTGAGAAAATCATAACCCATCAAACATCATCTCAAGCATCATAACCGAAAAAAAGCAAGGCCCGTCCACTCGTCAGTCCTGGAAAATCAGACTGGCCGCATACTCGACGTTTCCGCCAGTTGCCTCGAGCGCTTGTCTCGCCCTCTGTTCCGAAGCCCCCAGCGCCATGAGCTGCTCGATATCTTCCCGGGGGAAAGTCGGCTGCGCTGGCGCCCTTGGCGGGGCACCTGCCGCCGCCGCAGCGGCGGGGGCAGCGCCACCCTGAGCGGTTCCCTGAGCCGGGGCGCCTCCTCCCCCCGATCGGCTCGGTGCGTGCACGGCGCCAGATCGCTGACCAATCGTGGTCCCCGCGGGACCTGGGACAGTAGGCTCCTGCTGAAGCGCCTCCTCGCTCTCCACCGGGATGTCAGCTGGCCCCAGGAATGGGACCTCGACGCCCTGGATAATCAGCTTGTCCTTGGCAAGATCGAGGCAGGCCTGGTGCCGCTTGAGCATGTCGAGGCCAAGCAGCAGCTCGACCTGCTTGCCTTCCATGACCGTGAAGCTGCAGGGAAGGAAGAGAGGGCCAATCTTGATCTGTGCGGAGTGAACGCGACCGATGATATTAGCAGTACCGACGCCTCGCGCGACACCGGCAAAGCGCTTGTCAACGAGGCGCATGATGCCGCAGGCCTCGGCGCACTGCGGGCTCATGATGGTGGCCTGCGCGCCGGAATCGACGAGCGCTTTGACTTTGTATCCGTTGACCTCGACCTCGAGATACAGCATGTGTACGGTTCCGAACACTGAGCGGTAAAGTTAGCGAGAATTCCGGTGGGGCCAATGCCGTGCCAGGTTGTGTATGTGAGCGGTATTACCTTCCGGGTTGTGCTCCATAGCATTCTGCAGGTTCTCCATGACGCGCTCCTGACGGATGATCTCCTCTATTCTCGCTTGAGCGTCAATGTCAAAGGGATCTGCATTCAGTAGCTGGATCTGGCGATGACGTTCATCGCGCTCCCTCCGCTCCCTGTCGAGGCTGTCGGCGAACAAGCGAGCGAACCTCTGAGGGTCCTCCAACGCCGCCACCAGGTCCGGCCTTGATCTCGCCAGCTCGCCCTTCAAATTCGGATCTCCGAGAATCTGCAATCGGATCACCTCCGGGTCCTGCGCGGCGGGGGGGCGTGGCGGCGGGCGAGCGGCAGCTTGCTGGGCTGGTCGGCCGGAGGCCTGAACCGTCGTGCTGCCACGCATATCGCGGACGTGCAGGGCGAGCATATCGCCATCGCCGATGCCTAGTTCTGCCAGCGTCTTGGAATTGTCGGAGACAAGCTGTCCGTTGTGGTAGAGATGCTGGGCGCTGGGGTGGTGGGTCGTCTCGGCTTGGATGGAGCTCCGCAGCGTCTCGATCGTCATCTCAGGATAGACCTCAAGGGACAGCAGGTCCTGGTCCTCGCCCTGGGGCTCCGAGTTGGTGATGGTGAGCGTGATACGCCTAGAGTCGGTAAATATGTATTCAGAGGACGGAAATCAAGGCCCGGGACCGCCATTTCGAACGTACATTCTGAAAAAGAAGTTTCGAGATGTGTGATCTATGGGCGGTCGAAAGAATCGAGTTGGGTCGGAAAGGAGGAAAAGAGTGAGGGTTGGTTGTGCGAGTAAGAAAAAGAAGATGGAAAGCAAAGGAATGGACGTTTGGCCGCGTGCCGTTTGCCCCGTGCAAGCATCTGCAGACTGACGAAGCAGGGCGTCACTGTGAGGTCCGGGGTCGAGGGGTTCTGATGAAGCGGAAAGAGCTCCCCGAGCCCTGGTAGGTTCAGTTTCCGAAGCGAGCCGCTAAACTCTCAGACGGTGCAGGGGTGCTTCGCTCTCTAAAAGGTGCTGATTGGGCCTAGGCCACAGCTCCCTCGAAACACCGCGGCTGTTCCCTCCTCCTCCACACTGGAGCTTCCGTCAAAGGTGGGAAGCAGGGGAGATGACGTGGGGTAATTTGGTATTTTGACGACGACACCCCAGTTTCTGCTGCGCGGGCCTTTTATCCCTTGCCAATTACACTGTACATACGCGAGAGTGCGAAGGAACGCTCTGGAAGATGGTCGCGAAACATATGTAAGCGAAGAGACTCACTGCCGTACGAATCACGCCTTCAAATCAGACAATCAGGGACATACCTTACATACATAAGGTAGGTAGGTAGGTACATACATACACCATCAGTGTACCGCCGGACAATCCAATGCGGTAGGTCCGGATCGAGGCAGCAAGCGGCGAGCCGACCAGTCAGAGCATGACGAATCAACGCCGGCAGCCAGGGCAACGGTCAGATCTACCCAGCCTGGTGCAAGAGCGGTTGTTTCGACGCGAAGCAAGGCAGAAGAACTCGGAATGGAGCGCCCTGATTGGGCCCGAGTGGCTGTCCGTCATCTTCTGCCTTGCCATGTTCCACAAGCCGCCAGCCGCAGATATAGAGCGCTACGAGCGCGTACCTGGTTCTCTTCCTAAGCTAGTGTATGCAGAGGGGGATCAGATGCCCGGTTGAGGCACACATGCAAAGTGGCCGACCCTCCGGCTGGGAAAGTCTCAAGGTAACCACCGTCAGCCATCCTATGCACGCCCCGCAACCTCCACGCCGTCAACGTCGTTCGAGCATCTCACCACCACCCACTGCACCCGGCCGCTTTGGGAAGCAGTGATAGGCGAGCTGGTATATTCAAACGCAACACTCCGTCCCCCCGCCGGCCTCGACACTGGGCCGAGAAGCACTACGCTCCGCACCCCTGGCTGTCCAGGCTTCTTCTACATACGCGGCCCGGTACAGCAGCAGCATACAGCAGCATACAGCCAGCAGCTTGCATTACGCTTAGACAAGGGAGAGCCTCTAAGCAGTGCTGTTATTAATAACCGGTGAGACAACTGGGGAAGTCACTCATGCACCCGGAGATCAGTTGACCCCCGGTCGACGTCGTGCTGCAGCCGTTGTCTTGTCCCACACAAACATGCTCACATTCCCATCTCCGGCTCGATTGGAGCCGGGACGGAAGCGGATCAAACGGCGGCAGTGCGCTTTGCATGGAACCTGGAAGCTTGCCATGTTCTGCCGGCGCTTTCTTGGCGTGCTTATCGCGGGGAAGCAAGCATATCAAGGATCCGGTTCCCTGGCCGATCAGACCTGCCATACTACTGCACCGCTGCTCGTCGTGTGCTTTAGGAGACCCTCACGGTTATGCCGTTGCCGAGTGGTCTTGCGCTCTCTTCGGAATGCTCGAGGGGGCCTGGAAGCTATGAAGAGGGCGTTGTGCTGTAGCTCAGGCCGCTTGGCACTCCGATCGATCTCAAGGCCTCTCTCCCGTTCGCATGACGTCAGGAGGGGCAGCAACATGGAACCCCGCGACAGAGCTTCAAGCAGTTGTAAAATCTCACGTCGCGCGGGCTACCGGTCACGATCATCACATCTTGGGAAAATCGAAGGTTCAGCGGAGGAAGCCGCCTCATGGTTCTGCTTCGGAGATCTCACACTGAGTAGGTCGTCCATCCGCCACAGGGGATGCTCAAAGTCGCCATCAAAGGACCTTCCTCAGAACATGTATGTATGTGCAGTACATGCAGGGCTTGAGGGAAGCCGTTCCGTCTCATGTGGACGATTCGCGCCTACTGTATTCTGCAGAAATCCTTAGATTCTTCGAAGAGAATGCCAAGTACGGAAGTAATCACACAGTCCATTGTTTGGGCAGCCACGGCGGTCCCAGCCTTGTGACCTGCGTTAGTATTTCCTAACGCGGCGAGACATGCAGCTCGGCGGGGAATCGAACCCTTTCCTTCTTCCTGACTGATTCAATTTTGATGTTCTCCAGCACTACGGTAACATCAAACTACCTACTCGCTCCACCCCATTAGCATCGTCGGCGTCGACATCGCCGCTTCGATCTCTGCGCGCATCTCATTTCCGCTTAGCCTGGGTGCCCAACGTCTTTCCGGCCTGCGTACCGTACATTAGTGCAACGTCTACGCCGATTACGGATGGGAGCGGCATGAAACTGAACCCATCCGAAATTCTTAGCAACGCCCAGAGGAGGTGATCCGCATTTGGGCTAGGGCTCTCAAGTTCTAAGCTGGACACAGCAACGGCAGCGCTGAGATCCAGAGAGCTTATCGCGTCGAGTCTCGGATACCCGTGTATACGGATTCTATTCCTCGTTCCCCGCTTCTCTGGCTCGGCGGCCCGATATTAATAAACCAGCTGCAGCCCTACAATACCGCAAGGACTCGGCGCAGGCATGGCAGGCCCGGGGGAAGACCGCCCGGAGCAACAGAAGCCCTATCCTATCGAGGACCAAAGTGACCAGGCCGTTGACGAATCCTCAGACGTCGATGGCGATTTTGCCACGCTTCAAAAGATGTTGAGCCAGAAGAGAAGGGCGGCTAAAGATAGCCCAGAGATTCGCCTTCAGAAAGCTCTTCCATGCATCACGACCTTTTCACCCAATATCCGGCCGCTGACAATCTCCGACCTTCCGTCCTGTATTGCGTTGGAGAATACTGCGTTCCCTAACCCCAACCACCGGGCATCCCCCGAAAAGGCAAGTCAGCATCACAACCCATCAAACCGAGATCAACGCTACTCACCACTAACATGATCTAGCTTGAATACCGCGTCACCGTCTGCCCAGAGCTCAGTTTAGGCGTCTTTCTCACCATTGTCCCAGACCAGGCCCGGGACCTTGATATCGCAACCCTTTCCACCGCCAAACCCGTAGAGACAGGTCGAGTCGACGGCGCCGTGAGCGTGCTACTCGCCCACATTGTCTCGACACGATGCCGCGGAGATATCATTACCGACGGCGACATGGACTACCCTAAGGCCTGGCGGAATCCAAGTGGCCGCACGGCCCAGAATGTCGGGCACCAGGAGAGCGGGAGGACCGTGGGTGTGCACTCACTGGCTGTTATGCCGCTGCTGCATAGGTGCGGGATTGGGCAGATGATCATGAAGGCGTTCCTCGATCAGATGAAGCACTCTGGCTTGGTGGACAGGGTGGCCTTGATTTGTCAAGACGTGGGTCTTTTCCCCAATAAAGGTGTAATCTGTCGAGATGGGTGATGAGGTTCGCTAACGGGATGTTGCACAGCATCTCATGTCCTACTACGAACGGCTGGGATTCAAACATCTTGGGGAGAGCAAGGCGCAATTTGGAGGAGGCGGTTGGCATGATATGGTAGGTGTCCCTGGAGCAAGTTCTAGATCGCACACTCACTGCTTGTTTTTAGGTGTATGATTTACCACGCACAACCAAGATACACCTTTAGGAGAAGGGCGAACAGGATGACGAGGAATGGGGAGCCAGCCAATGTGTTATCTGGTAGGCAACTGGCTTCCAGGCAGAGAGGACTGAATGTCCGTGGACCATGCCGGGTATCTTTGAAGGCTGCCTTGTGCAAAGCAGATTTGCTCTGTCGACAACACACACTTCTACATTATTGGTTTTCTTATTCCCGGGGTTTTCTTGCGAGTTATTCGAGCCGATAGACGATGCTGGGCGTACGCAGGTAGTACTAGACCACTCAGCGCTTTTAACCCCCGAATCCGGGGCAGGGGTCCATGAACCCCAGGCATCTCACATTCGCAACGTTTACCCGGTCTACAATTTCTCCTCTTTAATCGCTCGCCTTATACTTGGCCCGGTACTCCTCGGTCCGCCTGATATCTTCGTCCGAGGCCAGCCCTTTCACCCCCTCGATAATATCATCTAGCGTAAGAATCGCAAAGATGGGTAGCCCATACTCCTTCCTCAGCTCCCCAATCGCGCTCGGCATCGGCTTGCTGTCATCGCCGTCCGGCGAAGGCAGCTTCTCCATGCGGTCCAGCGCAACGACGATCCCCGCCACGACACCACCTTCCTTCTCAATCTTGGCAATCGCCTCCCGCTTGGCCGTGCCGGCGGTGATCACATCGTCCACGATGAGCACCCTCTTCCCCTTGAGCGGCGCGCCCACAATGTTGCCGCCCTCCCCGTGGTCCTTGGCCTCCTTGCGGTCGAACGAGTAGCATGTCTCCCCGTGCGTCGCCGCATCGAGCTGGCCCAGGCGGATCGTGGCGGCCGTCGCGAGCGGGATGCCCTTGTAGGCGGGGCCGAAGACTACGTCGAAGTCGAGCTGCCCCGCGGCGTGTGCTTCGATGATGGTCTTGGCGTAGGCGGTCGCGATCGACTCGAGGAGACTGGCCCGGTAAAAGTCGCCTGCGTTGAAGAAGTAGGGCGAGATGCGCTTGGATTTGAGCTCGAAGCTGCCGAATTTGAGGACGCCGCCTGCGATGGCGGCGCGCAGGAAATCGGCTTTGTGGGGCGCGAGGTTGGTCATTGTTTATGCCTGTGTGGTTTTGGGTTTGAGGGAAATTGGTGATGAGCGGCGGGGGAAGACGAGGTTTTTGTTGCTTGGTTGTTGCTTGGTTGTTGCCTGTTCTAAATATGTATCCCCCGGTGTCGAATTTGACGCTCACAGGGAGCAGAAGAACCCCGCCATCGCGAATTTCTTGGTGGGGGTTGATGGATGGTTGATGGTGGGGTGCTTCGGACCCACTCACCCACTCAGCTTGCTTCGTGGGATTCTGATAACGCACACCGCCTTCCTTATCTCATTGACCCGCTGGGGAATTCGTGCGGCCTGCGAAAAAAAAATTATTTTGGGTGATTTTGAGGACCGGCATATCGACACCGCCCCGCCCAGGTGCTGTCAATCCCATCAACGCCAACACCACCCTCGACAGATCCGGTCGACACCGTGCCAGTTGCCACCATGACTTGGAAGGATATTGCGCCTGTGCCGACGTAAGGACCGCCGTGTGTTGGATTACGATTTGGATGGCACTGATTGTTGCTACAGGGCACAGGAGTTCATTGATATTATCCTCTCGTAAGCTCACATGCTGGGTCGGGGCATGTAAGACAGCGAGGCGCTGACAAACTCGCAGACGGACGCAGAGGCGACTGCCGACTCAGAGTATGCTTGCCGGAGCGACAATGTAGTGGGATGTTGGCTGACCCGAAACACCATTCAAGTCCGTGCTGGATTCAAGAGTATGCGCCCCGGAAAAGGATATGTTGCTTGGAGTTACAGCAGCTGACGGTCCTACCAAACAGTTAGCAGAATTCGAGCCTTTTACACCCGCAAGGTCAAGTCAGTATCTCCGGCCCATCGAACCAGTATCCCTCGAAACACACCATACATACCCCACCGAACTCAGCGACGCTGCAATTCCTGAACCGAGCGCTAACCAGCGGAGTCCAGATTCACACAGGAAACATGCAGCGAAAAGTTCGGCGCGATCGTCTCGAGCTTCCCCATTCTGACGGATCAACACCCTTTCCACCGCGATTTGATGAACATCCTCTATGGTGAGGCGATACCGCACGCAGGGAATAGCTTGGAGGGCATGGCCTGCGAACGGAGAGAAGGTGCTGACAGTTCCCACCAGATGCCGACCACTTCAAGGTGGCCCTTGGCCAGGTTTCGACGGCGAAGCATCTTATCGAAACTATTTCCCGGGATTATGTCCGCCTTCTAAAGGTATAGCAATGTGCTTGGAGCTACCCATGGCTATCTAGAACAAGTATCTGACCCTCGATCTAGTACTCGCAAAGTTTGTTCCAGTGCAAGCAACTCAAGAGGGCCGCTCTAGGTCGTATGTTTACCCCTTACCTTCAAGCTGCCCATACCTCTCGGAGAGCGCTGACCCTGTCCTAGGCATGGCAACTCTCATCAAGCGGTTGAAAGACCCCCTCCAATACCTCGACCAGGTCCGCCAGCACTTGGCCAGGTTACCCGACATCAACCCGACCACACGCACTCTCCTTGTTGCTGGCTTCCCCAATGTCGGCAAGAGCTCCTTCGTCCGCTCAGTGACTCGGGCTGATACCCCAGTCGAGCCGTATGCTTTCGTAAGTTTTGTACGTGGCAGTGAGAATGTTGAGCAATTGCTAATGGGATGACTAGACAACGAAGAGTTTGGTATGTGTCGGGACCTCGAACGATTCCGATGATTGGATGTGCTAACAATAGGGCAATAGTTTGTTGGTCATCTTGACTACAAGTGTACGTTGTCCAATCTGATCTCTGCGGGGCTCGTTCAATGACTGACATGTCTAAACAGATCTTCGGTATCAAGTAATAGACACCCCTGGAATGTATGTCGATTGCACTCTGCGACAATCAAAGGCCGGAGCATGCGCTGCATCTGTCGCCGTGACCTAATCCTGGGCTGAAGCTAACTTGAACAGCCTTGATCATCCCCTAGAAGAGATGAACACGATTGAAATGCAGAGTGTCACTGCTCTCGCGCATCTCAGAGCCGCAGTCCTCTTCTTTATCGATATCAGGTATATATTCCGCTCTGTTGATATGTCATGCGTATCTGACATCCCGTAGCGAGCAATGTGGCTACTCACTCAAGGCCCAGTGCAACCTCTTCAAGTCTATCAAGCCGCTCTTCGCCAATAAAATGGTCTTTGTCGTCCTGAACAAAATGGATATCAAGACCTTCGAAGACCTCGAGCCAGAAATGCAGACGGAGCTGCAGGATCTGACAAAGTCAGGCGATGTGGAACTACTCCGCGCTTCATGTGCCACGCAGGATGGTGTCCAGGACGTCAAGAACCTTGTCTGTGAGAAGCTGCTCGCTGAGCGGGTGTCTCAGAAGCTCAAGGCTGGTACCGCGAGCAATGGTGCTCTTGGGTCTCGTCTCACAGAGGTCATGGCTCGTATCCACGTTGCTCAGCCTATGGACGGCGTGACGAGGGAGACGTTTATTCCGGAAGGCGTCAAGGGTCTGAAGAAGTACGACAAGGCGGATCCCGAGAGGAGAATGCTGGCGAGGGATGAAGAGGAGGCGAATGGTGGTGCTGGTGTCTTCAACGTTGACCTGAAAAAAGATTATCTCCTGGCGGACCCGTCATGGAAGTACGACAAGATTCCGGAGATCATGGACGGCAAGAACGTCTACGACTATGTCGACCCAGATATCGAGGCCAAGCTGGCGGCCCTCGAAGAGGAGGAGGAGAGGCTCGAGAAGGAAGGCTTCTACGAATCGGATGAGGACCTTGGCGATGAGTCCGAAGAGGAGGTACTGCAAAAAGCCGAATACATCCGCGAGAAGCACAAGTTGCTTCGCAATGAGGCCAAGATGCGCAAGTCCCTCAAGAACCGCGCCATAATCCCGCGCAAGGCCCAGAAGAAGCCCTTCTCTCAACTCGAGGATCATCTCGACCAGCTCGGCGTCGACACCGAATCCATTGGCCTTCGGGGGCGCACGCAGGTGCGGGAGACGCGCGGGCGGTCTGTCACGCGTAGCCGCGCGGGCACGGCCGACCCAGACGCCATGGACGTCGACAACGGCCCGACGGCCAAGGAGCGCCTGCGGTCACGCAGCGTTGTCCGTGACCGCTCGGTCATGGCCTCCAACCGCCGCGAGGACGGCGTGCAGGACGAGGCGACACGCACAAAGGCCGAGCGGCAGGCAAAGCTCGGCCAGCGCAAGATGAACCGCATGGCAAGGCAGGGCGAGGCCGACAGACACATTGCGGCCGCTATGCCGAAGCACTTGGTAAGTTTCATCTGTTGTGTCAAAAAAGTCCTTGGTGAGAGCTGTATCTGACATATGTTATAGTTTGCTGGCAAGCGTACGATTGGCAAGACTTCTCGTCGTTAAAAACTCTTCAATCTGTATGGCTCGAGCTATCACCAGTGTGGTAGACCCTAGAGACTCTAGCACCAGTTTTGCCGTTCGCGCTCCGGGGCCGCTGATGGTATCCGCCGGGACAGACGTGATAGCCGTGCCAGACGGAACGGCTCTGGTCTGAAGCTGCGGATGGGAAATACGATAAGGAGGAAAGGGAAATGAAAAGAAGGGCTACCCATCCATTGGTCATTGATCTTTCTGTCGAGATATCTGTCATGTTATGTTATTTTTTGTGGCGTTCTGGGCTTAATGGAATTCATTGGTTTCTGCTTGCACGCTGTTGCAGTCGAACAAGAAACGGCTGAACAGACACTACGATCTCGCAATGGCTTATATATTCATTTGTATTATTCCTAGCAGTATACCAGCCAACCAACCATTTCCTTTCCTTTCTTTTCCTCTCCTTTCCCTTTTACTCGGCAGCAACCTGGATGCCATCTCGCAGGCCCTCGACCTTGAGCTCCTCGCCGGCCAGACGGCGATAGATGTCCCTGACGTCGTCGGTGGCCGTCTCAAAGTGGCTACTGGCGTCGTAGCTCTTGGAGATGAAGATGTTGTCCTTGGTGCCGTCCTCGAGGGGCTCGTAGAGTGGGATGGGCGGGCCCTGTGGTTGAGGGAGGGTCAGTCATCGATGACGATAACGGTAATACGAACAGTGGGAAAAAAAAAAAAAAAAAAAAAAAAAAAAAAAGGGAGGCCTACCATGAATTGCTCCTCGATCCTGCCGAGACGCTCGATGCCCGGTGCCAGTTCAAGATGGTGGTTCGCCGAGGTCTCGGCGATGGTAGAGACGATGGCGATCCAGTACCCCTTGGGGCAGACGTTGTGGGCAGATGAGACGCAGGCAATGTAGATGTCTGGAAGGTGTCAGTTTGATGTGTGGTACTGTAAAGTATGGGAAATGCGAGGGGGGGCGTGTACCGTTCTTCCGGCCAACCTGCGACTGGGGGATGATGATCTGGCACGAGTCGCTGTCGTTGGTGCTGGCCAGCGGGTGCTTGAGGATGCAGATGGCGCGCAGCACGTGGCCGACGACGCGGACCTTGGTCGAGAAGTAGCTCGGGTCGCCGATGATGGTTTTGGCGCGTGTCTCGAACTTCATCTCGGGCTCGATGCCGCGCATGGTCGCCTTGATGCCCACCGCCTTGTCGCCCTCGTATACCAGCTCCTCGACGCTGGTGTTGAGCATGTAGGTGCCACCGTAGATGGCGCTGAGGCGGGCGAAGCCCTGGGGCAGCTCGCCCAGACCGTACAGGGGGTAGATGTAGGGTGACTTGCCGTAGCGCGCTACGCTGTTGCCGTATAGGCGGAGACGCTCGATGGCCTCGGGGGCACCGCCACTGGCGTCGAGGTAGGCGTCGGTCTGGTAGAGGGCCATGGCGTGGCCGAGGAAGTCCTTGGTCGTGGTCTCGAGGCCGAACTTGTCATAGACTTCCTTCATGGTGCAAGTGCTCATGTCAAGGCCTGCCAGGCAGAAGCCAGTCAGCTACCCGTGATGTCTTGGGGAGAAAGGAAGAGAACTAACCCTTGTGCGTGGCAGAGTCGCTGGGGTTGAACGCGCCCACCCACTCGATGAAGCTCTTCATGCGGCGCTTCTCAAAGAGGCCCATCAAGGGCGACTTGAGGGCCTCGGCGGCGTCTGAGGGCACCTTGGCGACTGTGGCCTTGGGCCCGGCACCCTGCTGGACGAAGCTGCCGGCGACTTGCTTGAACTCGAGGTAGCGGGTGACGTCGGTGGAGACGAGGATGTTGGTAAGCTCGCCCGACGACATGAGGAACTTGGGCACCAGGTCGATGTTCCAGTCGTTCAGGCGTCCGTACTGCTTCCAGGGCTCGGTGCCCTGGGCGTAGTTGCCATACTTCTTGAAGAGCTAACATGTCCAAGACGGTTTGTCGTCAGCGAGAGTGAGCGAACAGGGGGGAGGGGGGCTCAGGGGAGAGCAGTTTGACTGGGACGGTGGCATACCACTTCGAGGTTGACAGATGCCGCCTCACTGCAGAAAGAGAAAGTCATGTTGTCAGTTGCCAAACATCAAAGAAAGCAACCCAAGGAAGGGAGGGAATGCACGCACCCGCCATAGTGGTCGTTGCGGTCGATATGCAGCACCTTTTTCCCCTTGACACTGAGCACGCCGGACAGAATGCACTCGGTCAGTCCTGTGCCCAGCACAATGACATCGTACTCGGAGGCGATCTCATCGGCCATGGTGGAGGATCTGGCGCTAGCGGCTGCTTGTGGAAGAGAGCTATGTAAGGGAGGGAGGGAGGGAGGGTAACGTCAAAGCTCGGCGGGAAAGTAGGCGTCGGCGATGGATGCGAGGAAGCTCCTGTTTGTGTAGAGAAGTCAAAGAGAAATGATGGAGACGGGAAAAACACCTAAAAGATGGCAGTGGGACTCGACGAACACCAGGTCCAGATTGGCTTTGTTTTTGATGCGTTGGGCTTGTTATTAGGTTTCCAGGTGATTGGAGTCTGGATCCCCGTCGAAGCAGGAGGTCGCTGTGGTGGGGGGGGGGGGGGCGCGGAGGGGGGAAGGGAGATGCAGTGGGATCACTGAGGGGTGACGAGCCCCGCTCTGGGGATCTCGCTGGAGCTAACGCTGCAACGGCCGCCTGTGATTCGACGCTTGGGACTTGCGGTCTGGGGCTCGTCTCGGCTCATTAATGCTTGATATTGGGGCACGCCGCTCATACTATCATACTATTGCTTTGACATCTCGGTTGGCATGGCCCATCTCCTTTGGAGCATGGCCCCTTGGCTGAGACACCAATTCCGTCTACGGAGTAGTGACGCCCAACAAATGCTCAATACACTATCTGTACAGGGGGACATGATATACCGACGCCATCCAAATCAGTACACTTCGGGGATTCCGCTTATGATAACCTCGGGGCTTCGGTCTGGGGCTTGGAGGAGGGTATCGTCGCCGGGTCAGGAGCCGCCGCCTCCTCAGCAGCCTCCGCAACCTGTTGCTCGCCTTCGGGGGCTTCAGCCTCCTCGAGGAAATCCCCCGGGGTGAATGCTGGGCCGTCGCCAGAAAGGTTGACCTCAGGGTCGTTCTCGGCCAGCTTGACGGCATCCTCCCACGCGTAGAACCGCTCCGTCAGGACATGCTTGATGGCGCGCATCGTGCGGGCGACCTAGAGCACAACCAACACCCGTTAGCACTGTTCGGTCTCGAACCCCTTCCCCGGCGTAAAACTCACTACTCGGTCCCTCTTCGTCGCCTCGGCATCGCCGAACCCCAACTCGCTCTTGTTCCGCTCCCAGCTGGCCGTGGCAATCCTGTTCCTCTCCTTGACGCACACCCACCACAGGCGATGCAGATCATCCCACGACTTGTGCCTCAGCTCCTCGGTCGACCAGCTCCGCCCGTGCGCCGTCTCTTCCTCGGGCGTGTTCGTCACCATCTTGCGGTTGGCAAAAAAGTCCCACAGCCCGTGGTCCGGGTCCACCTCAATGGTGGGCAGCTTGTCCCGCGGCACCGGCCGGGGAAGAGGCTCGTCCGACATGGACAGGCGCCAGCGCGGACCCGTGCGGCGGATGGCCGACTCGCCGCGCTTCTTGCTGTAGTCTTTGTTGTCCCGGGCGCCGATGTATGTGTGACGTTTCAGGACGGCGGCCGAAGTCGAGAGGGAAGCGGTTTGCGTGAGGGGGCGCAGGGGAGCTGGCGCGGACGATATCCTGCCGAGGGCGCCCATCGAGGGTCGCATCGCGGCCGTGGCCATTGTTGGGGAGGCCGAGGACGGGGACGAAGACGAGGACGAGGACGAGGACGTGCGTAAATCAAAACAAAATACAGTACACGCCGTATCTCGTCGGGATTCCTACGTTGACCGTTGGGGCTGACCTGTCCGTAGCTTGGATCCGGCAGCTCGCAAGACCGTCGGATATGGCAGAACGCGATGTCGGCAACCGCAGGCAGATGGATGCATCCGCGAAACTTGAAAATTTGGGTGGTCCGAGCGCTGGGCGCCCAGGGTGTGCCCGCAACACAACGCCAGGGGCTTGCAGGAGGCCAGCTGCCACCGGCTGCTGAGGAATCTCGCCGGACCGCCACCACGAGATACCAGACCAGAAAGCTCGACACCAACTTTTAGCGTGTATATACAGTACATGCAAGAACTACATGATTCATCCCTCACCCACGACAATCCAACTATGCCTTAACGCCCGCTCGTCCCAGCCCTTCCCACCCAAGAGGCCTGTTCAATTGAAAGGTTCAGCTCACAAAATGACTCTCTGGCAGTAAGCAAGCAACCCATCTCCCCAAAGCCTACACACACACCTCTCTCCATTGTCCCCCTCCCTCTCTCTGTCCCAACACATCTCCTTTTCCAACTCAACCATCATCTCACCCTCACCCTACCTACCCATTATTCACCACCCATCCTACCACCACACCACAAAAACTAACCAACTAACCACCAACCACTTCCTCTTTTTTTTTAAAAAAAAAATAGAACATATACCAACCTCCCCCCCAAAACCAAGCTCGCCGTCGGCGCAGGCCTGCTCGCATGGGGCGTCCTGGGCCTAGCCTTCTCCGACAAAGTCGAGTCCAAGCTCGGCTACACGCCCACCGAGGCCGACAAGGCCGAGCTGGAGAAGATGACGCCCAAGATCCACGTCGTGTCCCGGGGCGGCGGCGGTAGTGGTGGTGGTGGTAGTGGGGAGAAACCATGATGTTTTTTTTTCCTCTTTTTTTTTGTTTCCTTTTCTTTCTTCAGGCTAGGTCCAAGCTCGGGTTGGCCTTCTCTCTCTCTCTGTCTCTATCTACCTACTGTATGCTGTATACTGTATGTACTTACCTAGCCAGCCAGCCAGCTGGTTGGTGTGAAGGGTGAAAATGGCTTGGCTTAGTTCACACAGATGGGATGGGATGGGAAGGGATTGAGGGAAGGGGGGTACGATAAATCGATCGGTGCGCAGTACGATTGATTGACCGAATGGCTACATGTGAGGAAGGGATTGGGCAGCGGGGTGGTTTCATGGGGAGAGGAGGGTATGGTTGGGGAGGAGGGGGGGAAGAAACGTAGTACTGTAATGAAGCCGGGAGTGGCGCGAGAGAAGAGTCAGCAAAGGCGGCATGCCCAAACGGTTGAGAGACGGCGAGGCAGAGCGGCAAGGTTACGTAAATGTGCAAAGTGAGTGAGTGAGAGTTGGTGCAGCGCCGGGTATTGACATGATAACGGCGGCTCGGCTCGGCTCAAAAAAGAAAAACAAACCAAAGACGAAAGAGATAAACCGCCGAGGTCAGCAAGACGAATGAATGCAACCAACGATTCTCAACAACACTTGCATAACAATGCTTTTTTTTTGCCTCTACTCGGCAGCGCCCGGCAGCGATCTAACTCAACGTATGTAGTGTCTGACATTGATGTACAGCCTTCTGAAACGTGCTTCCTCCTTTTGTCACTGCCCTCCGACCGAGAGTCCCGTGTCAATTTTCGCCTCTGCTTTGCCTCTGCTTTGCCTCTGCCTTCCCGAAAACCATCACCGCCATTCCTCCGTCACCCGCCGTTCCAAGCACATCCGCGCCTTTGCAAGCCAGCCAGCCGTCGTTCCTTGCGAGACCAGAACGAGCGGACCGAGAGATGAGGATACTAGAGTCGAAAACGTTCATTATTGCCGGCGATGGCCCACGCCATACACCAGCCGCTCTTCCCGGAAGAGCCAAGGAAGAGACCCGTGAACCACCTGCCCGCCTCCGTCTCGGTCTATTTGTCGTTGTCGAATGTGAGAAGGTTCTCTAATGCAAAGCCCTAAGAAATCTATCGCCGCAGCCCCGCCTCGTGATGCAAGCAAACAACCCGCCATTTGTGCCAATCTGATGCAACAAGGGAGGTGTTGCCATGACTTTTCTCAGAGAGATAAGAAAACCCTTGATGGAAGAAAGGAAAACATAGAAATGGCACAAGGCCCCCAAGAAAAACCAAAACAGCAGATAAAACGCCGGTGATGCAGAAGGAATGTGTGCCCGTCACATCATCCCTTTGTTGATTATTGTTGGCTCTGCATGCTCCTTGCCTGAGCAGCCGCAAAACCTGGCGGCTTCCTCGCCGTTGAAAGCGGCCGAAAAAGTTGTGTCATATCAAGATTCACATCCCGAGTCCCGTACGACGCGTCGATATCACCCACAGACCCCAACTCCTCCCCTCGAGAAGCCCCGTCCGTCAAGACCCACTGCTTCACCGACTTCAAAAGATGAATGACGTAGGCGAACCGTTGGTCCGGTGCCATCTGCAAATCTGTTGTCCGTGTGCTCTTAAAAAGATATGTCGCCAGCCAATAAAAATGAATTCCATCCCGAGTGAAACCATACCGGCGGGGATTGACGGCTGGCGATGGCGGAAACTGAGTTGCCATGTCGTGATCCCAGTTGCTCTTGAACTTGTCCAGCGCAGTCAGAAGCGCCTTGGCTGTTTGGACATCCAGTAGATTGGCTCCGAGATCCACCGGGGTTGCCCGGCCGCTGCTGGAGGGGCTGGGGGTGCCTTGAGCACCGACAAACCACGCATGGGCAGGGACAGGAGTGCTCGAGCGATGCAGGATCGCCGAACCCCCTTCAAGCTGGGCCCACCTCATGATGGCGAGCAGCGCATGGATCAGAATAAACTTGCCAAAGAGATTGGTGGATCCAGGTTGGATGCGATAATTGCTGTCCAAAAGAGCCTTCAGCACCATGCGGATTTCAGGCTGATTGCATCTTCGAGTGCCGTCAGGGTTGCGAATCTTGACGGCATCTGGCCCACGCAGGCCCAGTGCCTCAGCGCATTCACCGATATCGTTCGCATCCCACGCCGCGTCATCCGCCGGTAACGGAAGACGGACTTCGAATGGGTCAAATTCGGGCCCGGTGTTGAAGTACAGTCCTAGAGCCACGTCGTAGACAAAAATCATGTACATGGTCCGGATGCGCTTCTCCTGCTCGACCCAAGCGTGCCAGCTAAACTGGGAAATTGGGAAGTTTGAGGGTGAGAAGTCAGGCTGGTGGACCAGACTGAACAGCGCCCCGTCCGTGGTGAGACGAAGGAGGCCGGCCTTGCGGGCAGACGAAGCGATCAAGGGGAACGTCCTGCGTGCCTTCTCGCGCTGTACTGGGGTGCCATGCCAGGTAAAAAGAACTTGGGTAAGCATGATTGCCTGCAGCTCCTCGAGATCTGTCTTGTTGCTTCCAAAAGAGGCCCATTCGTAGCCAGCCTCTGAGCCGCCAACCTGCATCAGAGACGCAAACATGCGAGACGAGCCTTCAAGCGCTGCCTTCAAAAGATCCATCACCTCGCGGATGTTAGCTGCAGGTATTCGGTCCGAGTAGCACGCTCCGACACAGCACATAGCTGCCAAAAGGCCAACATGCGCCTCCATGGCGCGGAAAGTAGGAATATGCAGGATTGCCAAGTGGGCATGGAAGTGGGTATAGTTCTCGAGGAAATTGCGGACATTGTCGGAATGGATGTAGAAGTCGAGGAAGCTGGAGGTGGTGGGATCAGCACCGGCAGGTGTGGACCGCAAGAAGTCGAGGATCTTGCCGGAGAGCTGTTCGTAAGTGTTCGGATACGACGAGGGTACTCCCCACGACGGGAAGAGAAGCGAGTCTGTGGTGGAATTGTCGCCAGGAATGCCAACCGCTCGCGAGGAGCCGTGGTTAGGCTCGGTTTTGGTTACGGTCTGCATCTGTCCCTGTCCGGTATTAGGTGGGATCGTATCGACGTAGGTAGAGTGCGCACCAGCCTGGAACATTTGAGACCAATCGGTCGAGCCTGACCCTCCAAACATAGGCAGCCCGTTCTGATTCTGGGGCATGCTGTAGTTGGCCAGCTGCGGGTTGATGTTTGCCGTCATGTTGTTCGCGACTTCGCCGCCGTTGTAAGTCTGGTCAAAGCTGCCGGGGCGCGTTGACGCGCCCATGACCGACCCGGTCATGCTTCTCCTATCGCGGTTCGCGTCGTCGGCGATTCTGTTGATGCTACTAGACCTCGAGAGCTGGCTTTGATCGTTGGCCACGTTGCTCATGCCATCAGAAGCGGGAATGATGCCAAACGGATGAACCATTCCGTCGGCAGGCATGTTTCCCATACCGTTAATATGATTCACATCGCCTTCATTACCCATAGCCTTCTGCTGTGCGGCCGCATTCTTCTTGACGTGCGCTTGCGGGTGCGACAAGTGGCTCGCCCCTGTGGGGTTGCCACGGCGGACAGAGCACTTGATGAAGTGACGCTTGAGAATGTCGCTGCGCGAGAACGTGTCGTGGCACAGAACGCACATGTACGGGCGGTCACCGGTGTCTGCGAGATATGGTTAAGCCGCGCTCTCCGAGCAGCCAGAAAACATAAGGAATTGGGAGATAAGAAGACAACTGTGACTCACGTCTCAGAAGGTGACGCTTCAGGTGCTTCGCATGCAGATACGTCTTGGTGCAGTGAGGGCAAGGAAACTTTCCGTCGGCATCCTTTTGGGGAATCTGGTTCTTGGCCTGGGCTGAACCGGCAGCCGGCGCGGCCGGGCGACCGGGAGCACTCGGTAGGATGCCCCTACGGCCCTGCGAGCCCACTACATGCGTCGGCGGGTCACCATCGGGCATCATGGAAGTCTGGGGCATCAGCGGACTCTGGCCATACGGTGAGTTCATTCCCGGCTGAGACATGACTCCACCGGCGGGCATCGGGCGCAGGACCGGCGGAACCCGGCCACCGGCCGAGGCGGTCGCGGGAGCGATAGGCTGCGGATGCGACGCGGCGGTGGTAGTCTGGGGCATCATACTCGCCGACGCGCCGGGATACGGCTGTTGCGGGTACGTGTTGTTACCCATGATCGGATAGCTATTACCGCGACCCGCATTCTGCGGAGGCGGGGGAGGATAGGTCGCCATGGTGCTCGTGGAACTCGGGGTGTTGGGTGTTGCCGGTGTCCTTGGAGTGTGGGGATAGCTCCCGTAAGGGCCCTGCTGCATAACAGGGTTGCTGGGCTGGAGAGGTGGCAGCGTATGGGGAGGAGCTGCCGAAGACTGGTTGTTGTGGTGGTGCGCGAGATGGTGCTGATGCTGATGCTGCTGCTGCTGATGGGGAAGATGCGGTGATGCTGCTGACGAAGAGGGATATGAAGCCACCGTCGTGTTTATAGCATTCGCCGAGCCGTGAGGCAAACCTTCCATAATCCGTCACTCAAAAACCGTAAGGGGGCGAGCACCAAAAAACCATCCGGGCCGGAGCACGAGAGGCTTTGTGTGCTGCTGTCGGGGGAGGGCCTCGAAGACGCGACCGGGCTCCGTGAAGTCTCGAAACAACCAAATCAATCAATTGCCCGTGGTGCACGAAGCGACTGTTTTGATGATGTACGCAAGTTGCCCAATGTAGACGTTTTGGCCGGTCGAGCTGAGACCACACTCCGGGCTGAGAGCTGTTTGTCTTGTCGTCCCGGTCAAATGCAGCGGGCGCGATGTGATGTGATGCGCTGCGATGCGATGCGATGTGGCGGCCGTGCAGAGTTGTGGGACCTGCAGACGCGATAATGGAGTTGTTCAAAACGCGCGACGTGCTATAAGGTGGAGAACGACCCCAAGCGGGAAAATGAGGCTCAAGGGAAAAGACGTGGAAGTGGAGAGGAATGGAGATGTTTGAGTGGAATGTCGGTGTGGGGACCACCACTTTTTCTCGTGCTGCGCGCCCTCTTTAATGTTTTGAGGGGCCCTGCCAGGCACTTGGCTGATGCGCGGGTGGCGGGAGAGAAGAAGGTGGGCTAATCCGGGCCCCCCAATGCGCGAAGCAGCACCGTTGGGTAGGTGCCTGAGTGGAGACAACCTGGGCCGGGAAGTGGGAAAAAAAATAAATTCAGAGATCCCTGGTCGAGGATACGGAAAAGGGCTTCGAGATGCAGTTGTCTTTTGTCTGCACCAGACACTCAGTGAAGCGGTCTCCGTGGAAAGTGTTTAGTTTCCAGCTTCTATTTGCACCTCGTATGCAGCGTTCGCAATTGCGATGGCTGCCGTCGGAGAGCAGTGTTGTGGTGACGACGCGATGTGGAAGAGAAATGGGAAAGTGGGTAAGAACCAAGGCAAGAAGAGGTGGGAGGGAAAAAAATGGGGGGAGGGGTGCCACAAAATGGGCCGGGCAGGACGCCCGGACCACCTTCGCAGGGCGAAAGGGGAACGTTCAGACGGGAAGGCGGGAATTATTGAAAGAGAAAAAATACGGCCGGTCCTTGCTGTTTCTGGGCAGACTGGCACGAAGTACCTACCTACCAAGGTAGGACATAAAGTGCGCGCTTGCATCCGGCCCAATAATGCCATCGGATCGTATCCTCTGACTCGCCCGCGATCATCCGGTATCGCTCCCACATGATGGCCGCTTCTTTGCCGCTCTGTGATGACTGTGTACTGGAAAATGCTTTTTTGGCCATACAGTACTTCGTTGGTTTTGCAGTAGCGCCGCCTGCATCCCAACTACAGTACGTAGCCCCGAGATAGCGTACGGAAGGCGGCCGAGTCCGCAAGCGATCCGTCTACATACCTAGGTACCTACCTACCTACCTACCTACCTTACCTACTGTACATAGAAGCAACGGAGTACTGTGTACGCTGTACTGTAATTAAGGAATGACCTAAACAAAGACGGTGCCGATTCCGTCCCGCGCACGTTCGAGGTCGCCCAGTGGACCGAGGGCCCCTTGACAACATGGCCTGAGGTGGGAGAAGAAGGCAAGGGACTGGCTGGTGCCAGCAGCGGCGGCGAGCGGCGGCGCGAGCAGGGAAACGGGTTCCTCGCAGGCTTTCCTCACCGCGCTCTGCTGGTGTGTGTGTTGGAGAGGAGCAGGGACATGCCGACCAGTTGTCTCGGCGGGATTCTGCGCACATGTGATCGCGAGTTTCGATATCTTGCGGGCGGCGTCTGGCAGGTAATACAGTGATTTTATTTCCAAATGTCCAATACGGTAATTATGCTGGGCTAGCCAAACTTGTGGCGCCATCCCAGCCGTCATCACCATTCGGCACGAACACCTCCCTAACCGCAAAGAGCAGGCTGCAGTACGAAGGCGTCTTGCTAGTGCTGGTCTTCTGGTCAGGAGGAATGCTCTTCTCTGTATTGAGACGCGTCGCCAATGTTTTAAGTATGTTGATCCATCCTCAAACCCTGTCGGTGAGCTCTTGCCGTCCCTCTCCAATTCCCGAAAACGTCGAGAACGCGTTAACTTGACTAGGTTGCACCAGCGCCACGCTAGGTCCGAAAGAGTGCTTGAGTGACGTTGCGCTTCGATTGGATTCACACCGTGCGCTTACAGTATTGCTGTGTGGATTGCGCCCTTCAGCTGCTGTTTGTTGCCACCTCGCTGGCATGTCAGATCTCATCAAAGTCAACTGGGCAGCCACATAACGGCGTCTGACAATATGATGCTGTCAGAAATATTAGAGTATTTATCATCCCCATGTCGCCCTTCATGCGGCAGGATATTTGCGAGTTTGATTGTGTGACTTGTGGTTCGTCGGTAGTTGATCGACACATCTCGGCGGGATGCAACGAGGGGGGGGAGAGCCAAGCTCAGGCAGGAGTCAGGACTCGCCTGAATGGCGCAAAATATCCTCCTCACTAGAAGGGCGCTTTGTTTGAACGCCGAAAGATTGCGGCAGGATTGGAGTTCTCCTGCGCCGCCTGCTAGACTCAGCAGGTGTCTCATCACGACTCGTACTCTCACGGCGCGGTTAGAGAAAAAAAGACACATCAAACACCACAATAGCCGGCACAAGCCAGCAAAGCGGGGGTTCCCAGCACAGACTGACGAGTGTGCGCCCGGGAACCACCGGCGTTGGTTAAAGTTATTGACTAGCGTCAAGAGGGCGGCTCGGCCGACATCTGCTTCGATTTTCTTCATCCGAGCCATCAGTTCCGGATCATGGAAGAATGGCGTGGCGGCCAAGGCGCCCTGACCGACCGAGTTGCGGTGAGAGGCTGGTTTCGCTGCTTGCCGCCGGGTGCTTCGGTTAACCATCTGAAGGGCCGTCGGATGATGGACCTGCATTCCTGGATCTGGCTTTGTAAAACCGTTGTAGTTGGACGCAGCACACCAGCACCAGCTCGGTCATCAACAAGTCTGCTCCAATCCGTCCCCCGAAAAGTAGCGTTGCATTTACGCCTGGCTGTGCCATCACACAATACAGTACCGGTACACATGCGACCGTCAGAAAACTTTGCCCAAGCATCAGCCTCTCCGCAGTGCCACACGCCCCACCACAATGGGGATTTCCTTGTGCTTCGATTCCAAGCTCAAGGATGCCTCTACTGTACCTACATAACGTTAGTACATACTATGACTGTGGGCGTGTGGGTTGCTTGCCCCAGAACGCCCGCCGCCGGGAGGGCGTGCGCAGGAGGGAACGTCCCGTCCACATTCCCTCCGTTCAAGCGGACGTGGGGACCCTGACAGATTTGGCGTTATGATCTGCAGAGGCCACGAGTCAAGACCTGTCGTATGGAACTGGCCCGAAAGGCAAATCCCTGCTGTCTTCGTTGTTTGCCTCGGCCTGTTTGTGCGCAGGGGCCAACCAAGTGATTTGGTAGGGGGGGAAAGAGCCAAAAGATGCGATGTCTCACAAGCGCGGGCTCGCACTGTCCTTACTTGTACCGTTCCATCAGCCAAGATGACGACTACTCGGCAACCCCTCTGAGGGAGGGCCTGCGGAAGCGGGAAACCGGTGTTTTCTTTGAACAAGCGAAGCCCTTCCCAAGGAAATGCCACGTCCTTGGACGGGCAGCAATTTTGATTTGGGTTATTTCGCCCAGTTGCCGCGGCCTCGGCGCGCGCAGCGGCGATATCGGCTGTCTTTTTCGCAGTGAGGGGGGGCAAAAGCGAAGAGCCGAAGGAAAAAATTATCTTGTCCTATAGGATATCGATGCAGGGTAGCTCACAGAGAGCTTCGTACATGCGTCAGGCACAGCGGCATCAGGGCTGCAGATTTCGCAAATTCCCATCTTTCGATATTGTCACGCTGCGCGTCAGCCGCGCGTGTCTTGGTGTGGAACGGGCAGCCGCGCCTTCGCATGGCGTCGGATGAAAGTGGTCCCTTCAAGGGTCGAGTGGAGAGAGGTGGGCGATCCAAGAACTGAGGCTCTGGGAGGGTCCCTCAATCGTGAACCCACTCCTGCGGGCTCTGTGCGACATATAAAAATTGGAGTTATGGAGGGGCGCCTTCTAGAAGCCAGCGAGCTCCACCAAACGAAGGATATCAATATCAACAACACCTCTGTCGCCGACCAGGCAGCCAGGGTCGGTCACGACAGTCACGACATTTCAATCGAACCGTCCCAAACTCGTCGCGGCCCAAGCCAATGGATCGAGGGCTCGCCAAGCAGCGTCGGGCCTTTCCCGGCCGAAGCTCCCAAATGAGGGGGAGATTGCGCCGGACAGCGACGGACAGCAACGGACAAGCAATGGACAGCAACGGACGTGCCACGTTGCGCGCACAACAAAGTCAAGGGCTTTGGGTACAGTACATACAACAGCATGCTGGGCCGTCTCAGGACACCTGCCAAATCGAAGTGCAACGACCGGCACCCATCGGCTGCTGCCTTCACAGGCGACAGGGAACCGTTCGGAGAGATGTCGGCAGAAGGAGGCGGCGAGCGGGCCTCCCCCTCCCCGGGAACACCATGGTCCTTCCAAACCTAGCCTGGCTTCAGATTAGCGGCAATCCCGCAAAGCTCGCGCGGCACAAGAGCACGGCCACTCGGCCTCGGTGGATCGGGTCGCGATCTGATCTGCTGTTGAAAGGAAGGGGGGTAAAAAAACAAGAAGAAGAAAAAACCAGCAATGCATCTCCCCAAGTCCCCAAGTTTCGGCTGAATCTATCGAGGAAAGGGATTCCGGCCGGCGTTAAAGCCGGGCAAATCCCGCTGTTCCACCCTCGCCGGGTGTGGCGTTCACATCGGCGAACCAGCGGCCGAACCGACCCGGGGGTAAGAGCTTAAAAAAAGATGGGATCCTGGGTTCGAGACAAGTGCCCCTCCGTATTTTTTCCAGCTGCCTTGGGCTGTGCCGCATCGAAGGTGGGTAGATCGGCGCGATTACCGCGATGGGAAGAGGTGGCACGCCGCACGCCGCACGCCGCGGTGCATCGGTGAACGATCTGCGACGGGCGCTGCAAGTGCTGCCGACGCCGCAGACGACCTTCATCGAAGTAATGCACGTAGTTCAAGTTTTTTTTTTTTCTTTTGGTGACCTTTTTACCTCCGCACTCCTCTGGAGCGGGAATGATGGCAATCTGGCGCAATGCTTGCATCACCCCCCGCCCGAGCTTCGCCCAACGCCAAGGTGCCGTCATCAGGTCGCGTCTGGCAACACCCCCGCCCGCTCGACATGCCGCCGCACACCAAATCCCACTTCACGTCACTGCCAGTGTGCTCATCTCCGGAAGAGCGGACCCATACCCCAGAAGGCCCTAGGAAAGCGAGCTGTTCCAACCCTTGGCATTGTCATGGTATTTTTTGAAACGATGCCCTGCCGCGTGTCTGACAGGCTTTGCGCATCATTCCTGGAAGTTGGGGGTACACGGATGCGAGCTCGAGAGTTCTCTCGGCAAGAAATTGCGGCAATTGTGGACCGAGATCCGATGCGCAAATCAGTTCTCTTCTTCCGACGGCCGTTTCCATAATGTTGGCCCTTTTGCTCTGCTGCTGGCGAGCAAATCACCCGTTCAGGCATCCTTTTCCCCCCACCCATCAACAACGGTAGGGTTCAGTTATTAGTTACATACGCAGTAGTCGACGCAGAATCGACTGGAACCCTGCCAAGATCTTCCTCGCGACGGTCGGCGGCACATCCGAGAAGGGCAAGCCGCCCCAAAAACTTTCGCCTTGTCTGACGATCGCGCCGCCGGGATCTGACTGTGCCCGTTTAGGCAACGCTCATTCTTCCCAACCTCGGCCGGGCGGAACCCGACTGTTACCATAGCACAGTCTCATCGATAAAAGTGAACTTTTGAAGGAATTTCGCCGAGAAGGAAGCACGACATCAACAGAGCAAGTCGGGGATTTGCCAGTCCGGCACAACATATGTATGTATGTATGTACATACAAGAGGGCCTCGGGCTTTATTATGATGCTGCTCTCTGATACGGATTTCGAGACTGCAAGTGTAACAAAAGATTTTGACAGACATTCCCTACGTAGCTCCCAATGTATTTTTTTTTCCCGTGCAGTGTCGAGTCTGTGTTCAATCATCTTTTGTTCAGCCGGACACAATTGGTTGGCATGCAGTCCGACATGCACGATCCTCAAAAACCGGACTGGGCAATGAACGACGGGCTGTCTCATCAGCGTCAGGATGGCCATTGGGGGAATTCATATCATTACTCTCTCTATTTCTGCTTGCCGCGTATCATAAACCGCTCAGCTGCAGCCGAACCAAGGTTCTCGCCAGTAGTTTTTTTTTTTTTTCCTCCTTTCATTCCGAGACTTGCCATCGAGTCATGCCAACCTGAGAAACCCAGCCACCCGCTTAATCCCGGAGTCACCTCCGGTATCTTCCACCAGTAAATTTCCCGCATCGCACGCAGTCTTCGCCGTCTCGCAGTCACTGGGTTTTGTTGAGCCTTCGAGTTGACCGTTTGAAAGAATCTAGACGGCCCGCGTGACTTGCCATTGTTACCACCTGAAGGAGAAGAGCGCTTGGCTCGCCCCTTCGTTCTTTGATTACTCAATGTGAAGGCGGTCTGCCGTAAAGGCCCATCCTGGCTGGACTCTGGGCAAGGACCGGTGACCCCCACCCCTTAGCCAATGACATTTCCTGTTTGGGACAATTTTTTCCATGAAGTGTTTGTGTAACGCGCGAGAAACCTGGGCCAGCGGGTTTGTCGCTTGCGAGGTTCCGCACATGGCGATGCATGGCGATGCACAGTAGTTACAGAGTATACAAAAAAAATTTATGCCATCCCACGCTCGCACCTTGGCTGGCACGGCTGGTGGTTTCCAGAGTCCCAGGGTATGTACATACATACATACATATGTTATAGCAAGGCACCAGAACTCAACCGCGCCAATGCCAATATTGGGCATGCGTCCAGGCAGAGGGGGGCCTTCGATGTGCATACATAGTAGTATTGTATTGCAGACGTTACATGCATACCGTGTGGTCCAACGGTTCAACTCGGCATGCGTTATCGTTTTCCCAAACCACAACCGGTTAACGTTTGACATGGGGGGAAGTGCCGGTTGTCCACGTCCTGGCCGTGGGATATCCTGATCCGTTAACACCCATCGGGCCGTTTCACCGCAATGTGTCTTTGCCAAATCGCGGTCTGGCATGCGAGGGACTGCCCTGCTGAATCAGGCACATCCGAAACCGAGCCTTGAAACCGTATACTGCGTAGCTAGTTACCGCGCACTCTGGCGCGAGTAAAGTTGCCAGTTGCCAGTTTGACAGATCACCGAAACAGCAAGTTTCATTTGCCAATTTCGCGCCAGAGAGCGACGGGAAGGAAAGGGAAAAACAAAAACAAAAACAAAACAGAAAAAAAAAAAGTACAAATGCTCACCGCCTCACCCCGTCAGGTCGATATGTTACGCTAGTGTAGGTCACTTGCGGCTCGCCGTGCTGATTAACATTCGGGAACCTCGCGGAAAACGGCAGTTTGGCGAAGGCCTGAATCTCAGGTTCCGGAATTACCTCAGCAAAACAACCCATCTCTGCATCCCGTTTTGGCCATGCCCGTCCTGAACAATTTTCCTTGGTTGTTCGTCTTTGCCGTGCGTTGTCAGACCCGTATAATCGCTGATTGCGCCCCTTCTCCTTCGGCTGGGTGGAACCTGGAATTGCTTCATCTTTTGGCTCCCTGTCCAGGCTCAGGGGCGACCCCTGAATCCGTAATCTGTAACTGGCCAATTTTTATCGAACGGTCGGGGACTCGGACACAGGAAACAAAAATGCTGAACGCAATCAAAAGCGGCGAATGAAGGAACGCGATCAATGACTAGGAGGCTAGGAGACGAGGCGGTGGCATGCCCGCGACGACCCGAGATTGCTGAACCAGGCGGGCCTCTCTGTCGCCGTCCCGCGGTTCGGTCGTCTCCGGGGGGGACAGGTCGAGACTCTGCACTCCTGCGCAGGCGTTCATAGTCGCCTCTTCTGCGAGAATCTAGACCTCGTCTGCAACGCGACCTCGTTCTCATAGGCTAGGCTGGGAAGAGGAGTCGCTTGTTTTTTTGCATTCGTGCAGCAGAGCTGAACAAAAAGAAAGAAAGAAGACGCGCAGACGACGAATGCGCTCATCAGGGTGATTATTGCCTCTCTTGTGGTTGTGGCAGAAATAGCGCCATGCCCGTCTTCACCTCCAAACCACGGTCCGATGATCATCATCAGCCCAGCCAGTGCCCGTATTGCTACACGAGACAAATGCCAGCTGAGGGACAGCGCTGTGATGTGCCGTGTTCAGGCAAATACGAAGCATAGGGGGCGTTGCAGTATTACGACGGCCCTCGTGCACGAAACATCGAATACCATGTCGCATCTCTCTGTCATGATGCATCGATGACGCGTCCTCAGGAGCTGTGCGGTAAGCACCGTAGCAGGTAGATACCAACCTCCAAGGCTCTGGGAGCCGGACCATGTAGAGCTGGGCTGTTCATGGCGTTTGAGTGACAGGAAGGTGGTCGCGGAAGGAGGTACCTATTTCTGTAGTCTGGAGAGGCGATGTCCAACTCATCAGCGGGCGAAGACTCGTTGGCAACACTTCAAAGCTACCTAAATAAGTAGCAACAACTATTTTGGCCAAGTAGACACAGGAGTCAAACGACGCCAGAAAAACACCCCGAATTACACGAATAGCACAAACCAAAAATAAAAACAAAAAGACCAAAGACCGCATTCTCCCAGCAATGCGCCCAAGTTATGTTACTATACATAGACGCAGCCCCAGTTGACAACGTTCAGAAGCAACAACAACAACACCCTAATGTATGTACCACGCCTCCGTGTGTTTGCATAGTAGAATCCCCATTATTATTAGCCAGGACGAATAACCCAAGGCCCAGTGGGGTATATCGTCACCGGGGTTTAGCATGAACTCTGATACTAAAAGCAACAAGTGTTAAAGAGAACCGCCGAGCAACTCTCGTGTTATCTCCGGACCATATGGCACTCAAACCGAGGCCAGAGACGCAAAAGGAGCCCCGCATGTTGACGAACAACAGAGTATGCAGCTTGGTCACTCAAAAAGTGGGGAGTACCATGTTGCCGACGTCGCGGACAGCCTAACCATGGTTGTAGCCATACCAATAGATGGTTGGATTTTTTCTTTTTCTTGATTGTTTGAACAACATCTCTTACTCCAGCGGCCAGAGGATGCCCCCCCAAGATGTTCATTTATTCGAGGAATTGCCAACATCCAGCATGACACGTCGTTGAACTGTGATCGAGTACGAGTAGAAGTTCTCGGGCATCAGAAGGAAAGAAAGTATCTCACTCTCGACCGCCCACACAATGCATGCCCTTCCGCCTCGCATAAAACCCCGCCATATCCAACCTCAACAGCAACTGCTCAACACAAACCCCTTCCCTTCCTCCCGCCGCTCCCACTCCGCCGCCGTCGCCCGAAGCAGTAGCCATCTTCTCTCCCAGCCCCTTACACACGGTAATAAACACCTCGACCTTCTTCCGGAATAACCGATACAGCTCCTCGGGCGTCTCAACATCCTCCCCTCCTCCTCCTCCAGCCACACCAGCCCCAGCCCGTCGCCCCGCCCGCCTGAACCCCCTCGCGAACCGCAACACCACCCCAAATATCTCCTCCAGCAGCCCCATCACCGGCGCCTGCCGTTTCCTCAGGAACAACACGCCCATGATCTCGTCCAGCACCCGCTCCTGCCGCTCGCGCACCACGTCCGGGCTGCACGGCCTCCTGTCCCCCCTCTCCGCGCCGCCGCCACGGTCGCGGGCCCCGTCCACGTCGGCCTCCACCCCGTCCAACCACCCGGCAAACCCCTTCCACCCCTCCCCGATCCCCACATCAAAAAAGTACGCCGCCGTCTGCCGCACAAAATGCCGTGCCTCAACCCTCAGACGAAGGGACGCATTTCCTTCCGCGTCCCCTTCCCCTTCCCCTTCCGCCTTGCCCGTATCTCCCCGCCTTCCCCAAAAAGCGGTACCACGCAAAAACAACTCGTCCACAACGTACAACATCCTCAGCACCCGCAGAAGCAGCCGAAAAATCCGATCGTATTTCAGCAGGACGGTGGGGCCCAGGACGGCGGCGAGGGCGCGGGGCGGTTTGTAGGACAGCCGCAAAAAGTCGAGGGCCTCGAGCGAGTCCGGGTCCATGCAGCGGTCGATCTCCTGCGGGCTGAGGTCGCGGACGGCGAAGCTCAGGTCGCCCGGGAGATTGGAATGGGAACGGGAGGAAGAGGAGGAGGAGGAGGAGGAGGTAGTACGGGACGGGGCGGTTGCGGGGCTCGCAGTTGCCGGGCGTTCGTAGCACTCGGATAGGACGCCCATTAGGGCGAGGCGGAGCTCGGAGCTGGCGGGCGGCCAGGTTTGACGGCCTCCTAGGCGGAGGCCCATCGTCCCGCCGTCGAGGGCAACGCCGGCCCGGCGCTCGGCCGTGGAGAGGTTGGGGTCGAAGAGGGCGTGGGTGAGGCGGCTGCAGAGAAGGCCGTTTCCGAGGAGGAAGTATTGCCTGAGGAGGTCGATGTGGGTGCGGAGGTGGTGGGCGCTGAAGAGGAGCTTCATGCATTCTCGGTTGACGAGGCTTGCCTGGGCTTCGATGACCGGGCCGAAGGATAACAGGGGGATCAGGGTCCAGTGAGGAGAGAGACTGCTGGAGTCCAGTGACACGTCTGCTGTGCGGTATAGGTGATGCTGGAGAAGCCGAGTGAGTTTATCTGGAGGTTCGCGGTTCTCTAGGGGTTGGTCAAGGTGCTGGATTGAAGCAAGGAGGCTCGCTTCTACTTGGGCTTTGTCCTTTCCAAAATACTCGAGTTCGGCGGCGTCATACTTGCGCTTGTTGACGCCTGGTGGTATTGTCTCCTTTTGCCTTTCCGGAAATACTCCCCTGATGGCGCGAGACACTGCGTTCCGGTATTGGTTGACTCTCGCCTCGAGCTTTGATAAGGCGTCCCAATCAAATTCCCACTCAAGCTTCGGCGGCATCGCCATGGAGATCACATCTGGTCTAGATAACGGGTGTTCCGGATGATGCTCGCGCAGAAATCGGAGGTTCCGGCCCGTCTCGAACATCGTCTGAGCCATGTCCTCAGGAACAAAGGCTGGTATCGCATCCTCATCGAGGAAGTAGTCGGCTTCTTCGAGTTCAAACCCTTGATCATCAATCCACATCTTGTCTGCTACCTTGACGAAACCCTTTCCAGGCCCTTTCTTAGTCATTAAAAACCCTCCCTCGGCCTTGAGACCGACCCATTCTTCAACAAAGTCTGTCCACGGCTTGGATAGAATCCGTAGTACTACTCGTATGCACTCCCGCAGGAGGTCGCTCCGGTACTCGGAAGATTGGGCTTCTTGAAACAAGCAGGACAAAAGACTTTCATCGGAACTTTGCTTGGCAAGTTTCTTGACAAGGCCTTTGAAGTAGGACAGGAGTGCGTGGACCGGGCGGACGACATCTTGCAGCTGGAGGATAGACCTCACATCGCGGCCGCGATTGTTGAGCTCTGACCGGACCACTGTCACGATTCGGTCGACGACTCCCGCAAGAGCTACTCTGGTGGGGGTAGAGGCGGCAGAATATGCCGCTTCGGCAAAAGCCTGGAGATGCCTGGCTGAGTCTCCACAGTCAAGACAGAGTCTGTCAACAGCCTTGACTGAGTCTAACGATAACCCGGAGATCCTGAGATGGGGGATCGGCTTGACAAAGGAACTCTTCTCCGTATCCCAGGAAAAGAGAATAGAGCTCCTTCCCAGGGCGAGATTCAGCAGGCATGCGCAGTAGAGCCCGGCGCCTAACACGTCTGGGATGTCACTGCGATTTTGCTTCGAGGCCAGTAGGGCGTCGAATGCAGCTGGCCCAGCCTCGGAAATGAAGAGTGGCGAGCCCTGCCGCTGGTCGGGTTGCTCGAAGGCCTCCCAGGTTCTAAGCTGGGGGAATTCGGCGGGGTCGTTGTCGGGAGAGAGCCAAAAGTCTTCGTCGTCCGAGGATGTCAAAGCTTCATGCACGACTTCGTGATGCTCAATACTGGGTTCCGGGGGTACCTTGGCGTGTTGACTGGCCAACTCTTGCAGCAGCGATGGCAGCCTGAAGAACACATGGCCATCGTCCTGAGCCAGAGCCACATCGAGAACCCGGATCTCCCCCGTGTTGATGAGGCCCTGGGATACTCCTGGGGAAGTTGTGGTCGGCACATCGAGAGTGAACAGGGGATTGTGTGTGTCGATGCCGCTGCTTGTTTGGGGATTTTGGTTGAGCCAGATCGACTGCCGCCAGAAATCGGGGATGGCAAAGAGGTCCGAGGGATCCTCCTCGTCTGCCATGTTTAAAGAAGACTTGCAATGGAACAAGTTGGGTCCATTGGGGGCGGCGGGTTTCGTGGCTTTGTCGCAGCTGCAGCTTGCATCTGTGAAGCACTTCACGTCCCTAGGTAGGTGGTAGGTAGGTAGGTACAGTACAGTAGTAAGCTGGATGATAGTTATGAATGAACGCGCAGCGGGAACGACCACTCAGGTTCGCGTAAATGAGTCCTGGCAGCATCGTGCCATTGTCAACCCTAACCCGGCGGTTGAATGGTTCGCTCCAGATCCCAGCTCGCCCAGCAAGGTGCATGCGACTCGGGAGCTTTAGAGCTCCAATTCTTGGCTTCAGCAACCAACCTCCATACTCCTACCTCTATTTCGTTTCAGCAGACAGCAAGCAAACCTGCCCTATCCAGCGCCGAATCTCGATCAATTCGCATCATGAAAATCCAGCCTAGCTAAGGATACAAACTGCGTTCAACCCACTCCACTGCTGCGATGCCGCCCAAGAAGAAGGGTGGGCGCACCAGCACCCAGGCTGGCGCAACGCCCTCGTCGGCGACGCCCGCTCGAGACGATGATGCTATGGACGTCGACACCCCGGCGCAAACGCCCACAGCGCCTGTCGCTACCCAACCACCCAAACCGATTACCGATCCATGGACAGACGACCAGATCGCATCCCTGTTCAAGGGCGTCATCAGGTGGAAGCCAGCCGGTAGGTGGCACGTCGCCGGACTTTCCTTCACCCATTGACCACTTCATCTCCAAGGGATGCACAAGCACTTCCGGATACTAGCCATCAGCGAGCACCTGCGAAACCATGGCTTCGACCCCGACACATGGCCGCACACGCGGGTCCCGGGCATCTGGGCCAAGCTGGGCGAATTCTACAACCTCGAGGCCATCGACGAGCGGGAGAATAACATGGATCCGCCGGATGAAGAGGGCCAGCCGAGGCGCTACCACGACTTCAATCTGCCCTGGGATGAGTACGGCGAGATTATTCTGGAAAGGGCTCGTGTAGATCCCAGCGAGGCACCGACCAGTCCGGCCCAATGGGATCCCGACGCGCCTCCCGGCGATTCCAAGAAGCGGAAACGAGGTACGGCCGCCGAGTCGAACCCCCGGACTCGCAGTAGTACTGTTGAGGACACCGAGAATGACACGCCGGCTACGAGCCCCGCGAGGAAGCCGGGTAGAGGAGCGAGGGCCACAAAGCGAACATCTAGTAGGGCGCGCAAGGTCAAGGAGGAGTCCCCGTCCGAGGAAGAAAGCGCAGAGGAAGAGGGTTCGGAGGAGGAGGGCGAGGAGGAGGAAGAAGAGGAGGAGACAGGCACGCCAGCTTCGACAAAAGGCGGGAGGGGAGGTACGAGAGGCCGTGGCGCTGCCAGGGGAAGAGGCCGAGGTAGAGGCCGAGGGCGCGGTCGGTGAATACAATACAGTTGTGATCAGATGCCAGCACCGCCCATGTAGCCGCTGGGTTTTTTTTCTTTCTTTTTTTCTTTTTGTTCCCCACTGGTCGGGTGCGGGGCGTTCTGCAGGTTTGACTTTGTATACCCAGATAGACAGTAGGGTTGGATTCGCGATTACATGCATTTTGGAAGCAGCGGTTGCTATGCCACAAACCGCTTCTTGTCTGCTAACCCAAGCAGCTGTGTGGGTTTAGACCTGCTTCAATGGCAGCGGCCCGCGGTTTGATACCCCACCAAACAACCCCGCAATCGCGCTCAACGCATGGACACGCGCCTAATAAACTCGTCCCAGCTGTTTCCCCTGGCACAGCTGTGGGCATATCCAAACATAAACATAGCGTCCGCCCAACATGTCTCGCCCTGGACCTCCGGCACCGAGGAACCTCACCCTCACTGAAGAGCTCGAGAAGCTCGAGCAATCCATTACTCTCACTCTTCAAGGTTGAAACCAAAACCACCTCTTCCTACCCAAGCCATGTCACTGATTCCTGATGTCGGTTAGAGATCGACCACAACTTTAGCAAGGCGCATCGCATTGTGACGACAAGCATCTTACCACTCGTCGAGCAATATGGCGAACACTCGCGCTCCGTATGGGAATCTACCAAGGTCCGCCTAGGTGCCCCTCGTAGTCTAGCTGCGGCTTTCGGCTGACCACTCCATCCGCTTGCCAGTTTTGGAAGCAATTCTTTGAAGCTTCGGCCAATGTTTCGCTGTCTGGATACGAAGATTTAGCTGGTAGCGAGGACAACACTGCAGAAACCGCCGAAGAAAGCACGATCCACAACGAGACGACAGCGGACTATACGCCCCGGCCGCGCAGCGCCGGCGACCACGATGTCTCCATCGCCACGGACCAGTCGTCCGCTATGTACCACGAAGACGAAGGTCAACACGACGAGTCTGTCCTCGGTGACAATGACGGCGATCTCACGGGCAGCACTCCCCGGCCACCCGCAACCAAAACCCTCTCCCTCCGCCCGCAGATCGCCAACCTCCCCTCCCCGTACGAATCCCTAAAGCGCGAGTACGACAGCAAGCAGGGTGGAAGCAGCAGCCGAACACCGCGTGCGACAGCAGACGAAGAAGAGGAAGACACAGAGCTTCTCTTTCAGCAGCACACGGCCCGCCTACCAGACATGTCCATGACGCCTCGAGGATCCCTCGACGCAAGCGGCTTGGCGCACCTCGATGCCGGCGACGAAGACGACACAATACTCGGCGGCAAAGGAAAGAACAAAGACCCGCTGCTGCATCGCATGCTCAACAAGGACTACCGCATCGCAGCGACGCAACACAAGGGCGCCACCGGGATCTCGCCGATCAAATGGAAGGTTGACAAGCTGGCGACGCCCGGGAAGGGGAAGGAAAAGCAACAGACGCGGCCGATCTGGGAAGACTCGCCGACGTCAAGCCCCGAGATGGCCGTGCCGCAGTTGAGAAGCGCGGCCTTCATGTCCCCGGTGCGCGCGGCGTACAAGGGGAAGGCGGCGGCGGCGGCAGCGGCAGGCCCTCGGACGCCCGGGGTAAGTGTACAGACACCGGCCAGTGGGCGGAAGACAAAGGACGTGTTTGCCGGCAAACAGGGGGGCGCAAGTAAATACGACGATGAGATTACGTGGGGGAGCGATAGCGATGACTTTGGCGGCATGAGCCCGCCCAAAACGATCCAGTTTGCGCTCCCGCCTTCGAAGCTGTTGCAGACGCCAGGTATGTCTACATTATTCTCCGGAGTATCACGTCACTCACATCAAACCAGCCCGCGAGGCGAGCAAGCGCATAGTTGACAACATTCTCCTGACTGCGGGCGAGGATCTGGAGGATCCGTCCGAGTACAGCCCGACGGTCGTGAAGATGAACCAGGACATCTTGGATGATACTTTCTGATGAGGGATGCAAGTTCCGACGACGAAGAGTTTGAACAAGTATGAATTAACTGCCAAAAAAAAAAAAAAGGAAATGATACCCCCTCTGAAGAAGGTACGACTGCTTCTCTCCGATCGCCCTGCTCTCTGTGCCACAGCTTCCTTCCTAAACCTCCACGTCCCAAATAATGAAGAGGGAGAACCCAGCCATCAGCATTTGTCCCCTCCCCCATTTACTCCCTCTCCATTTCCAAACCCAAATATGACCACCATCTATACCATTTCCGCCCAACCAAATCAGCGCGGCCCATCCCTTGGGGAGGAGGAGGGTGGGCCGCGCCCCCCTTAAACAAGACCATGCATGCTCCTGGTCAGTGAAACCAGCACCTGCGTCTCGCTACCCCGAGTACGGGTAGGCAGCGCCCACGCGCGGCAGTGTCGTTTCTCCGGCCCCTTGCTTTGCTGATTTCTCTCTCTTCTTTCAAATCCCCATCCGGATCTGGTTCCGCAACATCTCCTTCTTTTGTTGCCGCTCCTTCTCTTCTTTTGATGGTGATGATGATGATGATGATGATGATGAGGGGGAGTGGAGCTTGTCCTTGAGCAGGCTGATGCGGCTGGAGAGGGAGGAAGTTGTCGCTACGGATGCTGTGTCGGTGGCGTCGCGCATCGTCGTCGTCGTCGTGGTGCTGGTGCTGGTGCTGGTGGATTCTTGGAGGGCGCGGGTGTTGGATGTGATTTGCGAGGCGTAGTTTCGCGCGGTGGGGAGGGATTGGTTGTATGCGGCTGTTGGTGGGAGGAGAATGTTAGTTGATGTGTAGTGGAATTGGGCGGGGATGGGGGGTTGTGCGTACGTTGTTGGGAGGACATGTTGGTTGGACTTTGGTTGGTTGTGATGGTGGTGTTGGTGTTAGTGTTGATGTTGATGTTGGTGTTGATGTTGATGTTGGGCGTGGCGTTGTCAGGGGTGAAGTTGAGCTTGACCTTTGGCCGAGTGTGTATGTAAGTTCAATGGGAAAGGGGTGAAAGCTATTGATTGCCTTGATTGTCTGGCTGCTGATGCTGTCTGACCTGAGGTGCATAGAACGACGACCCTGAGGCATGCCATCCCGTCGCTTATATACATGGTTTGTCTCGTTGTGCGAGGCTCCTGACGCAGCACCCGCCGCTTCCCACCCAGCCTCAGTCCCTTGTCAGCCCTGCTTGGATCACCAACCCACCATCACAACATAGTCCGATTCCAGAATGCGGACGAGTGCGAGCCTTGCCTACGTGTGAGTGTGCGTATGTGCGTATGTGCCAGGGGGAAACCCAGGGTTCCCCGCGTGACTCACGCATTATCCGGGGAGACAACAACAGCGCTGGCATCGTGCATTCTGGAACGTTTACTCTGGAGGTGTGGCTGGTGGGGGAAGAGTGCATGCGTCGAAGTTGACAAAGCCTCCGTCATGGGTTCGCCGTAGGCTCATTCCAACTTACGTCGTCCCCTGCGCTGACCGGTTGAGCCGCGTGTGTAACCTGCAGAGCTAAATCTGCCGGCACTTGGCAGCATGTTACGATGGGCGGTGCTGGGCTCTGGCTGACAGGAAACAGATGTCAAGGAGGTCACCCGAAAATAGGTCGAGTTATTTTCAGGTGACAATTTTGAATTACAGTATTAGTTCTGGGTCCTGGTAGTCAATCCTATGTCCATCTCTTGTCCTGCTTGCTTCGCGCCGACATTTTACACCCAAAGATGAGATTGATGGGGAAAAAATGCGGTGAACATGTCGATGCATGACGAGAACTGTATTCGAAGTCGTCATCCTATTTTGGTAGCGCTGGCTTCCACGCAAGTCAAGATAGGTATGCTAACCTCGTCGCGGTCTTACGCTTGTCACGGCGTCGGCCTTTCAGGAAGGTTGCACTGAACGGGATGATGTGTTCTTGATGCCTTGGTGCGTGGCCGTATTCGCCTGAGTCACAAATTTTTGTCCCACTGCCATGCTTTGACTGTGAGTGTCGTTGCCAAGAAGGGCTTCAGTAGATAGGCGGTCACCTTAACGTTGTATTGTCATTGGATAAACCAGATATTCTGGCCGTGCTTACGCAGCAGTTCTATCACCGCGTTTCACGTGTTTGAAAGTTGAACTCGTTCTTCGACGCTGAGCCGATCGAGACCGTTCGCTATGACGTGTAACAATACCCTCGCCGGCGCGGGGGTGCGGGGGAAAAAAAAATCAGACGGCTGCCCCGAGGGGCTGTGGATGACTCACCGGCAAGCCTGCCAGTCAAAATATCCATCTTATAACTGTCATGTCAATTTGGACGGCCACCTTCAAGCAAGTCTTCAGATGTGAAAAAATGAAGCGATGGCCGTGAGTTCAATTGGCAAAGGAAAAGAGTCGACGATGTCGAAGGTTACAGGTCGCTTTCATGGTATTGCAGTTCAAGAGGAGAGATTAGCCCTCGTGCTCGGGTTGAGTTCCTCATTGAGAACACAAGGACGAGAAGAGTTCAAGTCTCATCACAGTAGCGAATTGGATGCTGTGATGGTCTCTTGTTGGGGTTGCCGTCTGGCTGGCCCAGCACAAGACACACCAGTTCATGCTCGACATCGTCGGCCCGACAGAATCGTATGCATTGGCAGAAGGCGTGAAATAGTTACTGCGTAGCGCTCTAGGCTGGATTCCGCCTAGTCTCCGCAGACGCCATGGCCCTGCATCCTTCCCATAACTGGCAAGTGGGGCGGCGCATGGAGATCATCGTTGGGATGATCTGCCAAGATTGTGCTGCTTTGACATTGAGCTCGCCATTGAGATGGAGCTGGTATGTACACACACATGTACTACAGTTCTGTGCACCGCAGTAGTAACTCGGGCGTGTGATGACCTGAAGGTCTTCTCGCCGGGGCGGAGGAGACCACTGCGCTTGACTTAAAACTCGAGCGCGCACGGCTGCAACGTCTGTTTGAGAGATGGATCAAAATGTCATTCCACCACTTACAACGCAGCAAATTCGATGCTGATGCCATTCATGTATCTGCAGGTTTGCCTAGATGCTGTGCATTCTTTTGTTGATATTCACTCCAGATTGAAGTCTCTACGAGAACGGTATCTCGGCCGGCTGGGCACGTCAACATGGCCGAGTAATTTTTTTTTCGGGAACTCGGGGATATTGCGTGGTGGCTTGAGTGGTGGCTTGAGTGGGCAATTTCGCGTGTTGAACCAACTTGTCCGCCAGTTGGACGTTTCTATGTATTGTTCGACCAAGCACTCACAATGAAGCCACCAATCCCTGGAGACATCGGCCGAGGGCGTTGACACCCCTGAAAAGCCCCTGCCAAGGACAAACGCTAGCAATGCGGGATGTTGTGTTGGACGAACGACACCTGCCAAAAGAAGTTCTTGGGAACGGGGAAGAAGGACGAGAAGTTGTAGAGGAAGAACTTGCCGCAATCGCAAAAAAGCGCCATTCCCGCGACTTTATGGAGGATGTAAGTGAGCCGATCGGTGAGTGATGCGGTGCTCCGATAACATCAAGTTCGGGCTCGTTTTCGTATTCTGTGGCGTGTGAGTGGTCAATCAATGAAGCCCCACCTTGAAGTTTAACCCCAGGAGCGGGTAAAAAAAATGCTGGGCTCTTTAAGCGAGAGCATCTTCACGCAGCGGGCAGGTAGGGGCCGGGCCGTACAGAGGGCTCTACCAAGTAGAAGTGCTTTGGCCGTGTCGAATGTATCAGACACTGGCCGCTCGAGACGGATGTTGATGGTGATCCCGAGGAAACGCCTGGCTCTGGCAGCATCCTGCTCCCCCCTGGTTTTGTAATTTCACCAGCGGATACCCTCTTCGAAAGGCCGTGTTGCTTTGTTTGATAGGCCCGCTGGTACCGAATTCATCAAAAACGGGGCCTATGCAAAGAAGATTTGGCGTGCCCCACGCTTCCGTACCTGAACAAGGGTCCGGGGCCCTTTCCAATCGTTCCAATCTTTTCCAATCCTACCATTCCGCGGACAGCATCTTCACTTTCCCTCCCCGGGTCCCGGACCAACTCCACAGTCCGTCGTTTTCCCTTTTCTCCCCCCCCTCCCCGCCCTCCAGAGTGCCCTTGGATGTTGCTGTCTGCGCCGCGATTTCCCTAAGCAACCGGCCTATACCAACACCCTCGGCCCTCAACCCTCGCCTCATCCTCCCTTCCAAATCGCTGGTGAAGTCCAGCGACAAGACGCACAATGGCTGCCAATGCGACGAGCTCGCCGTTGGCGACCATCAAGTATGGTGCCGCCAACGTAGCGCCCCAGCTCGAGTATGTCGTCGACTATATCGCCAACGCGAGCACCCTGAGCATTCTTGCCACCATCCTTGCGACCCTCGTTGTCTATGATCAGTGTATGTTCGCGGCAGTTGATCTCCCGGTATAGACCCCCTCCGCTAACATAGCGCCCTCGCTCGCTCGTAGTCCGTTACGTCTGGAACAAGGGATCGATCGTGGGCCCGGCTTGGAAGATGCCCTTCATTGGGCCCTTCCTCCAGTCTGTCAACCCTAAGTTCGAGGAGTATCATGCGAAATGGCTGAGCGGCCCTCTCAGCTGCGTTTCCGTCTTCCACAAGTAAGCCGAGTCGCTATTGACAGCGGAACAGTCAAATGTTGACAGGCTGCACTAGGTTCGTCGTTATCGCCTCGACCCGCGATATGGCCCGTAAGGTTTTCAACTCGCCCGCATACGTCAAGCCCTGCGTCGTCGACGTCGCCCACAAGCTGCTCGGTGCCGACAACTGGGTCTTCCTGGACGGCAAGGCGCACGTCGAGTTCCGCAAGGGTCTGAACGGCCTATTCACGCGCCGTGCGCTCGAGATCTACCTGCCGGGTCAGGAGGAGGTGTACAACCGGTATTTCAAGGAGTTCGTCGAGACGACCAAAGAGGCTGGCGGCAAGCCCGTCCCGTTCATGACGTACTTCCGCGAGGTCATCACTGCCGTCTCGTGCCGCACCTTTGTCGGCCATTACATCTCGGACGAGGCCGTCAAGAAGATTGCCGACGACTACTACCTCATCACGGCCGCGCTCGAGCTTGTCAACTTCCCCATCATCCTCCCTTACACCAAGACTTGGTACGGCAAAAAGGCGGCCGATATGGTGCTTGCCGAGTTCGCCAGGTGCGCGGCAAAGAGCAAGGTCCGGATGGCTGCTGGTGGCGAGCCCAACTGCATCATGGATGCCTGGATTTTCCAGATGATTCAGTCCAAGAGGTGGCGTGAGGCGCAGGAGACGGGCGCAACGGAGGGCGTGGAGAAGCCGACCCATATCCTCCGCGACTTTACCGACTATGAGATCGCGCAGACCGTGTTCACCTTCCTCTTCGCTTCGCAGGATGCCACGAGCAGCGCCGCAACCTGGCTCTTCCAGATCATGGCTCAGCGCCCTGACGTGTTGGACCGCGTGCGGGAGGAAAACCTGAAGGTCCGGAACGGGGATGTCCACGCCGCTGTCGACATGGACCAGCTCGAATCCATGACGTACACTCGCGCCGTTGTCCGGGAGCTGTTGCGGTACCGCCCGCCTGTCCTCATGGTTCCCTACGTCGTCAAGAAGCCGTTCCCTATCACCGAGACCTATACCGCCCCCAAGGGTAAGTAAAAGAGGACTGCCATCCACCTACCGCTAGGATCGCAGCGCTAACGGCTGATAGGTTCCATGGTTATTCCCACGACGTACATGGCCTTGCGTGACCCAGACGTGTATGAGAAGCCAGACGAGTTTGACCCTGAGCGGTACTACTCGGGCGATGCCGAGGTGAAGGGCGCAAAGAACTATCTTGTTTTCGGCACGGGCGCGCATTACTGCCTTGGACAGCAATACGCCCAGCTTAACCTTGCCTTGATGATCGGAAAGGCGTCGCTCCTCCTCGACTGGAAGCACCACCCGACGCCCAAGTCGGAGGAGATCAAGGTGTTTGCCACCATCTTCCCGATGGTGAGTTCCTCCATTTCAACGCAAAATGGGCGACGGATGCTGACTGATACAGGATGACTGCCCCTTGACATTCGAGGACCGGAAATGGTAGAGGGAGTTGGCCTGGAAGGACAGACGGACGAATGATGTGCCCGAGTAGCGGTATGAGGAATAATTTAATTGGGATGAAGTGAGAAGGTGATGGGCCACATAAGGGACCCAATCAGCCTACCGCTGCATCAGGAGGGATAACGACATGGTTGGTTCGGGCGCAATGCCCAACGGGCTGGGCGGTGGCGGTGCTTGCAAAGGGGGCCATGAGGAGGCCGACGGGGGGTTGGGTTATACCATTATAATTATTCGTCTGTACATATTGTAGAAGCCACGGAGTTCGTAATGAAATGGGACATGAAAGAAGTGAGAGAATGAGACTGAAGATTGAAACGTCGTGTCAGGATCGAGCCGCCTTTATTATTAAAGTCTCGTGTCTTGCTGCCCCTCGCACCCAGGCCTGGGAAAGCGAAAGCTACGCCGCAGACGCTGACATAGTACGGGGTGTTGCGGGGTGCGCATGTCATTGGATGACGGACGGGCCTTGGTCCGTGATTGCATGACTTCACGCCTCTGCGGTGCTGCACTTTGCTGACTGGACCGACCTACATAGGTACTAGTTATGTATCCTATGGCTGCTGCTAATAATCAGATAAATGCAGGGCACGAAGTTGACAGGCGGGGCATCTCCAGCGAGCGAGTTGTGTTGCCGAAACGCCGGGCCCCATCCATGCAAGTCTTTGGTGACGTCTGTGGGGCAGCCACTCAGCACCCCCGACTCCCGGTCCGCTTGCGGCTTTCGGCGAGCTCATCCGAGCTCTCTTGAACTTTCATCCGTCCATCCCCGGATAGAGAACGATTCTCGGCACCTACGAGCACCGGACCGACAGTACAGGACTAGACAATGGCATCCCAACGAGCAGCTATAAGCCTAGCGAAGGCATCCGCGCCTGCAGCAAGGATAGCCACTCCGGTGCGTTTCCGAGTTGCGGCGCATTTCGCATCGCGGCAATACCACTCTCAAAGCCAGCGCCAGCGCCAGCACCAGCACCAGCCCCAGCCAGCACAGCTCGTCCAGCAGCCCTCAGCATCGCTATCATCTCTTCTCAACAGGACTGGGACGAGATCGGCGAGGGCGTATTCCACCGACGCCGCCGAGAAGCCGCACAAGATCTGGGACTTTGAAGCCGTACACACCTTCCTTCCCTCACCCTATCTTCCACACTTCCACCAAGTATTTCTCTCAAGTCAAACGGACCAATGCTAACAGCAACGCTTCATTTTTCAGCTTCAAAAACTGATCTCTACCCCTAACCCCTCCATCACCATAATTGGTACGTTCCCTTCCCCCCCCTTCCTTTGGCAACCAACCAACCAACCAACTACCCACTCTCCAACGCCGGCCCCCTCACTTGACTGACACACATACACATCTTTGGTCACAGACGTCCGCGAACCCCACGAACTGCAATCCACAGGCCGCATTCCTGGCGCGCTCAACATCCCCCTGACATCTGCCGCCGACAGCTACCACATCACCGAGGAGGAGTTCGAAGACCGCTTCGGGTACCCGCGGCCGGCGCGCGACGCCGAGGTCGTCTTCTACTGCCGCGCTGGCGTGCGCAGCCGCGCGGCGGCGGGGCTGGCGAAAGAGGCCGGGTTCACCAAAGTTGGGGAGTACCCCGGGAGCTGGCTGGATTGGGCTGAGAGGGGAGGGAGGGTTGAGAAGTAGGTTCTGGGTGTGTGTGTGTATGCTGTATAGAATAGGTATAGGTACGGCGGGAGAGTTAGCAAGCTGGCAAAAAGCCTGTTTAAATTTGTACATTGAAGATATGGCCATTGAACACCTCACTGATGCCCGCCGGGGACACGCGCATGCTAAAACACACACCAAAGCGTACATAATCGTTGCCTTCCTTCCTCGTACTCCCCCCCCTAGAACAGCCGCCCCGGCTCGGGATCCGTCTTCCCGGGCCCATCCTTCAACGCCGGGCTGCCATGCGCAAAGAACAGCACCTTGATGGCAATCGCCAGCCCAAAGTGCAACGCCACCACCAGAATCAGCAGCACCTTGCTGGTCTGGCGATCCGTCGCGCTCAGCACAGGGTACAGATTCCGCAGCAGGAACGCAACCGACGCGCCAAACCCCACGCCAACAAACACCCAGTTCAGAATCGCAAACGGCGACCAGCTGATCAGCGCCACGGGGATCCAGATCAGGTTTCCATACCCATACAGCGCCCAGCACTCGAGCAGGTTCGCGCTCTCGGACCCAAAGTACCGCAGCGCGAGGTACAGCACGACGGGGATCACAAACGTGTAGCCGTAGATCAGCCCAGCGGCGCCTACCACACATATGTCAGCCTTTTTCCCATTCACCAAAAAAAAAAAAAAAAGGCCTGCGTGTGTGTGCGTGTGTGTGTGTGTGTGTGTGAGAGAGAGAGAGAGAGAGAGAGAAAAGAGAGAGAAACGTACCGCTCAACAACCCAAAGTCATACGCAAACTGGCCGCGGCCCTCCCGCGCCCAGTAATCGCTGATGGTCCCGCCCAGGAACAGGATCAGCACCACCGTCGTGGCGATCCAGAACGGCCCGTACAGGTCCGGGTTCCCCTCGAGCACGTCGAGAAAGTTCGCCCGCGGGTACAGCGCCGCCCCGCACCGGTGCAGCACCGACGAGGTGTCGACGTCAAAGAACTGCGCGTAGTAGGACAGGCTCCAGAGGAACCGCTTCCCGCCCGGTTGGGACGACGACGATGACGAGGCGTTGGCGGTTGCGGGGAGGGGGAGCAGTGACGACGGCGACGAGGACGAGGCTTTGTTGCGGCCCGCGCTGGTTCCTAGGGCCGGGGTGGTTTCGGAAAAGTTGGAGTTGTGGAATTCGAGGTCTTCTTGGAGGTCTGTGTGGCCTAGGTCGCCCTGTTGGGTTGGGCGGGTTGGGGTGGTTAGAGGGGTTGTCCGCGCGGGAGGGGGGAAAGGGGGGGGGGGGAAGAGAGGGGAGGTTTGTGGGAGCATGGGAACTGACTTCATCGTCGACGTCTACGACGGCGTCGTAGCCTGACCGGGACATCTTTTATCTCTTAACTCGAACGTAGCCCAGTGGCTGGCCGTTCTACGCGCACACGCAGTGCGTTGTGCGGTCGGTCGTGGGTATCTTGGAATGCAAGTCGTCAAGGTGTCTAGAGCAGGGAGCTCCTGCCGCGAAGCTTATGACAGCTGTCGTGGTCCAGAGCCAACGGTAAGATGTTGGACCCACCTGCAGAACATGGGCTTGGCAGACGGCAATGGCGATCACCCAAGCCCGAAATGTGTCACGTGACTACAGTTGCCTTCAGCATGAAGTGGCGAACCTACATAGAATGGACTCATGGAAAGGTAATAGCAGTTCACCAATTACAGGTTATGCATGGTCATTCAGATGGTCAAGAGTCTTGAAGCTATGGTCATCCGGAATGTACAGCCAGAATGTTGCCGTATACCCCCTGCCAACCCTTGCAGAACCATGCATGCAATGCCGAGAAAACCGAAAGACGCCAGACGACCGTGACCGAGGAGAGTAACCGTTTATTTGAGCTTCTTCTTGGGCCGGAGCTGGTTGGTGTGGCCGCACTTGCGCTTTCTGCAGTTGGTCGCACGAGGCGGGAGACGAGCCTAATATATCGCGTTAGCCACTGAAACTGTCGTCCATCCCATCCGGCGTGAACTCCCTTACATAGCACTTGCGGCAGATCATCTTCTCGCAGTTGAACTTGGAGGCGAGAGCCTTCAGCGAGGGCTCAATGATACCGCCACGGAGACGGAGGACAAGGTGGAGGGTCGACTCCTGTAACTCGAGTGTCAGCTCTGTCGGATACGAATGACTCTTCTCGATTTCAATATTCGGCGCCACGGAACCGGTCGGATTCCCCTCCAAAAACCAAAGCAATTCCTCCTCTTCACCGCCTTTGCCACCCGTTTTCCCTTCCGGTTCCCGGACCTTCCAAATCGAAATCGTGTCGCGGCGAGCAAACTGACCTTCTGGATGTTGTAGTCAGAGAGAGTGCGGCCATCTTCGAGCTGCTTGCCAGCAAAGATCAGGCGCTGCTGGTCGGGGGGAATGCCCTCCTTGTCCTGGATCTTCGACTTGACATTGTCGATGGTGTCCGAGGACTCGACCTCGAGGGTGATGGTCTTACCCGTGAGGGTCTTCACGAAGATCTGCACTGGCGGTTGAAATGAAATGTCAGCATCTCCTTTGTATTGCCGTGCGGCGGCGTGGGCGTGGGAGCGGTAGCTTACTCTTGACCGATTTCCGTGGACTTGCTGGTGGTGATGACGGGGAAAGTTCGCAGGAAGCCGTAAATTTTGGTGGGGGTTAGAATCGACTGCTGGGGGCCTAGGGTTTGTGGCCGGAAATACGAGGCAAAAATAGAACAGTGTGCTTATAATATATGCACGGTATATCAAATCCTCAACCCCAACCCTCATCGAAGTCTCATTACATTTCCTCCTTCACAACCTCTTCACCCTCGTTGATTACAAGTTGTGATAAATTTGTTCCTTCTATGTTTTATGTGACCTTGATACTTGGTATCTCTGCAGGACATCACTTCGTTACACCATCTAACCTAATAGCGCCTGATATCCTCTGTCATCCTATCACCCCCAAGCCTACATTTCTTTTTCCCTCGCTCGACGTTTCTCCTTCCTCTGCCAATTCAGAAGTAGCTGCTCAAGACTGTATACCGCCCGAAGGAGGTCCCGTACCGATAACCCAGCGACGTCGGCGGCCACTTCGTAAAATCGCTTGGTGCATCCCTCAAGCTCATCGACGACCTTATAACATCTGTAGTCTGAGCCTAACCGCTTGATCCTTTCATCCGTGTCCCCAGTGTCTGACCGGGGAGTGACGCTCTTCATGGCGCTCTGAACCCTCTTGACTCTCTCCTCAATCTCCTCCTGTGACAACTCGGGGATCTCCGGTAGTGGCTGGATGTCCTCGAGCGGGAAGAGACGGTGAATTTCGGTTTCATCTGCAAGCAGTCAGCTGTCATTCATAGCCAATGCCGAAATCTTGGGCCAACCTATTGGGTTCTTCTCGATCTGTGTCTCCTGAAACCAGTTCAAAAGCTCGTTAATCTCCCCCTTGCTCATAGACCATATCTCCTGCGGGTCCATCTGCTCGTATTGCAAAATCCCGGGCTTCTTCTCTGGCCGCTTCTTGAACTCTGATTCCCACACTGCCCAGTCCATCTGAAGGCATAGCGGATCGTTGGAGTTGCTGGGAAACCGCTCGATGCCGTCGAGGGGGTAGTTGTATTTTGTTGCCACAACAAGAGACGCCACCAGCAACACTTCTGGGATGTCGAGCAACATGTATCTTTTGGGTGGTGAGCCCCTTGTTGGAAAGGAGAAGCCCAGATCAAGAAGACGACACGTCTTTTGGGCAAATGGATGTACCTCAGCTGTGGCCGTGGGTCAGTTCCAAAGTCTAACGCTCACTTTCAGAAAGAAAGAACGCACGAGGGAGGGCCATATCCCTGATGTACAAGAACAGCAAAGGCGGCGCCGGGATGGCGGGAAATACCAGCCCATGGTTCTCCTTGTATCCCAGCATCAAGTCCATAACAGCTCTGTGCAGTTCACCTCCGCGGAACTTGGCGTATCTCGTCAGGAGAGAGTGGTGGGCCCAGCCCGGTAACCTGTCTCGCCACTCCTTGGGCACATAGTCGATCTACTATCATGGTCAGCGGCACTCACGGCGTATCAGGATCAGACATGAGAACCGCGCACTTACCGCCGCAAGGAACGGAATCTGATTGTTCCTCGCCCATCGGAACACATCTCCGATCCTCACCGGCTCCTGCCGCAGCACGCACCCCAAGTAAACCAACGCCAGTGTATCCATCGCCCGGGGGAGCGACCAGATCTCCCCCGCCCAGCTCTTACTCTTCCTCGTCCACCCGGCCCCGTCATCCCCTTTCCCATCCCGCTCTTCCTCCCCATCGGCCTGCGAGCTAAACATCACCAACCCGCCCTCATCCCCCCCACCACCCTTCCGACCCTTCCCGTCCTTCCCATCCTTCCCATCCTTCCCAGCGCCATCCCTCTCCCTACCGAGCCCAGGAAACCCCCTCACCCTCAAATACCACAAATCCCGACACACGCTCTCCAGCTCCGGGTGGAATCCCTTCTTGCGCACGAGCCAGAGCACCTGCTTCCGCAGCAGCAGCTGCAGGCACTCGAGGTACAGCTCGCGGGCCTCGTTCCCCGTGAGGTGTTTGCGGTCGGTCTGGCGGGCCTCCTTCTTCTTGCGGGCGACGCGCCCGGATTTGCCAAAGTTGTCGTCCTCGTCGATGTCGAACTGGACGTAGCCCTGTAGGGGGGGAGGGGGCGTGGTTGCAGCCGCAAGGTGTCAGCGAGTGAGTCTTTAGAGGTGGCTGGAGAAGCACGGCGGTCTAAAAATAAATAATATTAAAAAAAAGGCTCACCTCGACTTGATGTCCGTTTTCACAGTATCGCCGTCCGTTTTCGAGATACCATCTCCTGGCGGGACACTCAGAGCAGGTCTCGCCGCGCGGAAACCTGTGGTGGCGGCGGGTGCCCATTGCTTATCGATTCGGACGTGTGTTTGATGGAAAGGTTGAGGATTGTTCAAGTGTCCGAACTTTCGGCAAGCAGGAGTTTAGTAGACTGGCGTGACTGGGCGGGCGCCTTCTGGTTTGACCAATTTTCTAACTGGTTCAAACCGCCAACATGGAGTTTTACATTTTCTGGCACCCGCGCTGTCAACGGCCACTGTCGATTTTATTCACACGGACGTCTGTCTACCAAAAAAACCCACTTCAAACCCTACGATTGCATTACATTATACTTTCTCTCCCCTTCACTTATGGCGCAATGGAAGATTTAAAACCCACAATCACATAGACATGCATGCATGTATAGATCGGTCCCCGACGCGGCAGTGTGAACCGGGAAAAGTTTGATTCTATCGGATAGCGTCGTCGTTGTTCGCTAGGATACTTTTCAAACCCGCAGAACGGCCCCGGCATGGAAAGAGGGATACTCGCAAGAAAGCAGACGTCAGTTTCATGCGATGGTGTAAGACTGCCGTCTTAGACCCTGCAGAACATGTCTAAGTAGACCTGCTAGGCGACCGAGGGACACGTAGATCCCCGGAATAGCCTAAGAAACATCAACCGATATATCTCAGCCGGCCAAGAAGACCCAGCGATAACAAATGTTATAGTGCCATCACCGGGCAGGAACCTGCTCACTGCACATCCCGGCCCCCTTCCCACTCCCCCCTCCCGCGCCCCCCCAAACTCGCACTGCAATCACTTATTTGTTGCCCTCCTTGGCGTCAATAGCCGCCTCCTCACCCATGGCAGTCTGAATGGTAACGACTAGAGTGACGGTGTTAGTTGCTGCGCCCTCCGGTGATTTGATCCAGTCAAAACCTACGGGTGTCCTTCTCTTCGTCCTTGAAGAGCTTGGTAATCTTCGTGCCAACATCGCCTTCGGGCATGCGGACATCGTCCTTCATGTCGCCGTCAGCGGTCATCAGGCTGAGGAAGCCATCATCGGAAATGTCGACCTGAAGGTCAAGTCAGCACGCAGGTTTGGGCGAGTCACCTGTCAATAGATTTGTTCTTACCAGGGTGTATTCGTTACGCTTAACAACCGGGACATCCATGTTGTGGGTCGAGGGGCAGAGATCCTCGAGCTTCTTGCCAGTGAAGATGTCGATGGCGACAAGATGGACCTTGGCGTGACCGTGCTTGCCGGTCTTGGAGGTGGACATGTCGACAATCTTGCAAGGGCGGCCCTTGATCACGACGTGGCCGTTCTTCCGCAGGGCAGAGCACTGCATGGGGAAGGTGGTCGAGGCGCCGGACTCGCCAGCGGCCTCCGTCTCGAAAGTGTGCTGATCAAAACCGATAAATTAGCCATGGCCCAGGCATTGGGCTTTTAAAAAGGCCGAGTTTATTCCTCGCGAAAAAGAATATCAACACGCAGGAAGGACTGCGAGTCTGAAAGACTCAAATATGCGCCATCGTGATGGGCGTCGCGGGGCTCGTGCCAGATAGTGCGGGGTGGTCCAAGCGAGTAACATGCTGGGTAAAGAAGCAACTCACCTCCTCAGCCATTTTGAAGAAACTCCGAAAGGATACTGGGACGGGGTCGGAAGAACAAACTGAGGCAGCGATGCCCAAGAAGATGTCGAATGGTCCAAAAGAGGAGAGAGCGGAAAGGGCAAGGTTAATGACAGAGAGGGGATGCGGGAGGAAAATTGTGGTTTTGAACGACAAGCCGAAGCGAAAAAAAGGTGGCAGCGTTTCCCCGCCAAGTTAGCCCCTCCTCAGCACCGGGGGTTGTCTGCGCCTGCCTTTGGACCACTGAATTTTGCATTTGCGGTGGGCTCCGTGGCCCTGGCCCCATCCCCCTGCCTCAAAACTCCCATCTCAAAGCACAGCCAACCCCCAACCTGAGCTTTTCGCCTCTCTCCCTGGGCACCGCGCACATTGAAGGTTTTTAGCCTGGCGCAACCCGTGCATGATACTGGCCAATTATGTTGCGCCTAAACGTTCACTGCTGGTTCAGTGCTGGTGGACACAGTGTGTACAAACGTGTGTACATACCGAGACGAGGTCTCGTGTCCAAGAGAGAGCTTCCTGATACACTGGCTTCTGCTTATTCCTACTAAATCTGCTCCATGGTAAAATAGTGCTTTTTGAGCACTCGGTTTGTCAAGCTGGAGCCAATATGGAAATATACTCTAGCTCGAGATTTCGAGCCTCTATCTGCGCGCTGTACTGTCGCATGCTCACCATCTGCACTGTGTTTCCGTTCAAGCCGACCCCACGTTGATGCTGTTGCTGCCCCACCAAGACCGGCCAGAGCTGGCATTTCTCAGAAACCAATCAGCAGCGGGTTTCCCACAGTGGCACGAGTGGGTCCAGCAGCCTTGTCCTCACCACAGGAGAGCCAGCTGCGTTCAGGTGCCAATGCAGCTCCCAGGAGACCAAGCTTCCTTGACAACAATAAGCACATCAGCCACCATCTCCTCTAGAGCACTCTTCAACACGACGGCAGAAACCGAGACCCAAGTCGGATGCGCGAGCCGGCCAGGACGACCCACGGGAAAGTGGTGATTTATCATGTGGCTTGACCGGTTCGCTGGGCCGCATCCGGGGAGCACGCCGTCGCCGCCCAACAGCCAGAGCCGCGCGCAGTCGCCGCTGCCCCGACGGACATCAAGTGCGCGCGGGCCGTATCTCACGTCGCAGAGGCCGGGTCTCTCGCAGAGGGGTTCTTCATTGTCGCTGGTATCCAATGATTCTTCGTCATCACTCCTGGGCGCGTCGAGGCGGACCAATGGCTCAGCTCTGAGGCAGTCCACGACTGCCGGCGACGCGCCAGACCCGGAAGCTGTTTTAGCTAGGATTCTCGGCCCCCTGCCTGACACGACATCCCCAGAAGAGGACCGGACGAGGAGGATCACGGAGATCACGGAGGATGACCTGGATATTGACTTTGACTTTGGCGGTCTGTCCCTGCGCGAGCTCGCTGGTGGGGCTGCCGAGCGAGCGGCGGCGGACAACTACAGGCCGCAGACTGTAGAAGACTGTAGGTCGTCGTCCCACGCCACTGCGACTTTCTCTTCCTGTACTCATAGCTTCAAAATAGTCGAGCGAGATAAAGCCAAGTTCGAAGAGCTCCATCGATCTATCCAAGCATGTGACGACATCCTGAGCTCAGTCGAGTCCAATCTCACGAGCTTCCGCAACGACCTGGCTGCCGTGTCTGCCGATATCGAGAGTTTACAAGCCCGCTCCAGCACCCTGAATGTCAAACTAGAGAACAGGAGAGTTGTGGAGAAGGCTCTGGGCCCGGTCGTGGAGGAGCTTAGCGTGTCGCCCATGGTTGTGTCCAAAATATCAGAAGGCCATATTGACGAGGCATGGGTCAAGATTCTGGCTGAGGTGGATAAAAGAGCCACGGCGCAGAAGAAGAACTCGCCGCAAACACAGAGCAAGGCGCTGGCTGATGTAGGACCATTGCTGGAGAAGCTGGTCCTCAAGGTACTTCGCTGTCAGCTCCGTCCGTCAGGCCACAATGCTAACCTGGACCAGGCCGTCGAGCGAATACGGGACTTCCTCGTCGCCCAAATCAAGGCCTTGAGGTCTCCCAACATCAACGCCCAGATTATTCAGCAGCAGAACTTCCTCAAATTCAAGGATCTCTTCTCGTTTCTTCATCGACACCAGCCCGTCCTTGCGGGCGAGATTTGCCAAGCTTACCTAAACACGATGCGCTGGTACTACCTAAATCAGTTCACGCGCTACCAAAAGGCGTTAGAGAAGCTCAAGCTTCATGTTCTCGACAAGAACGACGTGCTCGGCCACGAGGATACCTCCAGAAGAACGACAGTCCTCTCGGGCGCCAAGATCGCCGGCGCACCGCACGACGCCTTCAACTTGGGCAGGAGGATCGACGTCCTCACAACCACCAACCAGCTCGCCATCTCGTCGTACCTCGCCGAAGAAGACCAGTCAACCCACTACCTCGAAGTTCCCTTCCGCAACTTCAACCTGGCCCTCATCGACAACGCCACGGCCGAGTACTCGTTCCTGGCCGCCTTCTTCAGCCCCTCCCTCTCGTTCGCCGCGATATCGCGCCACTTCAATTTCATCTTCGACCCGACTTTTGCGCTGGGCCAGACGCTCACAAAGCAGCTCGTCGCCGACACGTACGACGGCCTCGGCGTGCTGCTGTGCGTCCGCCTCAACCAGCACCTGGCGTTTGAGCTGCAGCGCCGCCGCGTGCCTGCCGCCGACGGCTACATCAACGGCACCGCCATGGCGCTGTGGCCGCGCCTGCAGAGCATCATGGACGCGCACTGCGAGTCGGTCAGGACACTGACGGCGGGGTTGCCCGCGCGCGCGCCCTCGGCCGCGTCGGCGAAGGCTGCGTCGGCCGCACCGCATGTCGTCACGCAGCGCTTTGGCCAGCTGCTACACGCGGTTTTGGCGCTGAGCGCCGATGCCGGCGGCGACGATGAGCCGGTCGTGGCGAGTCTGAGGCGGTTGAGGAACGAGGTGGAGGCGTTTCTGGCAAAGGCCAGCCAGGCTTCGTTTGGGTCGGACAAGAGGAAGCGGGAGCGATTTCTGTATAATAATTATAGCCTGATTCTGACGATCATCAGCGATGTTAGTGGGAAATTGGCAGACGAAGAACAGGAGCATTTTGAGGCGTTGAAGACGAGTTATCAGGAGGCTGGGTAGGCCCGGGAAGTAAGCGGGAATGCAGGCTTTGGTACTGTGTCATTGTCTTTTTTATTGCTGTTCTTGGTAGATTCTGGGGCCAAGGGAAAGATAAAAAATCATGTTTATGAACATAGTGGGCGGTTTGCAGGATATCTATCTATCCAATGCTGCATGAGACAGTCCGAAAATTTACACACGTCGACTCGACCCCATACCTCTCTCCTTTTCCAAGACGCCAGTCCCGAACCATGAAGCCTCTAAAGACCCTTGTAAAGAAACGATGACACACGGACCGACGGCGCCTACCGCCACCACCTCGCCAGCAGCCCGGATGCATACCCCAACCCGGACACCAACGGCCCCGGCAACGGCCCCTTTCGCAACAACACGGCCAACACGCCCACCAGCACCGCAACCCCGACCATCCTCGCCGGCCGCCGATGCTTCCAAACCCACTTCCCCACCTTCTGCTTCTTCTCCAGCCACCTCAATTCCGCAACCTGCTTCTCAAACCACACCCGGCCCTGCTCCACCTTGACCTCCCTCTCCCCGCCCGCCCCGGACGATGACCTCCCCGTCTTCAGCACACTCCACCGGGATATCCCCGCCCTCCACGCCGGCAACCTCTCCGGCGGCACCTCCCTCTCCAGCCCCACCGCCTGCGATATCAGCCCCTCGAGGTCCAACGGCACCGGCAGCTTCGACAGGATGCTATGCAGCATCTCGGGCTCGTCCCTCGGCGTGTCAAACAGCTCGTCCCTGCGGGAGCGGACGATCGCCGCGAACAGGTAGACGGTGAAGGCCGGGTCGCGCGCGAGCAGGACGTCAAACAGGCGCGTGATCTCGCCCAGCGTGGTGATGTCGTGCGCGTACATGGTCAGGGTGCCCGACAGCGCGAAGAAGGGCTCGGTCGCGGAGAGGTGGCGCCACAGGGGCGGGTCGGCGAGCCGGAGGATGTCGGGGATGAGGCGCAGCTGGGCGATGGCGGGGGAGAGGGAGGGGAGCATGAAGTCGCGGATGTGGAAGAGCGAGAGGCGGGTCAGGCTGGGGAGGTGCAGCGCGGGCGGCAGGGCGAGCAGCAGAACCTGGGCGATGTCGTGGTAGCCTTGGAAGTAGCAGAGGTACGGGTGCGTGCGGAGGAGGGAGATGATGAGGTTGGAGAGGAGGCTTTTTTGGTGGGTGAGTTGGGATTCGGTTTGGTCTGCCGGTTGATGTCAGTTTGGGGATGGTTGAGCTGGGGGGATGGGGGAAGAAGGTGGCCTACTGTCGGGGTAGTAGATGAAGGCGCGGTTGACGTCTAGTTGGACTTGGTCTTCGTCTTTATGGCGGGGGAGGGATTCCCATGTGGACGAGGAGGCGGCGCCATCCGGACTGGATTCGGTTTTGGTATCACGGGGTAGAAGGCCCAGGAGTATCGGCCCTGGAGTGGGAGTAAGTTTATGCACTCAACGGAGGTATTGGTATGGTTCAGGGGCAGGGTACTTACATGCCTCCTGGCGGATATCGTCTGTCAAGAAGCCTCCTGGTGACTCTGCAAAGGCTCTCAAAGCGCTCAGGTCCCGTTGCCTGCATGCTTCGAGGATGGCTTCCTTCTTCTTGTCTGCTGCATCGGCTGGGCTGTTGTGACTGGCCGTCTTCTCATCAAGACTTGGCTCAATCGACTCCTCCATGGCTCTGCAGGATGTCCTCTGTCTGTTGTAAATGCGAAGCGTGTGTGTCGCACCCGATAACTAGCACCACCCACTCACGCCTTACCCGTTTTGTTTCCGTCTTTCCTTCTTTTCTGTTGGGGCAGCTCAGGACTGTAAAAAAAAAAAAAGAAAAAGAAAAAAGAAATTGTAGCGTTTGACATCCAACCACTAACTAGTATCACAGTAGTTGGCCAGCGTCCTGCTCTGTGTGGCTATTGGAGTGTCCAGAACTGTATCCTGTCTTTCTCTGCCGCGTGTCTCAGTTCTGGGCCCACCCTTTCTTTACCCAAAGCTACCAGGTAGGTAGGTAGGCAACCGACTCCCTGCGCAAGTGTGGATTGTGAAAGGAGACTTGGAGACTTGGAGACTTGCAGCAGCTGACGCTGATGTAGTTTACACTTATGCAGCCGCTTTGTGGGTGTTGTGATGAGAGCCACTGAATTTTGATGTTCCTGAAACGCGCGTGGCGGTTGGCTCTCTGAGGTTGTTGTTACAGGTTACCTTTACATAGGTACATAGCTGCCTAGGTACGAAGTACTGTACTGCACATACCGTATGTGCCTTGCTTTGTAGAACAGGGGCCCCTGAGCTTCCGCTCCCAAGAGGGTACGAAGTAGGTACCGATCTTTGGAAAGCGTGAAATTACGCCACATTACAGCCTGGCTGCTGTAAGATTAAAAGCACCGTGACTGCTGCGCGCACTGGTCGAATCGATGAGCCGAGAAATGTGATCAGTCACTTTAACAGGCTGTCCTTGTCTCATGCACTCGGCAGAAAAAGGTACCCGTACCTCACGGAAGACAATCCTAGCTCCCGATTCAGTAGTACATACTAACTGTCAGGAAAGAACAGTATGCTGTATTGAGTAATAAGAATTGCTACGATAAAATTTTGGGCTCGGACATTTTGGGTTGTGAAATTCATATAACCGTTGCGCAGGTGAAAGTTACATGGAACAGCCCCGCGCCAGCGCCTCTCGTCGTCTGTTTGGTTTCCGTCGTCAATAACGTTACAGTCTTTCAACGCAACAAACAACCTGGAAGCCAGTGGAAGGTACAGTACCTTGTCCAGATCCAAACTGGAATAGAGCGAAGCACTGTTTCTGCTATATGCAGCAGCCGCCGCCATTGCTTTTGGGGAACCCCTCCGCGCCGACGCTGTGAGAGTGCCGCGGTTGGAGTCAGGTATGTACACGGCAAGTCGTTGGAGCAACGTGAAGCCATAGCTGGGACTTGACGTTCAGCATCACGACTCAGGCTGCGCGGCTCAGGACTGCATGCAAGCGGGGGAAGGCGTGCCACGCATCATGCATCATCATGAGCTAAGGTGGTCTACATCCGATCTCCGAACTGTTTGTTTCTAAAGCGCCCAAGGCATCATCACGCGGTACCCCCCCCCAGCCTACCTACTTTTCCGCTTCATCCCAGCTCCTCAGCATCTGCCAATCTGCAGCCCGAGTTTGATCCTTCTCTCTCTCTCTCTCTCTCCCCTACCCTGGCCGTTCTCATCCTCCATCATTCGCCGAGATATCTAGGTTTATGATCCTGAATCACACAAGGTAGACATTGCGGTCGCTACCTCTTCCCTCGCCAGTGCTGCTACATTTTTCTCTTCGCGAGACCCTCCATCTCCGGACGACAACAAACAACCCCTCGAAAGCCCGTCCCAACCCGATTCTCCATGGCTTTCCAAACAAATGTCTTCCGAGACGGGGCATGGGTGACCGAGACGGTCAACGTGCATGCCGTCCTGAAATCACAACAAGCAGCACCCCAGGCGCCGGCAGCGCACGAGGTTCTGAAGCCCCCGCAATGCGGACTGCTCACGCAAACTGTGGTCGAGAGTGCTCATGCAAACTCAATTCTACCTGTCAGAATTCGGTCTGCTGATCATAATGATATTGCTTTTATCGGGGTAAGTGTACTGACTCTCTCCTCCCTCTTCTCTCTACCCAAGGCTGCGTCTTTTTTATTTTTTATTTTATTTTATTTTCATTTTTCATGAACCTGACATGACCATGCCGGCCTAGGACCACTTTGTCCAAATCTGTGAGCTTCGAAAAGATGGACGTCTCAAGGACATCGCACGCAAAAATGATTTTGGATGCCGCATTCGAAACGCCTGCGTAGTCGGTTCACCCGTCATCCCAGAACTGAACGACGAGGTCCGCTCCGACTCTTCCTCCTCCTTCCCGGCCTTCAAGATGGAGGACAGCCAAGGCGGCGCATTCAGCTTCTCCTCTTCAAGGCGGCCGATTACAGATGCCCAGCTGCCCCCTCAGTTGCTGATGGTGGTTTTGGAGAGCGGCGACAACGTCTTCTTATTCGTCCGCCCGAGGCTCAACAGCAGGTTTGTGTTTGTGGCTTCACGCTTCTCGAGTCCTAGGCACATGAGGTTGGGTTTCAACCTGGCCGTTGACCCGAGCTCACGCTACATGGCGCTGGCAGGCCCTACCGACACCTTCGGCGTCTACGAGCTTGAGTCTCACACGCAGCTGAACGAGAGATATGTCGCCAACATGCCCCTGGACCCGATCAAGTCCTTCCGCGTACGCCACGTACGTGGCGTGATACACAAGATAACGTTTCTGTATCCGCGGCCGGGCGATGACCACCACATCATCCTCTTGCTGGTGATTGCCAGACACGGCAGATCGAGGATGGTGATTTATGAATGGGAACTCGGCAACGACTTGAAGGTCGTTTTTGCCGAAGAGAAACAGGGCCATCGGATGCCTCTCGAGCAACAGATGCCCCTACTGCTGATTCCCCTGACGGTTCATTCAGCCTTCATCTCCATATCCGCTGACCAGATTGCCACGTGCACCGAGAGCTTGCATGGACCGCCCAGATTTGAGGCCATCAATATGCCAATGTCTCCGCCCACGATCAACCATCGGGGACATCACCAGCCGCTATGGACCGCTTGGTCCCGGCCTTTTCGTCTCCAGTCCTACAGCAGGAACCACGACTGCATCTACCTTGCCCGAGAGGACGGTGTGGTTCTATTCATAGAATCCGATCAAGACGATGCCTTCACCAGCAGTACCATGATGGATCCATTTCCTACCAACATATCGAGTGCGTTTGCCTGTCTCTTCGACCATAGCACCGACGTGCTTGTTCTTGGCAGCGACTTTGGGCCGGGAGGCTATTGGAAGGTATGGAAATCCCGTCTCATTGTGGTAGCCCCAACTGACCGCATCCTCCCGCAGATGCCTCCCCGGCAACCTTCCGAGCTTCTTGGAGCGCTGCCGAACTGGGCACCGGTTGTCGACTTTACATCCACCGACGACTTCACTGGGTGGCATCAAGACGCCTGTCAAGACAAAACCATGGTTCCATGGCAGGAAACCACACACTGGAAGCCGGACCGCCTCTTTGCGACCTGCGAGAGTGGAAGTAAGGGGTCAATCACAGAATATAGATACGGCCTGAAAGCGAACATCGGACTGGATCTTGAATACGGCGCTGGTATGAAACAAGCTTGGCTTCTGCCCTTCCGCGACTCATCCTCGTCCGCTGGCTACCTGCTGTTGCTTTCAATGCCGGACGCCACTGCAGCCTTAGTGTTGCCGAGCGACTTCTCCGGCGCTACAGCGCCCGCGGCGGGGCTGATACCGTATGACCTGTCATCGACCACGCTAGCACTGGCGAGTTTCGGCCACTTGACGATACAAATCACTAGGAAGACCATGGTATTGGCGACACCGCATCGAGAGTATGTGAAACACCATGCATAGGACTGTGGTGCAGCAGTTTCACCCAGGCGAATGACAGTGCTGACTCGGAAACAGCATTTCCTTTTCATTACAGGCCTTCCCGAGTCTGTCGAGTTCTTCCATCTCGGACGCCTGCGCTGTTCGTGATTGTGTTGCCGTCTCAGCACACACGGACGCGCAGTTCCAAATCCATGTGTTCAATATTCATCAACACAGCCTCACACCTACACGCTCCCACCTGATCGACGTGGATGGGGAGGTCACTTGTCTGTCTATTAGCGCCGATTACACCATCCTGGCAGGCATCCGGAAGGATTCTCAGACTTTCCTGGGCTGCGGCTCTCTACGAAAGCCTCTCGAGAGCCTGTATATGCTGAACTTGACTAACTGTAAGCCCTTCTATGTTTTGTTTGGCAACTCAATTACACCTCGGCTCCAGCTTTCAGATTCTTGATCAGCCCCTGACGTTATCTAGGCGTGTCGGATAACAGCTGCGTTGAAGGTATTGAAAGCATCGTCCAGGTCGGGGATACTGCCTTGTTAGGAACCCGAAGCGGCGAGGTGATTACGGTGAAGATTGCCGAGGCCTGCGTATTTCTTGAATGCAAGAAGTTCAGCATGACCACCGCAAATGTCAGCTGCAGCTATCGTGATGGCGCGACCGATCCTACAATTTTGGTCTCATGCGGTAACATCCTCGCCTCGATCTGCGTAAATCAAGGGGCCAGCCCCCACCATGACCTTACGAAGCTCGAGACGGCATACCGTGTCTGGCCGACGGACGCTAGCAAGCTGGAAGCCCTCTCGCCACCCGTGCACTTTGCCGCAGCGGTGGATATGCCGTCCGAGGATGGCATCACTCCCATCTTGATGATATCCGGCTCGCGACTGTTGCTTGCGGAGCTGCACGAGGAACCCGGGATGGTCCCCCGGAGCATCCCGGTCGAGGGCACACCCAACAGGGTCATCTACTGTCGGTTTACGCAATGCCTCGTTGCTGCAGTAAATCGACCTGATGGGCCAACCTTGATGTTCATCAACCCCGACACCGGGGAAGACGTCGGCAGGCCGACCGACAAGAATAAAGAGCCCAGAGCCTGCATTTCCGGCTTGGGGAAGGCGGATGACCGGATCCTAGGCCTCGCAGAATGGAACTACAGAAGGGAGGGCAACGTCTGGAACTTCATCCTCGTCGCCACCAAGAGCGGCCGCCTGATCGTGGTCGCCACCGAGAAAGTAGCCGCGCGGGGCGGCGGGGCGGCGGCATTCCGTTACTGGACGAGATTCAAAAAGCAAGTCAAGGAGCCCATCTACTCGGTCATCGGCTACGACGAAGGCGTCATCTACTGTTCTGGCCAGGTCATCTACTGGGAAATGCTCGACACCAAGGAGAAGAAGCTCAAGCCCCTCAAATCGTTCGCGCTGGCCTCGCCGGCTACCAGCCTGCGCCTCTCCAACGGCAAGCTCCTCGCCATGACAAACAGCGAGTCCCTCGTCGTCCTGGACAATCTCGACACGGACGAAGAAAACACCCGGCTCTGCCACGCCGACCCCTGGCGGCGAAACGGCATCGACTTCATCCAGATTGCGGGGCCCGAAATTGACGACACCAACGGCGGCATCACGCTCGTCGCGGACCGCGAGTGCGGCGTCACGGGGCTCTGGGTGCCGTGGCAGACGCCCGAGCGGGAATGCGAGGTGGTGTTTGAGGCGGAGCTCTTCTCGTCCATCCGGAAGTTCCGCCGCGGCAGGACGCGGCCCATGTGGCAGCAGCGGGCGCACGCTCCCAAGTACGGCCGGCTCCCGGCCACGGTGGACGACGCCGACGTCTTGGGCGTCTCGCTCAACGGCGCGGTGCACCAGTTCACCCTGCTCCGCGTCGAGGCGTGGCGGCTGCTGCGGTTCGTGCAGAATGCCGTGCTGACCTGCGAGGTGCTGTGTCCGTTTGCGTCGCGCCGGCAGCGGGGACTGGAGCAAGGCGTGGGGGATGTCGCGGATGTGGAGCTTGAGCCGCAGATGGCCAACGGGCTGGAGATGCATGTTGATGGGGATATACTACGGCGGTGTCTGGAGGAGAGGGCGCTCGAGCGGCTGGTGGTCAAGCCGGCGCATGTGACGAGGTTCTTTGAGCTTCTGGGGGACCTGGATGGCGGGCAGCATACTGCTGTGTTGTCTGCCGGAAACCACGCAGGGTATTTCGGGCTTGCGTACGATGTTCTGGAGTATTATCTGTCGCAAGCCATATGAGTGGGAAGGGACAGGAGGTTCCTAGGAGGGTTAGATACCTATTTGGGGGAAGAAGGGGGAAGGGGACACGCTCAGAATGGATGTTGTAGGCACTATGGGCCCCATCATGGGGTTATTTATGTACTGTATTTATGTCCATGATTCCGTACTGATTACGCTGCGCCTGACGTACGCTGAGGTAAAAGAGTAACTCCAGCGCAATATAAATATTATTCCCTGTGCCCAGCCGCCCACAACCCCGCCTTCATTGTGCCCCCCATACTTTGCCCCTCAGCAAAAGACACTGCGAAGCAGACAAGTCTTCGCTATAGTAACCGGCGTCTCGAAGCAAGCGGTTTGCAGAGACGCTCTTTGGATTATGCCTCGTCTCAGTTGCCTCAAGTGGCATCCACGATTCGAAAAATATTTCATCTCTCGGCCTTTGGCCTGAGCAAAAAGCTCGGGTTTGTGGTGGTGGTTCATTGTGTGAAGAGGGACCAAACCGATCTAGGTAGACTAGGTCTCCGATAAGGTCCGTTATCGCCCCAGGTGTCCCGCACCAAATTCCGCCTGCCCACAGGGACCCGCAAGCCCTACCAAGTACTGTACCAAGTAACTCCCCGAGAAAGTCGCTGACCTCAACCAAGGACCCCCTACCATTTACACTCCAGCTTTTTTTTTTTCTCTCTGTCCCGGGGATCTTTGCCACAAGGCCGGACCCATCAGAGTCGGCCATCTTATTGCCGAACAGAATTTCGCACACTCGTTCTTGCCGCAGCCGTGGACAGGGTGTTCCGTTGCACATCCCTTTGACGGATACGACGGCCTGAAAAGAACGCCACTATTCGGCCGGATATCGAGAACACTTTCACCACACGGAATCAACAGGAACAGCGACTCAAAATGGCACCCAAAAAGAAGGGAGCCAACAAGAAGGGCGGCGACGACGACTGGGAGGCCGAGCTCGGCGAGTCCATCGCCGCGCCCGCCGCTGCGTCCCCGGCTGGCGATGCCCCCGCGGACGACGACGAGACGTCTGCGGGCGGTGGCGGTCTCATGAACCTCATGCGCAAGACCAAGGAGAAGCGCAAGAAGAAGGGCCTTGAGGACTTTGTCGAAGGCGAGAGCATAGCCCAGGGCGAAGGCCTATCTGCCGACACCCCCCCACTGCCGGATCTCTCAGCCAGGCAGGCCGAGGAAGCGAACCCCGATGACGAATTTGCGCTGCCGGACAAGAAGGGCAAGGGCGGCAAGGGCAAGCAACAAGCCCAACAGAAGTCTGCCGCGAAGGATGAGGAGGTAGATGAGTCGGGGAAGGTGTTGACCAAGGCGGAGAAGGAGAAGTTGAAGAAGGAGAGAGAGAAGCAGCGGAAGAAGGAGCAGGTACGGCATTCCCCTTCTATGGTTACACTATCCCTCAAAAAAGCTTGCTAACACACGCGGGACAGGCTGCGAAGAAGAAGGGTACTGCCCCTGCCAAGGCCGAGGCCGTGAAGCCCGCCGCCGAGGAAAAGAAAGCCGACACATCCGCCGCGGCGCCCGCTGCCGCCGAGACCGGCGGCAAGAAGAAGAAGCTTCCCGCCCACTTACTGGCGCTCCAGAAACAGCAGGAGGAGCTACGGCGCGCCCAAGAGGAGGCAGCGCGCCTAGCCGCCGAAGAGAAGGCCAGGATAGAGGAGGAAGAACGCCGAGACGCCGAGGAGGAGAAGCGGAGGGAAGAGGAGAAGGCGCGCAAGAAGGCAAAGGAGAAGGAGAGGATCGAGCAGCTCAAGCGTGAGGGCAAGTACCTCACCAAGGCCCAAAAGGAGGAGAAGGCCCGTAACGAGCGGAAGCTGCAGCAGATGATTGCGGCTGGTATCAAGATTGGCGGTCTTGAGGAAGGCGAGGCTGAGAAGGAGAAGGAGAGGGAGAAGGAGAAGAAGAAGGCGGACGCCAGGAAACGGGGTGGCCGTACGAAGGTAGGTGCCTGCATGCACAACCATATTCACAGTCCCCGCTGCGCGACCCAAGGCACTGACTCGTCTGTTACAGATTGACGAAGAGAAGGCGCTGGCCGAAGCGGCGGAACGAGCAAGGTTGCTGGCCGAGGCCGCTGCGAAGGAGGCTGAGGAGAAGGCTCGTGCCGAGCGGGAACAGGCTGAAGCTGAAGCCGCGGCCAAGGCCGCGGCCGCAAGGGCTGCTAACGAGGACAGCGTGGACGAGGACTGGGAGGCCGCCGCCGAGTCGGAGAAGGAGGACGTCAAAGACAGCTGGGATGCCGATACCGAGGACGAGGCTGAGAAGAAGGCCAAAGCGGATGCCAAGCAGGCCTTGCCCTCGCGACCGAAGGCCAAGGAAGATTCGGAGGACGAGTCGGAGGAGGAGGGAGACGAGTCCGACGAAGAGTCTGAGGAAGACGAGCGGACCACTCAAGCCCGGCTCGCCGAGGCTCAGAGAAAGAAGGAGGCTGCTGAGCGTCGCGAGAAAGCCCACCAGGCTGCCTTGGCGGCCCGGTCAAAGGACAACTTGCGTTCGCCTATTTGCTGTATTCTCGGGCACGTCGATACCGGCAAGACCAAACTGCTCGACAAGATCCGGCAATCGAACGTCCAGGAAGGCGAAGCCGGTGGTATCACGCAGCAGATTGGTGCCACTTACTTCCCCGTCGAAGCCATCAGGCAGAAGACGGCCGTGGTCAACCCCGACAACAAGTTTGAGTTCAAGGTGCCCGGTCTCCTCATCATCGATACACCTGGTCACGAGTCTTTCTCCAACCTGCGGTCTCGCGGTTCCTCGCTCTGCAACATTGCCATTCTGGTCGTCGATATCATGCACGGTCTCGAGCCTCAGACTCTCGAATCTATGAAACTGTTGCGTGACCGCAAGACGCCTTTCATTGTCGCGCTCAACAAGATCGATCGTCTGTACGGCTGGAAGAAGATCGACAACAACGGCTTCCAGGAGAGTTTGGCGCTCCAGAACAAGGCGGTGCAGAACGAGTTCAAGAATAGGCTTGAGCAGACCAAGCTGGCCTTTTCTGAGCAGGGCTTCAACTCGGAGCTCTTCTACGAGAACAAGTCCATGGCCAGATACGTGTCGCTGGTGCCTACGTCGGCACACACCGGCGAGGGTATCCCCGACATGCTCAAGCTGATCATCCAGCTCACCCAGGAGAGGATGGTGGGTTCGCTCATGTACCTCTCCGAGGTCCAGGCTACCGTTCTCGAAGTCAAGGCTATCGAAGGTTTTGGTATGACCATCGATGTCATTCTGTCCAACGGTATCCTCCGGGAAGGTGACCGCATCATCCTCTGCGGTACAGAAGGCGTCATCAAGACAAACATCAGAGCGCTGCTCACGCCCGCCCCTCTGAAGGAACTCCGTCTCAAGTCGCAATATGTGCACAACAAAGAGGTCAAAGCGGCCTTGGGTGTCAAGATCAGCGCGCCCGGTCTCGAGGGGGCCATCGCCGGTTCGCGACTGCTCGTCGTCGGGCCAGATGACGACGAGTCAGATCTTGAAGACGAGGTCGAGTCTGATCTCGCTAGCCTGTTCAGCAGAGTCGAGAGGTCGGGTCGTGGTGTTAGTGTGCAGGCCTCAACGCTCGGCTCTCTGGAGGCCCTGCTGGATTTCCTCAAGGACTGCAAGATCCCCGTCGCGAACGTCGGCATCGGCCCCGTCTACAAGCGCGACGTCATGCAGTGCGGTATCATGTTGGAGAAGTCGCCCGACTACGCCGTCATGCTCTGCTTCGATGTCAAGGTTGACAAGGAGGCGCAGGCGTACGCCGAGGAGCAGGGCATCAAAATCTTCACGGCCGACATCATCTACCACCTGTTTGATGCCTTCACCAAGCACATCAACGAGCAGATCGAGAAAAAGAAGGAGGAGTCAAAGATGTTGGCCGTCTTCCCCTGTGTGCTCAACACCGTGGCCGTCTTCAACAAGACCAACCCTATCGTGGTGGGTGTGGACGTCATCGAGGGCTCTCTGAAACCCACCACCCCAATTGCCGTCGTCAAGACCAACCCCGTCACAGGCCTCAAGGAGATTATCAACCTTGGCAGAGTGTACGTTTTCCTTCCCCCTAGGGTTTTTTTTTTTTTTTCTTTTCTTCTTTCCTTCCTGACAAAGTGCTAACCTTTTTTTTTTTTTTTTGCTCTACAGCACCTCAATCGAGCGCGAACACAAACAGATACCCGTCTGCAAAAAGGGCCAGCCGTCGGTGGCCGTCAAGATCGAGATGGGCGGCCACCAGCCGACCTACGGCCGCCAGCTCGAGGAGACGGACACGCTCTACTCGCTGATCTCGCGCGCTAGTATCGACTGCCTCAAGCAGTTCTACCGCAACGAGGTCACCAATGACGAGTGGCAGCTTATTATTAAGCTGAAGCCTATGTTTGATATTGCGTAAGTTTGCTTGCAGGAAGTTGGTGGTAGCGGGGTTTGGGGTTGTGAGGGTGTGAAGGGAGGGGAAAGGTGAACAGACATCAAAAGCGAAAAGTGGAAGAAAAAGTCGGGGTTTGTTTGCTGGCCACCCGTCTCGTAGATTTTGTCGAGGATGAATGGGCGGGATGCGGGTGTTTGATATTACCTCACTCTTGTTGTCGTTGTACCATCTTATGCTATGCTATGCTATGCGATGCTATGTTGTGCAGATCCAAGCCGTGTCCCCGCGCGTGCCATTTTGTTTGCCGTTGGAGAGGAAAAAGGGGTAACACTGTTGGCTTTTCTACCTTGTTTTGCCTTGGGGGGGGGGGGGGGGGGGTGCATTGTTATGTACCTCGCCTTGTTTGCTTTGTTTATTTTATTCTCGCCAGCCACACGCACTGTCCCTTCTTCTCGCTTCTCGTGTGTTGATGAGAAGACTGTGCTATACCGGTTGTCAAAAGCCCCCCGCCCCCGGCCCCCCCTCTGCCCGGTTCGGGTCGGGTCAAAATTGTGATACTGTGACGGTGTGAACAAGCAAGTAGGTAGGGAGTAAAGTCGTTGAGGATGGCGTATACAAGGGGGCATGGGAAAGATGAAGACGAAATAAGAAGAAAAAAGAAAAAGAAAAAAGAAAAAGAAAAATCGGGACGGCGAAGGGTAGTGAAGATCGATGCGGTTGGATGCCGGTTGTTTGGACGAAACATGATGGACTTCCATGTCTGCGTGGTGAGTGAGCTTCTGTCTGGTATGTACATACATGTACATGTTATGTTACATGTACGAGCGAATGAGCGAAATTGGGACGGCATGATATTGTAACAACTTCTCTTTCGTTGAATTGACTCTACGGATATGTAGGGAAGAAGAGCCGCCTAGGAGGAAATTACATACTATTTAGTGTCTATGGGGCGGGCATACCGATCCAAAAGAGAAGTGCTAGGTAGCTAGATAAATGGTGCGGTTTCTTTTAGCCCTACTTGTAAACTTTCCTGATGGGCAAGTTTGACCTTTCGCCTTGAGATCTTAAGGGCAAATTGCCATTGGGAACCAGATCGTTTGGGCACGACACTCGGCAGGATCCAAGTATCAAGGTACAACCATCAACTCTGTATTTAGTATCTTAATTGCCTTCTATCAAGAAGTGAAAGAACAGATAAAGCCTGCAAAAGAAGACGGGCGATGTGGTCGATCTTGGTTGAATTACACCCGCCTGCATCCCTCATAACAATTCTGTCCCAACCATCGTGCCATTTCTTCCATTGTAGAGCCCTTCTTCATGCGTCTGCTTGATTTAGTCCCATTCCCATGTCATGCTTTGCCACGATTTCTTGAAAGAACCCCTCATCCTCATACAAAACGTGTCAGACGCCCAGTACATGCTTTCGTTTCGTATTCCTATGAGACCCATCTATCAGAAGACCACCCCGTGAAGGGCTTTTTGGCGCCCTCACATTCACGTCCGAAAGAGAAAAGAAACCCAAAGAGCCAGAAAGGTGCAGACGAGATCCCCTCAAAAGACAACAATTATCTTCCTTACGGATCGCCGGCCTCGTCACCCTCAGCCTTTGGCGGGGCATCGGCATCAGTCATATCCTCATCCTTGTTCCCTTCTTGTTGCGCCTTCTCCGCCTCGGCAGCCTTGCGCGCCTCCGCCTCGGCTTGCCTCTTAGCCCGCTCAGCATCCAGCCTGGCCTGTACCGCCTGGCGTTCAGCCTCGACCTTCTCGAAATGGCGCTGGACGACGGGGCCGGCAAGAGCGCGGATCTCGTCCATCTTGGCAATGTAGACAGCCTTGGTGGTGTCGTCACCCTCATCGTAGAGCCAATCCTGTGACTGTTGTTAGCCTTGTTCCTTGCCCAATTCAGTGGATCCTTCACTCAGGCATACCTCGGTAGCAGTGAGCTTCTCGCGGATCTTGTCCTTCTCCTCTTCGCTGGCGAGGTCTGCGTACTGGTCGTCCAGCTTGTTCCGCATGTCGTAGATGTAGGTCTCCAGCTCGTTCTTCTTCTCCTCGGTGTCGGCGACCAACTTGTCCTCCATGACCATGGCCGCCTCCTTCTCAACGGCGGCGTTCTTGGCCGAGGCGTCGAGGGATTGTGTGGCGCTGACAATAGGCAGCTCGCCCTTGCGGACTTGCTTCTTGACCTTCCGCGTCTTGGGCTTCTCATCCTTGGCGTCCGTGTCCATAGCCTTTTGCGGTGACTCGGTGGTTAGCTCGGCTCTTGTTTCGTTCTCACCCGCCTCAGACTGGCATTTGCTAGGTGTGGGAATCATGGTCTTGCGGCGTTTTGACACCCTCTGAGACGTCTCGTCCGGTTCACCAGCGCCCATCTGCTCGGAGGACACCCTTGAGGGGTCATTTCCAGACTGAATAAGAATACTCACATCGGCGTCCTTCTTGTCACCATTCTCCTCTTTGATCTCCTCTTCCACCTCCTGGTCCTCGACGTAGTAGCCGCTCTCGACGTTCAAGACGCCGTGGATGTTGACGCGGGCCTTGAGCTTGCAGATCATGAAATCCTCGGGGCCGCCGGTCGCCTTGACTCCCTTGACGGAAAAGCGGCCGATGAAGGGAGGAACCTTTCCGGGGAGGAGCTCGGGCTTGGCGTACCTAGCTTCCAAGTCAAATGCCTGCTTGCGGTAGAAGGTGAGAATCTTGGTCGAGGGCATCACGTTGCCCTTGTTAAAGACAGTGAGGCTGGTGTCCTCGTCGGGGATGTCGGCATCCTTCTCCCAAGCGAACTCGATCGGGTAGCTGATGATGTCCTGGACGGCGAAGTCGCGGACCTTGAAGACGGGCGAGAGGATGGCACAGCTGAAGGCACAGCCACGCGCGATAGCCTCGTCCTGGTTCAGGGTGAAGGACAGGGACTTGCCGAAGAAGGCCTGGACGCGTTCCTTGATGGCCGGCACACGGCTGCCGCCGCCGACGACCTCGATAATGTCGATGTCCTCCTTGGACAGCTTGGACTCGGCGAGAGCCTGTTCTAGAATGGTGTCAACACGGTTGAGTAGGGGCTCAACCATGGCCTCGAACTCCTGGCGTGTGATCATGGCACGGACATCGATATCGTTCATGAGCGACTCGATGTTCAGGGGCGCCTGCTGGTTGGCAGACAGCACCTTCTTGAGCTTCTCAGCAGCGGCGAAGACACGGGTCAGGGCCTTGGGGTTCGTGAAAATGTCAATCTTGTACTTGCCGAGGAACTCCTTTTGCAGGTGCTCGACAAGAGCGCGATCGAAATCGCGGCCGCCGAAGTGGCGATCGAAGGCGTTGCCCTTGACGGCGAGCTCGCCCTTCTTGAACTCGACGATGGAGCAGCTGTAGTCGCTGTAGCCGACGTCGACGAAAGCGACACGTCGCGGCTTCTCATCAGCAGCCGGAAGGTCTAGCTTTGTGATGCCGTACCCGAGGGCGGCGGCTGTGGTGTCGTTGATGAGGCGGAGAAGCTTAAGACCGGCGATCTCAGCGGCGTCAATAAGGGCGCGGCGCTGGGCATCGGTGAACCAGGCGGGCACGCTCATGACCAGGTCCGACACAGGGAGCTTAAGCTCGGCGGCAGTGGTCTGCTTGATCTTGCTGAGAAACATGGCGACGAGTTGTGTCGCGTTAAACTGCTCCTTCTTGCCGAGGTACGTGACCTCGGCGCCAACCTGGCCATTGACCTCGACGAGGGCCGCCGAGACGTACTTCTGCTCGACTTGAACATCAGGATCCTTGAACGAGCGGCCGACAAGGCGCTTCAAGCAGCCGACGGTATTCTTAAGGTTAGAGATCTCCTGCGTCTTTGCGGCCTCGCCGAGGTAGCGAGCCTTAGGCCCGAAGCCAACGAGGGACCTGCTCGGAGGTTAGGCGCTGGTCACAAAACTGGACCTGGCGGCTGAACGGTGGGTTGTCACTTACGGAGTTGCCCGATTGGAGACTTCATTGGTGATCTGTAGGACATGGCTGTCAGTGACTGTGTGCTTGCATCTCCTGCCTCACTGCGTTTCTCTCTCGGCCGGGGGTTTGGGGACTCGTATAATAGAACGCAGGCGGTGGGGACCTTGACGTACCACATCGACACCCCGATTCCTCGCGACGGCGACAACGGTGTTGAGCGAACCGAAATCGACACCTAGAGCGCACACAAAAACATCAGCGCTTTGCCCTTGCTACATTGCCACAGCAGTGGACCAGACGGGAATCGCAACTTACCGACGACACTCATGTTGGGCGGGAGGTGAGGGGCACTGCTTGTCGAACCGCGGCTTGTGTAAACAAATAGTCCGCCGTGGCTTTCTAGCGATGATCAGAAGGGGGAACTGCTCACCAGCTGAGTTGGAAGGGTCGGTAATGGATGCGGATAAAGAGGTGCTGGACTGCGCAGATGCAGAGTCTGGCAGCAGATGGTAGATCGCGTGTGCAGAAAGTTAGATCCGGTATCGTCGTTCGCAAAGCGGCAAAGTTTCGGTTGGCTGGCAAAGCAGAAAAAAAAAATCAAAATCCTAGGTGCCCGACTGCTGGCAGCCCAGAGGGGCGGCTTCCCCTCCATGGGGCCTTATGGGGGTGGGCAGTTAGCCCCGCACCAGGGCGTCGACAACCAGGCCAAGACTGGCAGAACCCAGGAGAAGCTTCGAGATTGGCCCTGATGGAAGGGCCTACAACAAGACAGAATCCGACTGGCGCTCTCCGCTCTCGCAAGGCAGTTTTTGTCTCTTTGTGCAATTATTGTCATTGTTTACTCCCATGAAACTCGGCATAATCAAACCTCCACCGGGCATCCGTTTAGGACTTATCAATTGAGAGTCAATAATAACACTTCCAGTGTCTTTGATTTCATCAACTGCCCTCTTGCCAAGCGAGGGGTTGTGCGATAACAGCGGGCTGAGAGTCTTATCACTCTTGCCACGCCCCGAGTACACCTATCACCCCACCATGGCCGCTCTCCATTTCCATTCCTTCCTTTCCACTTTGCCGCACTCGACAACACACCACACCGCTTGACACGCCGCCAAGCAAAGCCCCGCCGCGAGTTTCAATGTCTGTTAGTGCCCCGCCATGCGCCGCTGACTGCTGAAGGCAGAAGAAAGTCTCGCAATATTTCGAACCGACTCTGTCTTAACCCGGCCATCCCTGCCGATTACATACTATTATCAAGAAAGAAAAAATCAGAGAAAAAAGGAACAAGCATGGATGCCCAACAACAACACCCTTGGAAGGCTCCTCCCCCGGAGAATTCGGACCAGCAAAAGCACCAAGATCGGGATTCGGCGCCCAATCGCACCACCACTTGTGCCTGTTTTGTCATGCCCAGCCTTGAGGACCCACGGGTGTTGGACTTCAATACGTAATAAATGCCGGCCAAAAGGGTTCCCTAGGACTTCAGGACTTTTGCCGTGCAGTAACTATGTACTGTGCCAAAAGCTTCTTTCTTTTTGGCTCTATTGACATACACGTGGAAAGAAGAGGTATCGAGGCGGAAACTACCTAAGGTACTGTAGGCAGGTAATTTGGTGAACTTTCTCGTCAGCACGTGTTAACAGAGCACACAAAGCCGTAAGAGAAAAAGGCTAGGTATGTAGAGCGGCTTCAAGCCTACTTGTATATACACTTACCCGATGGACAAATACCCGTAGCTACGTACTTTTGTAGCAATATCTGCTGGATTTTCTAAAGTCTTCCTCCCTTTCAGTAAACAAGACGGAAAAGAAACACGAAACAATCCCATCTACCCCTAAAGATTGCAAAAGGTCTAACGAACATACTCAAACAGAGTCAATGCAAGTAGGTAGGTAGGTACTTTACATCCATACATTACAGCTACACCCATGCCCACCCCCCCTGCATGTGCCATGTGGTATCGGATCTGCCATCCTCTAAACAGCCAAGCTTCAAATCAAAGATCTAACCAGTCTCCCCTATGATGATGAGTATGAAGTCCAGAATATCAGCCTTGAACACATTTCCCCCTTACTACAGTACCTACCGCCTGTCTCCTCCCTCGACCCGGGCCTCGGTCCATCCCTCATCGAGGAAGCCCGACTATCCTCCCCCATGCCCATGCCCATGCCTATTCCCCCGAGATTGAGACGCCTCCATCTCCTCCTCCACCTCATCCCTCGTAACAGGCCTAGTCCAACTCGCCCGTCCCAACGGACTCCTCCCCGATCTCGACGGACCCCCCGTGGCCTGCGGCGGCACCATCGGAGGCGGAACAAGCGCCTGCCTGCCCCCCATACCAGCACTACTCCCACCCAACAAATCCTGTTGTTGTTGTTGTTGTTGTTGCTGCTGCTGCTGCTGTTGTTGTGGTAATTCATGCACAGAACTAGCCCTCGACCCATATCCCGCCGACCCGGTGCCTGTATTGTCGCCGCCCTCAGCGACCTCATAGACGTGCCCCGTCGGCGGCGCCCGCTGCCACACCCTCGACTGGTTCATGAACATGCTAATCTGACTACCCGCCTGCGCCAGCTCATACTTGCGCCTGTCCTCGCCCGACATGATGCTCTCGACGCGCTGCGGCATGTACACGGACATGGAGGCGGTGCCGGTGGTGAAGGTGCTGTCGAACGAGTCTCGGCGGTGGGGCTGCATGCCCCCCTTGGCGGCGCTGCGGTTGAAATGGGTGTTGGCGGCGGTGGCGCCCGTGTTGTAGTGGCTGCCGGATGGGAAGGAGGTGAGGTTGTGGCCGAGGCTGGCCATCGAATCGTCTGGGTGTTGGTACCAGCCTGACGGGGTACGCTCGGGGGATGCGAAGACGCCGATGAGTTTGTCGGGCGGTTGGAGGAGGACTGTGCGGGAGCGGTGGGCTCCATTGCTGCTGCTGCTGCCGCCACCGCCGCCGCCGCCGCCGCCAGTGGTAAAGTGGGTGGCGTTGGGCTTTCTCTTTTTCCGTTTTCTCGATTTGAGGTGGTCGGGTACGTCTTCTTCGTCCTCCTTGCCGATTTCGACGCCGGCTTGGGCTTCGGCGAGCTCCTTGCGTTCTTGGGCGGCGGGGATGAAGGATTCTGGCACGATGTTGAGGTCGTCGCCTGTCTTTTCGGCTTGTTCGATCGCTTCCTGGGCCGTGGTTTGCACGTCGGCGGTGGCGGCGTCGGCTCGTGGACCGCCCCAGGTGCGTTGCCCGGCGGTAAAAATGCCGTAAACCATATAGTACCAGTTGAAAAAGGGGTTGAGAACGAACATCATGGGGTAAAACCAGATCTTGAAGCGGCGGAGTTTGGCACCGAAGTAGATCATCAGCAGCCAGTTCAACCCCAGGGAAATGGCGATGAAGCCGACGGGCAGATCATCGACCTTCTTGCTGGTAGTCATTAATGCCAATACCATGATGAAGAAGAGCAGCGCCGTCGTGCGGATGGTGTTCTGCATGAACCGGACTAGAATAAGGATCGGGTACCGCTTCCACAGCCGCCAGTCGGTCAACATGCACACCTCGTTGGTGATGAATCCCAGGAACCACCGGCGGCGCTGCTTGACCAGCGATTTCATGGTCTGGACGGCCTCGGTCTTGCAGAAGGCCGACGTGCACATCTGGATTTGGTACCGCTTCTTGGCTCCGATCATGAACAGATGGGTCAACCAGCGGTCCTCGCCCAGATGGCCCTTGGCAAAGTCGAAGAGGTCCTCGCACTGCTCGGCCTTGTCGGCGAAGTAGTACTTGGCCATGCGTCGGAAGGCAGAGAAGCGGAGCATTGTTAAAGCGCCGGGGAGACAGGTGACAGCGCCGCAGCCGGACTCCACCGTCCGCTCAAACAACTGCCCGTGAACGTACTCCATGTCCTGGAGAAGCGTAATGAGGCTGTGTTTCCTGGTGGTGGACGTGATGACGCCCGTCATGGCGAGCATGTCTCGCCGGTTGCCGGGGCTCAGTTCCATGTCGTAGACAAAGTTTTGCAGGCAGACCTTGTCCAGGATGCAATCCGAGTCGATGAAAAGAATGAAAAGATTATCGTTTCTCTTAAGGTACTCCTGGTAGACCTTGTCGATGAGTTTGAACGTCATCTTCTGACAGTGCCTCTTGCCGCCGTGAGGGAACCTTGAGACGGTAATCCGAGCGGCCTTGTACGCCACGTCGATGCTCTTCGGATATGACTCGAGCGTGAGGGGGACCCCGAGCTTCTCGATCGTGTTGAGGTACAGTTCATCTTCCTGGTCGCCGTCGAAGGATAGAAAGACGTGGATGCACGACGGCGGATAATCGCAGTCGACGACCGAGTCGATGGCGGTAATGAGCACCTCGGGCTCCTCTTTGTAGCAAGGCATAACGATGACGACCTTGGGGGCGGATACCTCGTCGAGAACCTGCTTGATGCGCTTTGTCCTTCCAAGATTGTGCGTGACAATCTGATAGATGCAGAACAGCCACGGAATCGTCAAGAGCCCGGCAAAACTCCAGAAGGCAAACCATTGCAGAAAGGTGACCATAAACGGGGGCCAAACGCGGGCAATCTGACTGGGCAATGGCAAGGTCACAACCATGATAGGAAGGAAAATGAACCTGCACCATGTCAGCTGCTGGACTCTGAATCCTATTGTTTGAGTTGGGCACAGTACCTGAGCATGGTAAACACGATTCCCACGACAACTGCCAGAATCCGGACGGTCCAGTGCTCGGCTTTGATAAACACCTTCCACAGACAGTAAACAAAGGCGGCTATCCATAGGAACCACTCAAGGAGGGCGGCAAGCATCACCACGCCCACGATGGCGGTGTAAGCAATCTACAGGCCAGTTTAGCCATGCTCTGTCTTTGTCATCGTGCTGAGAGGAACTCACCTCGCTGGGCGGCCATGTTTTCTCAACATCCACGGCCATGTTGACGAAGAGGTCGGCTGATAGTGAGGCTCAAACGAACGGTGCCAACACCAGTGCCAAGTCGGCCGAGAGAGAGGCTTAAGAAGCAAGCAAGCGCTTGCCCTGGCATCAAGGAAGCCAAGGACACGGTTGAGCCAAGCAAGCAAGCCGAGAGAGCCAGTGAGCTTGAACGCGGTATATGTGGTAAAAAGAAGCGGTCGACGGAAAGGTGCACAAGCGAACGGCTACCTGCAGCACCACCGACCAGCCGATTTCCAGGCCCTGGGTCGCGGGAAGGCCAGCCCTTCGTATAGAAGTTTGTCAGGCAGTGGCCGTATTTCTATTCAAGGATAACCGCTGTACTCGCGCCCAGTTTGTGTGACCGTAGTGATTCAGTCCCGCGGCCATGAGACGAAAGAAGAACAAAGGAAAGTAAGCGAGAGCGAACCGGGGAACCGTAAGTGAGGTAGGATAAGATGGTGACTTCTTCCCTTCCTTACAAGTTCCCGCTGCCGCGTCCGAGAGCCCGAGCCCGAGCCCACATCTCAACCATGGCCTGGCCACGAGGACGCTGATCTTCCAATGTAAAAAAGAACCTGCAGCATCCGGCAAGAATAAAATGATGTGGGCTGCGAGTGCAGTGGGCCAGCGGCAGAGACATCAATATGTGCAAATTGAAAGTATTTTAGCCGGCTGCTTAATCGCAAGGCTTTCACCACGGTCCATCCCGTCCTCCACACACTCGAGATCTCTCTCACCATGCCTGTGTCGAATGACGGACGCGGTATTCGTGGGAGAGGTACTGTAGCAATGAGCACGGCGTACATACACTCGATGCTGTGTAGCCATGTTTCCTGGTGTTCTCGACCCGGGGTTTGTAAACAACACGCCACCAGCCCCCCCTCCTATTCTCCCAAACATGCGGGAAGCAGATCGAGGGATGTGTGTTGATCTCGGGAAAGACACACAGGGGACCAAACTATGTCAACCTGTTCCTTTGTACCTGCATCTCTCGGAGGAAGCAAGACAATCAACTGCGTCCTCGTTTCGGGATGACACGCCGAAACAGACATTGAAGTTTGCCTCGACGACGGATGAAACGTGCAAAGCATGAAATCCCCGGATACATTTCCCGGTAAATCCATCCATTACACAAAAAAGACACCGGATGGACCGCTGCCAGAGCACTTGGCAATACAAAACAACGGAGCACTTGCTCTACCGTGTAAAAAAATAAAAGAGAAAAAAAGAAAGAAAAAAAAGAGTAAGGCTTGCTTACAGGTCTAGAAAGGCCGGCTGGCCGGCCCCCGTCCGGGCCCGAAGCGAGCGGCAAAGACGCGCGAGCAACCCCCCTAGCGTTACCATGCATCTTTCTCTCGAGGTCTCGACGACGCCACGCAAGAGAAACCCACCGCGGCAGCAAATTAACCAGCCCATGAGCTGAAAACCCGCGCGCCGCTCGCTGGGCTTGAATGTCGTGCGTAGTGCGTGCTGCAGGGGAGCATTGCAGCAGACCTGAAATCTGAACGGCAGCACGAAGCGACATCAACTCGAGCCCCCCCTCGCCTGCTGAGGAACACAGTTGAGATCCAGGAATAGAACCTCCATCGGGATGGGATGTAATAAGCAGGCGGTGGAACCGTTCTCACGAAACCAAGACACATCAAAAAAAAAAAAATTTGAAACAAAAGAGAAGACAAGCCAACCGTATCTGCAGCGAAGGTATACTGTAGTAGTAGTCGCACGCAGCAACCAAAATGTCTCTCTCACCACGCATGTAAAGATCGAAGAAACAAAGATCTGCCGAGCCCGCCGCGCACGCATGCTTCGCTACATAGTAAGTACTGCGTAGCCCGTGGGAATGGAATAGGCAAATGTGGGGCAGCACGACGCAGTAAACCATCGCTTCCCATCTCGCTTGCCTTGGCGGCGCCGGGGACCTGCCTTTATTATTATTACATAGAGCCTGATCAATCAAAGAGAACCACCAATTCCATCCTGAGTGGTAAAAAGCTGGCGAGCTCTCAAAAAAACACAAAAGGGCAGCTAGGTAGGCAGGCAGGGGCGGGAGATCTCCCGGGTGGGGTCTCCCCCCTGGTCAACGAAGAGCACAGCACCATTCCAGAGCCAGAGTGTAACAGCAGTAGGGTGCAGGCAGTTAGGTCGGGAAGAGATTTTTTTTTTAAAAAAAAAAGGAAAAAAAAAAAACAATAATAAAAAATTACAGTACCTGACTGTACAGGGGTTAATAACCATCTCACCTTCCGTCCACAGGCGCCGGAGCATTACAGACATAGTACAGTACTTTGCGGAGCGAGAGAGCAATCCCGGCCCTTGAGGGGAGGGGGAGGGCTGCGTCATCACTTGCGGGATATAACATGTCGGGGAAATAAAACACGGCGGCTCAGCGGGATCTCTCCTCGTCGGGGAAGACGCATCATGGGCTTCCCTTCCGAGGGTAGCACCTCCGTTCCGCCGTTGGGGTTCCATGGGTTTCACGGGGGAAGAACCCCACGGAGATCATCCTTAGCATGTCAGTCGGACATCGTTGTGCAACAAACACCCAACCATCTGCTTGGGTCCCCCGCTCAAGAAAAACGAGGTCTGGGAAACCGTGTGTAAAATTCTGCAATCTGTCGTGTATCGCACGCTATCTCTGCTCCCCCGGCCTGGCCACCATTTCGCCGAAAATTTTTACGATGGGCTGCGTTGCTGGTGTAAGCCAACTCGACCTTCTTTTGTTCCACGAAGGCTGCAGACCATGGCGGCCGCGGTCAAGGCAGCCAGGAATGATCGACGCGCATACTGGGCAAGTCGGACAAGCGCACCAACCAAGAAGACAGCTACCCGTCTAAGGATTTGTTGCGTCTTGCCCGGTGTCTTGTCAACGATTGTTGATCTTGGCCGGCCCTGTGTTTTTTCCGAAGCCCTTGCCTAGAGTCAGTCAATCGGAAAAAGCACGTAAGCTGGGCGGGTTGATGGAATCCATCGAATATCGGCAAGATTCCGGTCGATGGCCCTGCGTTGCGGGCAGCCGAGACGGCCTGTCCGTAGCAGAGTTGGGATTATTGGTCTGATAACCGAAGAGCTCGGGTTTGCTGTCTCTGGCGTATTGGATCTGATCGAATGTCTGGCCCATATCTCGGTATTCATGTCCTGTCACACGCCGCCCAGCGCGGCCCTGTTAGAAACGTCGTGCTGACTGATGTGCCTGCTCGCTGCCGCTGGTTGGAGCCGGTGCCTTGGTGGTGTTTGCTCAAAGTAGAGTGCATGCGATGGTGTGCTAGTCATGCTCTTGCTTCGTGGTCACACAACCGACAGCCGGTTGCCAAACATCGCGCCGCCGGAGATCGGAACCCGATCTTTTGGGATGCCCTAGGGTAATATAGGGCACTTGCCCTCGCTCTTACAGAGAAATTTTTTCAGGGTTCTCGTACCAGTCAACATCGCTGAGCTGCAGCTTGCGGACCCGCTGTCCGCGGTCCTTGCCCGGCCGAATATCAAGTCGGTTAAGATGATGATGAGAAGGGGCCTTTTCGTGTCCTGCAAAGATACCATAAATACTGACGCCAGATTTGTGGGGGATTAAGTGCTCTTTACCATCTTGTTCCTCGTTCTCTCGGAGGTCGTAGTTCAACACCAGGTTCTTGATGCGCTGTTGTTCCTCCTTCGCCGCCTGGCGCTGGTTGATCATGGCCACAGCAAAGTGGGAGTCCGAGGGCAGCTCAACAGTCCGGGTCTGTCGCGATTTAGTCACCGCGGAAATACAAACAAGGAGAAGCTCGGTGCTTACCTGTTGCCGATTGCCTCTCTTTGTCAACAGCGAGAAAGCCATTGTTCCACCGGAGTTGCCTGGGCCGCTCTCGACGGTTTCGCTACCGCTCGTGGCATCACGGGCCTTGGTCCGGACGGGGAGAGGAATATCGACTTGTTGCTTCGGCTGGAATTTGCGAGTCTCAAAGCTTTCGGCCATAATCTTCGCATACTCACGGTCAAAGTCAGCTTCATCCTCGGGGTCAATCTGCTCTTCCTCCCTAGTGACAACAATGGCTTCTTCCTCGGATTCGCTAGCGTCGTAAGACGGATCCTGTTCGGCGTCCTGTATAGTTTCAGTCACCGTTAGCTCCTGTCGACTTGGGTTTAGGGGGCCTGATCCGGCGCCTACCTCTACCTCTGCGTCTGCATCTTCGGAACCTGACTCGTCATCGTCATCATGTTCCGCCAGAGCCAGATCGTTCTCGTCGTCACTGGAAGCCCCGCTTGTTCCATCATCTTGCTCCACGATCTTGTCAAGCCCCGATGTCTTCTGGTCCTGCGCCATTGCCAGTTGAAACACCTTGGTGGCTTCCTCAATGTTAGACGCCAACTTCCACTGAGGCCTAGTCAAGGCAAAGATGTCCTGCACAAGGAACTCAATGTCCATTGGCAAAGGATTCTTGGTGTGGATGTAGTACTGGAAAAAGGAGAGGAAATAATCCAGTTTCTTTCCTGCAGCGCCTTTGTTGAAGAACATCCCGCAAGTCTCTAGAATGGTAGCAATCAGGCGGATGCGGAAGTAGTCATCAGGTTGATCAAAGTGGTTGATGCGCCCGGGCATTGGCGGCCCGCCTAGATACGAGAGTTAGCAGGCTCTCGTGCGCCGGGAGCAGACGACGTACCGTGGCCGAAGGTCATGACCTTGTACATGATATCAAAGATCACAGGATGCTCGACCATTCGATAATTATAGAGCTCCCCCATGTATTTGACTTCAGCGACACGGCGCTGATTGAACTCGAAGTCGTTTTGCTCCAGACCAAATGCGATGGACTCGATCACCGAGTCAATGATACCAACGACAAAGCCGGGGTGATGCCTATTGACGGCGCTCAACAAAATCGCGAGGAGGTGGATATTGCCGTATTTGACCTTTCCAGGCTTTGAGAATACCTTATGAAGCATCGCGACCACCTGCCAACGGTTAGCGCTTCACATCTTGGGAAGCCGTAATGAGCACCTACCTCTTTCTCCTCCCAGTGGAGCTTGCGAATCTGCCTTAGAACCTTGCCGTAGTTGCGCTTGGTCAGATCAGTGTAGATCAGCTTGCGGATGAATAGCTCCATCGGCGTTCTCTCTTTCTGCTGAATTGCCGGGCGCTGCGGCGGATCGACGTAGTACACGGCATTCTCAATGAGCATCCTCTCCGCCTGGCCAATGTGTTGCACAGACTTTTTCCGCTGAAGCGTTTCTAGGAAGGTCGACATGCGAGGCGAAGTCTCCGGGTTCCGCAGAAGATAGCGGCCACAGTTCTCCAGCAGATTGCAGATGATCTCAATGTTCATCCGAGAAAAGTCATCCAGGCTAACCTTAAGGCAATGGAAAACAACATGCTCCGGGACAATGCCAAACTTGGTCAGTTCGGCGAGGTAGCGGATGTTGCTAAGCCTCACCTGGCCCAAGAATTCCTTTTCCTTGCGCCGTTGCAGGCTGCGAAACTCGGCATCGAGGTATTCGACGAGGCCCTTGGGAATGTCCGACATGTACTGGCCAAGTGTGGCAACAAGTCTGGCCCAGCAGGGAAGGAGATCACCACGGCCCTTGGGAACATCGGTCAATGCCTTGACCAGCCGGTTCCTCGAAGCCTTCGAGTTGAGGTAACAAAAGTCGATGGCTGTCTGGTCAATCGCGTCTTTGGTCGTGAGATCGGGCAGCCGTGAGAGCAAGGCATCGACCTGGGCCCCGATTGTCTTGTTCGCGATCGCCACCGACTGATCGTTTGCGGTGGTGTCGGCAGCCTTCGATGTCTCGGCGAGTTCTACCGGGTCAATTTTCTTGCCAACCTGTTCGTCTGCATCGGCCTTCTTCTTCTTCACTTCCTCAAGAAGGATGTTCGGAACCTTGCCCTTGAGATCCACAAGATTTTCGTAGAAGCGGCGCTCATCCTCATCCTCCCAGATCCCGGAACCGTCTCCTTGGCCGCGCAGGTACTCTCCAGCTTTGACAATGCCAATAGAGCCGTTAATACCAGAAGAAGGGTCATCGCTGTCCTTCAAATCCGGCATCTCAGCACCAATGACCTCGGCGATGACCTGAGCGTTGGCAACAAGACGCTCCTGAGCCTTGACTTGCTTCTCGAAGTTGGCTTGGCGGTCCTCGAACACCTCTCCCGACTTGACGTAAGCTTCGGCATTCTTTCGAGACTGGGCGAAGATGGCCTTTTGGTCTCGAAGGAGATGGGTCTTGACGTCCTCAAAGTAGCGCTTCAGGACGTTCCGGAAGCGTTCCTGCAACTCGGGCGGAGTAAAGGGAGGGTCCTCGGACATCGGCTCAGGTTCACCCTCTTGATCGTCGGCCTCGTTCTCGGCCTTGGTCGCGCCATCTTCCTCCACAGTTTTGCGGCCATCGGAGCCTGCCGCCCTGACGCCCAGAACATCCCAGCTGAAGGCCTTGGCGAAAACGACGAGCAATGGCAGGTTCGCATGCTCTCGGTCGTGGCCGAGGAGATCCTTCAAGACTTCGAGAGGAAACGGCTCGGCAGCGCCTCCCTTGGCGGATGTCCGGGACTTCACCTCGGTCTGTTTCCCGGCGGCGCCGTTCGTGGTCTCATCGGGACGCTTGATGTCGTCGAGGGTACGAAGGACGTCAACGAGCCACAGCTCGGTCACAACTCGCAGAAGCACTCGTTGTCGGACCAAGCGATCTTTCTCCTCCTTTTCTCGTGCTTCGGGGGCTAGAGCTTTAAGAGCGCTCTTATCCGGCGTGGCCATCGATCTTCCGAGAAACCATCCAAGGTACGACGTGAACTCGGCGGGTCCGAAGCGCTGGTGCAGCGCGCTGACAATTTCCACCCCGGCCTCAATCTCACCGGGGGACTTGAGCTTGCACAGGCCTTCATGGCAGGCCGAGACAATCTCGGAGAGGTATTTGGACAGGCTGACAGTCTTGATCTCTTGCAGGAACGTGTTCAGGGTCGCAGGGGAGATTGCGGTGCGTAGGCGCTTGATGAAGGCAGTGTTCTTCTTCATGGTCGAGTCAAGAGACTGGCCGACGGGGAAGAGGTCTGGCCATGGGGTAATTTAGCAATGCGCGGTCACCAATCCGTGGATTTATTTATCCTCACCCTTCTCCCCGCTCCAGGCCCTCTGGTTCAGGTCGCGCAGCTCATCTGGTCCAGGCGTTAGCCGCTGCGTTGAAAGCGATGATGGTGCACGCCAATCAAAACCTACGTCTCCTTGCGCGATCCATGGCGGGCCGTTTTCTTGGTGTGTACAATCAGGATCGAGTCGGCTTCGGCGGTGCATTCGGAGTTCGAGATGCTAAGGGTTGAGAAATCGGAAGCGGCAATCCCCATCAGCAAGAGTAGGCATCGGTGATTTGATCTGCAGAAGCAGCCCCGGAAGGCACTCGTGGTCGGGAGAAAACTCTGGGGAGAGCCGGAGGCCAGAGAAGTCGCGATGTCGAATGCCAGATTGGAAGAGCCTTTTCCGATATGGAAAGTTGAAGGGTCAGTGACGAAATTGGTGGTGCGGCGTGCCAAAGTTTCGGTGGATTCTCGCCCCTTGCGCTCTTGGATTGGGCGGTTAGGCGCGTTTTAGCGCTTGGCCGCCGCCGACGTCGCGCAACGTTGGGAGCCGGGAGCCCCGCGGCCGAGGGCTGTGGCCTCCATTGGGACGGGACAGAGTCAGACGGCCTGCCCCACCTGGCAGAGTCTTTTAGAAACAAGAAACAACGAGATGGGAGTGTTAAGTTTAATAAGGCTCTCTCTCAGAGTTGGGTGGCCTTTATTTTTTCCTATATTCCTCTCTCCTCGTTTTTCTTTCTTCAAAGAAAATTGCCCAGGAGTGTACGGAGCTATGCGCCGTTTGATTCACCTGATCTGCGCGGGGGCCAGGCTTCGCCGATCCTCTGTTGATCCAGCACAGGCTTTGAAAAGCGCCAAGTTCTCAGGCATCTCAGGTTGGCTTCCACTTAAACGTTACTGTACGCAGTAGCCATTTCGTATTTTTCGTGATCCTCTGTTTCGTTTCCGTTTCACAGAACCGCTCTAGCAAGCCGACAGCTCGAAGAAGTGCCTGCCAGCGCTACGTCAAAGCAAATAAATATATTTATTATATAGTAAGCCCTATACCATCACCGCAACAACTTACCTCCGGCCTATAAGCGACCAAGGAGTTGGAGATATTTGATCTCGATACCCTCGATACCCGCACTCTGCATCAACAGGCGCCAACGGTGATGGGCCGACATCATCGGCGGGAAAGGCTTGGCAGACGCCGGTCAGTGATCCGGAAGCACGGGACCGGAGACGATTTGTGAGGGAGGAAGCTGGACCCACAGCCGCCTCTTGGCCCGGAGCTAAGCTCATGACCCCTGGGGTCCCTGGCAGAGAAAGATCTGGGCCTTCTCGGCAATCCCTGTCGTCCCACGCAAAACAACCATAGGGCACAGGCTGATTGATAGCGGCGGCGGTAAACGACAGGACGCAACCATGGCACCATGGTCCATCAAACCCCCCCCCCCCCCCCCCCAAACAACCGGAAATGGGAAAGACGAACGGGCGTGGGGCGTGGGGGTAAAAGAGCGCTGCAAGCCATACGCAGTCTTTCGATCCGACCTCATCCATACACAGTACATGTCCATACACGGTCCAGCATCACAGCAGAGCGCCATCCGAAATGGACAATTGATTCCAAGGCAGGGGATAGCCTATAGGTATGTCATTATCCTCAGTCGGCCCAGGGATGTCCGTCCCTCTTTGTAGTAGTCTTCCCGACAGCCCTGCAACGCCGTGGCCAAGCTGATCGCAGTATCTCCGTCTAATCTTCATGTGGGCCACCTTATCAGCACGTCTGATTTGCAGAATGGCCCATTGTCGTCAACAGCTGATAAGACTGCGCGCAATCCGCCGTTCCGCTTCCTGGCAGTGCTGGCACCGATCGAGGCATGTCCGCGGAAAGAGACGATCCTGCCGTGGTGTGCCTCGATTTGCGAACTCCTCGGGACGGCGCGTAATCGCCAGCACCGCGACACGGGCCCGTCGCTGTGATACCCTTGCTCGGGTCTCTCGCCGAGCGACGTCTCACTTTGTTTCTGATCATCTTACCTATTACCTACCTGGGTACCCAATGGGCCCGCCCCGACCCTCGGAAGTCAGACCAGCCCACTGAGCACTGCACAAGCCCCCCCTTGCTTTATAACGGTTCCCGTCATCAAGCCACTGCCGGCTGGACGTTATCATGCAGCTCCGGTCGGCCCACGGAGAAGCAACGTCTGCTTCGAGGTTGATGTAAGCAAGGATCCTCACTCCTTCCAGGCCGGGAACAAGGGCAGTGAATATTGGAGACGGGGAAACATATCCTTGATGTGTTCGACTCTCCCGTGGCGCTGTTGGTACTTCATAGTCCGTCTGCCATCTCTCTCCACGGCCGGCCCCTGCACATACAGCCTACCTACCCTGCTTGTGTTTTGATGTACGTTTAATGCTAGTGTCTGTCTCTCTTGAATTCCAAACAAGATGGAAGTGTCATCTATTGCCTCGCATCCGCCATTCCCCCCGACGCCGCCGTTGCAGGACTTTGACGAGTATGAGAAGCCGGGCTTTGTCTTGCCAACTCGCGGCCTGGGCGGATCGTCCCGACTCTACCCACTTCCCCCGACACCGAGAGCAAACAAAGTTTTAGCCGAAGACCTGAAAACCCCAGACAACCACGTTGAGAGGGACCCGAGGCTCATCAGACTGACCGGCGTCCACCCCTTCAACGTCGAAGCCCCGCTGAGTGACTTGTTCGACGAAGGATTTCTCACGACCAAGGACCTACACTACGTCCGAAACCATGGCGCGGTACCACAAGTCGACGACTCGGAAGTACTCGACTGGGAGTTTACCATCGAGGGCATGGTCTCGAACCCCGTCAAGTTGACCTTGCGCGACCTCATCCAGACCTACGACCAGGTGACGTACCCAATCACCCTCGTCTGCGCCGGCAACCGCCGCAAAGAACAAAACATGGTCCGCAAAACAAAAGGCTTCTCTTGGGGCGCTGCCGGCCTCTCCACGGCGCTCTGGACTGGCGCCACCCTCTCTGACCTACTCACCCGGGCCGCCCCGAAACGCGGCGCCAAATATGTATGCTTCGAGGGCGCCGACAAGCTGCCCAACGGATACTACGGCACGTCGGTCAAGTTGGGCTGGGCCATGGACCCCGACCGCGGCATGATGGTGGCGCACAGGATGAACGGCGAGCTGCTGCACCCGGACCACGGGAAGCCCCTCCGGATCGTCATCCCCGGTCAGATCGGCGGGCGCAGCGTCAAGTGGTTGAAGCGGATCATCGTGACGGCTGCGCCGAGCGACAACTGGTATCACATCTACGACAACAGGGTGCTGCCCATGATGATCAGCCCCGAAGACAGCGCCAACCTGCCCGAGACGTGGAAGGACGAGCGGTATGCCATCTACGACCTCAATACCAACAGCGCCATCTGCCATCCTGCGCACGGCGAGAGGGTGGCGTTGACGGGGGATGGTGGGACGTACAAGTTGAAGGGGTATGCTTATGCCGGCGGCGGCAAAAGGGTTACCCGGCTTGAGGTGACGCTCGACCAGGGGCGGTCGTGGATGCTGGCGACCGTGTCGTACCCGGAAGATTTGTATCGGCTGGCGCCGGACGGGGAAGTCCTGTTTGGCGGCCGGCTGGACATGGCGTGGCGCGAGAGTTGTTTCTGCTGGTGTTTCTGGGAGCTCACTCTGCCGCTCTCGCGGCTGCAAGACGCAGGGGATGTCATGATCCGGGCGATGGATGACTCCATGATGGTGCAGCCCCGGGACATGTACTGGAGCGTGCTCGGCATGATGAACAACCCGTGGTACCGGGTCGTCATCCACAAGGAGGGACACTCGCTGCGGTTTGAGCATCCCACGCAGCCGGCGCTGATGCCAGGCGGCTGGATGGAGAGAGTCAAGAAGGAAGGTGGGAACCTCACCAACGGCTTTTGGGGCGAAAAGGTAAAGGGCGAAGACTCGGTGGCCGTCCCAGAAGAGCCAGCCAAAGAAATAAGCATGGTCGACGAGAAAGTGGCGCGAGAGATTACGGCCGACGAACTCCGCCAGCACTCGGGCGAGGACGAGCCCTGGTTCGTCGTCAACGGCCAAGTCTACGACGGCACCAAGTTCCTCGAAGGCCACCCAGGCGGCGCGGCCTCCATCACCAACGCTGCAGGGCAAGACGTAAGCGAGGAGTTCCTCGCCATCCGTAGGTTTCCCCCTTTCTCCCCCTCCCTCCCCCTTCCTCTACCCACACCCACCACAACCGTGCCCTGACTAAAAGCCCCTCCCACCAAATCCAGACAGCGAAAACGCCAAAGCGCTCATGCCAACCTATCACATCGGCACCCTCTCCAAGACCACCTCGCTCCTCGAAACCGACCATCACGACGAGAACTCCAACTCCACAGTCTTCCTCCACCCCAAAACCTGGCGCCGCGCCCTCCTCGCCAACAAAACCCCCATCTCCCCGGACACCAAAATCTTTACCTTCACCCTCCCCGCCCCGACCCAAACCGTCGGCTTACCCGTAGGCCAGCACCTCATGATCCGCCTGCGCGACCCCGTCACCCGCGAAGCCATCATCCGCGCTTACACCCCGCTCTCCGAGGATACCGCCACCACCACCACCACTACTACTACTACTAATACTACTACTGCTACTGCTCTTACTACCCCTACTACTGCTACTGCTCTTACTACCCCTACTACTGCTACTTCTCCTCCTACTACTACGAAGGACGACAGCAAGGTAGAGCTGCGGATCCTAATCAAGATCTACGCCGACGGCAAGATGACTCGGGGGCTGGACTCGCTCCCGATCGGGCACGCGGTCGAGTTCAAGGGCCCCGTGGGCAAGTTTGAGTATTTCCCCGGGGAGGAAGGCGCGGGCGCGGGGCGGTGCAGCGTCAACGGGCGGGCGCGGACGGTGAGGAAGTTTGTGATGGTCTGCGGGGGCAGCGGGATCACGCCCATCATGGCCGTGTTGAAGGCCGCCGTCCCCGCCGGGGTTGGGCACCACGGGCCGGAGTGTGTGGTGCTCGACGGGAACAAGGCGGAGGAGGATATCCTGCTGAGGGACGAGTTGGAGGGGTTGGTGGGCGCGGCGCGGGGCCGGTGTAGGGTGGTGCATACTCTGAGTCGGCCTGGGGATGGGTGGGCGGGGGGAAGGGGGAGGATGGATAAGCGGTTGTTTGAGCGGGAGGTTGGCGGGCCGCCTGGGGGGAGGGATGCGATGGTGTTGGTGTGTGGGCCCGAGGGGATGGAGAGGACCGCGAGGGAGGCGTTTTTGGAGTTGGGGTGGAATGAGGAGGATCTGCTTTTCTTTTAGGTTTTAGGTAGCCAGGCATAAAATGCGGCTGTTGTTTTGTAACCTGACTTGTATGTACTTGGGAGAAATGATAAGAGACTCTGATGTTTGTGTCGAAGCGCCATGATCAACTGCGAAGTCGTCGTGACTTACAGCCTTGCACAGCTTCGCTAGAGCTAATGATTCTGTTCCCATGGCATTGGCTGGCATGTACGGTGTCGGAAAACAGGAGATTCTTGATCCTAGAACCGGAGATGTTCAATCATCCGAACTCTTTGAATATTAATGAATAACCTCAGACGTGAGCCGACTGACGCCGTGAGACGTCGGGGAGTATGCATGGTCATACTTTCTGCCTCGAGTTCTGCTGCATCTCCGGGAATTCCACTGAAGCTCCGGAAATGCCAAGTCCCTGTAACCTTCCAGCGCTGCCTACGGAATACGAATAACTACAGACCGCGCCATCTTGCTATTCCACGTGACACGTCACATGCATTTCCCAGGATCGCCCAATTGGCAGCACCCCATTGGCGATTGACAGCACAGAAGCTCTGACGTCGAAAGCAAGCAGCCCGCACCAGCAGCACTCCCGAGTCCCGAGCGAATTCGCGCTTCGCGGCAGCAAACACAACGAGATCCAAATTGGGACGCCGCCCAGCGACTCGCAACAATGCGCGCGACCCTCCGCATGTTCGCCGCCGTCCGGCCAGCGGCGCGCTACCTCGAACCCGGCACCCCGACGGGCCTGACGGGCCTCTACACACACGCCTCGCCGCGCTCCACCCTCCTCTACCTCTACACTTCGACCCTCGACCGCCTCAAGGCCGTACCCGAGCACTCGGTCTACCGCCAGTCCGTCGAGGCCCTCACGAAGCGCCGCCTGGCGCTCGTCGAGGGCGTCGTGCCCCCCGGCTACGACGAGTGGGCCGAGAAGGCGCGCAAGCTGATCAGCGAGAACCCGGACCAGTTCAGCGGCGAAGAGGGCAGCCGCGTCAGCGGCGCCACGGCCATCAAGATTGAGCGCGGCGGCCAGGCGTTCGTGGTGCGCCAGGTCCCGCAGGAGGAGGATATGCGCTACGCCGAGTGGGATGGCGAGGTGGACGAGGGTCCGGAGCTCGAGGGCAGCAGGACGGTAGAGGAGAAGCAGGATCTGAGGCACATCTTTGAGAGGAGGGATATTGGCGAGGTTGAGCAGGTGCAGTGGGAGCCGGAGCCGCAATTGACGGCTGACCAGTAGGTTTTTTTTTTTTTTTCCAAGCATCAAATTCACAGAGGAGCCGGTACTGATGCAGCGGGGCTTCATAGAATCTCGGAGCTCGAGACCAAGATTGGCGCGGGCCTGATTGAGGAAGTCGTTCAGGTTGCTGAGGGCGAGCTGAACTTGGTGGAGACCATGATCCAGTCCAAGGCGTAGGTCATTCCCTGCCTTTCAATTTTGTGCTTCGGAATTGCTGACAATCGCTTAGCTGGGAGCCTCTTGAGGAGCAGCCGGCTGAGGGCCAATGGGTCTACTTTGAGCGGAAGGCATAAATAGGAAACTGGGTGTACAACTGCATCAGAAACTGTATATAAATAGACTCGGTGCGGATACTCATTCCGCGCCAGCGGAATGGTTTAAGCAAGTCACCTGTCACCTGCTGTCTCTCCCAAACTGCCAGGCGGCAGCAGAGAGTCGGGTCTTGTGTTCAGAGTAGGATGGTGAATCAGGCAACAACGCGGCTATGGGCAGCACAAAAAAAAAAAAGATGGCAGACGCTAGTTTCCGTAGGATGGCTGAAAAGGTGCCATTCCCGGACACAAGTTACCAGCTGGTTTCGTAAACGGTTACCCGCTCCTCACCTCCAACTGCGATTTCTTTCTTCCCTTTTTGTTTCTCTATCGTAATTTCTCTCCTCCATCTCTCTTATGAGTAGAAGAGGAGAGTGTATCACGTGACAGAACTTCGCTCAATAGGCCCCAGAGTCTTTCATTCATGATACACTTTCACATGCAGGAGATCTCTGTTGGAATTGTATACCATCAAAACTACAAAAATAGGGTTACATCCGGCCGTCATATGCTTGTTGATTTGGACATTAGTGAAGTCGTACAAAAAGGTGTGCTCAGTGTCCAAAAGCTTCCTCGCAACGAACTCACAAAACTTTCATCACTTACAGCGTCTAACGTCAACCATCTCTTAACGACAACTCTAGGATCCTCTGAGCAATCGAACCCAAACAACACAGTAAATTAACCACTACATCAAGACGCCAAAAAACAAAAGAAAAGAGAGAAAAAAAATGTACCGGCCCCAAACAACCCACCGCAAGCGCAAACGCCGCCCCTCCGACGCCGTCATCAACCCACTCTCGCACACCCCCGACACCCTCAGACAATTCACCCTCGCCGGCTATCCCATCGACCAACCCCTCCCGTCTAAAGCCTACGCAGGATTTCCGCACCGCGCCCCGCGTCCACGAGGCCAAAACCGAACCCGGACGCATGGCACCCAACCGGAAGGAGAGGAGGAGGAGGACGACGACGACGACGACGAAGTCTATGAACCCCCAGCCCCATCTTCCAGGAGATCCGCCGCCCCATCAGCAGCAGCAGCAGCATCAGCAGCATCAGCAGCGAGCGACGCAGACATCGACACCAACCCCGACGACGACGAAGACGAAGACGACACCGCCACTGACGGCGGAGGCTGGCAGACCACAGACGGGGAGACGACGACCGATCCCGAGCCCGACCCCCCAACCACGCGCAACACCAGCGGCAGCGGCACGGGGCGGAGGGGAAAGCCAACGCGCGGCCAAACCAATCTGCTGCCGGCCGACCGCCGCGCGCACGCGTACCACTCCCGTGTGGGGTGGCTGACAGCCGTGGCGCGGCGGGGTCTCGCCGAGGGGGACATTGCCTCGGCGAAGCGGGCGTTTGGGCTGCTGGCGAGGGCCAAGGTGTACGGGCGGCGGGTGGACCTCAGGTGGGAGCGGTTCTGGGAGATGGGCGCGGAGGTTCTGATGAGGGAGGGTCCCGGCGCGGGTATATCGCGGCTGCGTTTGTTGGACGGCGGCGGGGCGGACGACGGGGAGGGGGAGGGGGAGGGGGAGGGTGATGGTGAAGAGGCGGATGAAGAGGACGAAGAGGCCGCGGCGGAGAGGCTGGCGCGGCTGAGGGCCTTCTACGAGTACCTCATCCAACAGTACCCTTACAGCAAGCAGCATGCTGGCAGCGCTGATAGCGTGCTGGACTTTTACGTGGCGCTGTTTAGTGCCGAGATGGAGGCGGCGTATGCTGCACAGAAGAGGGGCCTAGAGAGGCTACAGCGGGGGGACGATGGATGGGAGGAGGGCGATGCTATGGATGTTGACGAGGCGATGGATTATGGGCTTGATGATAGTCCGGCCGAAAGGGCCGATGGTGAGGACGGTGTGAGGTCATCCTCGCTGAAGGAAGATCATCTACAAGGTCTCAGCCGCCGCGAGGTGAGGGCGCGTGAGAAGGAGAATGAACTCCGCCTCGCGGCGCTGAGGCGGATGACTGACATCGCCCAGCGGATGGACACTGCCATGGAGACGATCCCATTTTCGCGGGACCATGAGCTGCTCAGGCTGAGGGCCATGGTGGCGCTCTACATTGGAGATTTGCATGTGCCGCCAGCCCCGAGGCCTAAATCCGAGGACAAAGGAAGCAAGATGGAAAAGAGGAAAGAGAGAGAGAAAGCTAGGGGTTTCTTGCGTCGTATCAAGGAGAATGGAGGAGAACTGAAGGACCACGATGAGCTGCTTCTTGAGTCACTGGAGTCGGAGGACGATGAGAGCGATGAGGACGAGGGAGCATCCGTATTGCCGATCTTCTCTTCGATGAGCTTTTAGACAAGCTTCACAAACTGCAAAGAAAACAAATTCAACATCGTCTGCAACCTACTCAAGCAGACTGTATTGCCACCCCTCTCTCCTTCCCCCACCGTTGGTAAATCAACGCCCGATTCCCATTGCCCACCACCACGCACCACTCCCCCTCCGGACTCCAACCCACCTGCCGTCCCACAAACCCGCCCTCAATCTGCAGTGTCCGATGGGCCTTGACATAGCCGACCGGATTCGACAAGTCGTACATCTCGGTCCATGCCTGCAGCGTGTCACGGCTGTACCCCAGGCTCGTGACGCTCTCCGGGTCCGGACTCGCCGAAACCATCGACTCCTTGTCCCCGGCAGCAGTAGCAGCTGTAAACGACCTCAGGCTCGACGTCCCATCCCCGACCGCCGCCGCCTGCGCAGCCGCCATCGCCGCGGCGCCGCCAGCCTTCTTCCCCCGCTTCACCATCAACCAGGAAGGTTTCTGCGCTGCGGCGCCCTCTCCCGTCAGGGGCTTCCCCGCCTTCTGTGCCTCCTTGAGCTCCGCCATATACCCCCTATACGAGCCGAACCTGGCAAAGTCCCAGAAGAACGTCTTGGATTTGGCGTTCGCGAACGCAAGGATGGGGTGTTTCCCGGCCACGTGGAACATGCGGAAGCGCATGAAAAACTGCACCCCGCAGTCGGGCGTGTGGAACTGCGCCAGGCGGGTGAACATGGCCGGGCGGGACTGCGAGAGCGTTGGGGTGAAGTAGGAGCGGGTTTGCTTGGCCATGTCGGTGGGCGTGGGCGCGTCGAGCGGGCCTGGGATGGGGTCGGACGAAGAGAAGCCTTCGATTTGCCAGAGGACGATCGAGTCTTCGTGGCAGGCGCGCGAGAGGATTAGGTCGCCGTGGAAGGCCACGCTATCGGGGGGTCAGTAATAATTATCGGGGGAAGGGGAGGTGGTGGGGAGGGAACGGAGTTTACCAGTCGACGAGATTGTTGTGGATTTCCAAAGACGAGAAATGCGGGTATTGGAATACAAAGGGGACATCGAGGTGTTCGGATGGAAACTCTGGGAGTGCCCACTATGGGTTGTCAGGTTGAGGCTTGATGTGGTATAGAGTATACGAAAGCTTACCAGATTGATGACCTGGTCGTGGCCGGTTGACAGGAGGTAGCGCCCATTGTCATGGAAAGCCTGGCGTTCTTTAGTCAGGATACACAATAGGTTGTTTAACGACGACACATACGACACTTAGCAAGTTGTACAAGTGACTCTCGCCCCCGAGGATACAGACACAAGGCTGCTTCGCGTGTGCAGGTGCCAGGCTCCAGATCCTGATGGTCGTGTCGTCTGACGCCGATGCCACGATGAGCGGGTTGGCGGGCGAAGTGGCGAGGTCGTTGATTCCCTAGTTTCAATGAGCCTCCATCTCTGCAGTTCTGGGCTGTTCGCCCACTTACACCGCCATGGCCAACAAGTGTCTACACATCCCCGTCAGCGCCAGGAATACTAACAGCCCCCTATACCGAATGCATTACCTTGACCAGCTTGCCCTGCTTCACATTGTAGACTTTGACATTGGCATCATTGCCTGCGATACAGAGCCATCCCTCTTGTGTTACGGGATCCCTCGACCAACAGCTCGCACAATTCGCGCCGTCCTATAACATGGTAAGGCGGAATGACCATACGGTACCTCAGTATCGTCTACTTACGCCGTCATCTCGGATGAGCTGTATTATCTCGCACGGATTGGTGTCCTTATCCGTCGTCTGCGTCAAGCGACAGACCACAGCCTTTAGATTGTTGAACGGTGGGTCAGCACGGCATTGTTTGAGAGCACTACAACGGGTTGTCTTACATGTTTTTTGCTTGTGGCGGCAAAGATTGGAGGGGCGCCGGGTGGGTTGTATGGGTAGAACTTGACGTCAAAGAACTCGGCGAGATCTAACACGCAGCAGTGTTAGAATGAACGTATTATCTCCGCCCATCGAAGGACATAGCTCAGCATTACCTTGGCTTGCTAATTGGTCGTCCGACGAGAGGTATTTGTAATCGTCCTATCAGCGGTGTGAGCGTTCCAAGTTCTTCGATTCGACTTCCTCTAGGGTAGACGAGCATACTTGGAATATAAAGGATGCACGCAGCCGTGGGAGGTCCCACTCGGCCGAATCTGCTGGAGGCATTTATTTTGATTGATCGGCAATTGACCAAATCCACCCGGTTCTCGGGCGAGGAGAGTAAGTCGGGTGGAGGAGTTTCCGGGACGGAGCCGATGGTGTGGGAGCGGCCGAGAGTTCTGAAGAGCTGGAGTAGGTCGGGTGTGGTTCAGTCAGGGCCAAATTAGCTGGAATGTTTATGGGAAATTGGAGGGGTGTTTGCAACTAGATCCTCGGCTTTGGAGCTGGCAATTCCTTTCATTTGCCGTTTTTTCGAGTTGTTGTTTTGTTCCTTTTGGTACTGAGTGAAATTTTAAGTGGGTCTGGTCAATTAAGGCTTTCAACGCGTGACGCGACTTTTTGGTATCGGAACTCGAATGTTCAAACTGAAGAGTAATCCACGAACTGCTCAGGACTGTTGTGGGGCATTATTAGCAGCGTTAGCCGCATGAACGGCCTTGAAAAGTTTATGATCACCAGTTCTTGACATCCCGAAGCATAGGCCGAGAAATTTAAACTGGAGATAGTACAAATCAAATGACGGTGGTGTTATAGATATAAATATATCCATATATATATATGGTATGTTTGTCTCTATCTCAAGTAGGTATAGGTCTTTCTTTCTCACCGTCGCGGTCTGGTGAATTAAGTTTTGGTCTCCGGTTAGATTAGGTATGTACCTTACCCAGGCTTGAAATCAATCTGCTCAATGACTGGCAACAAGGCAAGCCTCTTTTATTTGTGTATGATTCCGGCGATGGCAAGTAGAGGCAGGTGGCAAATATCAACACAAACATAACATAGACCAAGTTGTCATCGTGTTCAGACTAGGCAATGTGGGCGTCCGTTGCATTCGCAAATCACCCAAACCCTGCCAGCGCCTTAGTTGTATACGTGTAGCCCGTGGCATGCATGTCTATTTTTCTCTACCTCATCGAGCGTGCCTGGTGGAGCTGGTTTGAATGTCACCTGAAACGTCTCGAGCACTGACAACAGCCATGAGAGATAATCAAGATTCCAGTGACCGTTTGCAGGCAGCAAGGAGTAATGGTAATTTAATGGTACTTTGGGTTGCGCCGTTGTTGCTTTTGCCTACCGCAAGACCTGCTCGAGACATCAGCACAGATCATTTCATAGGTCAAATGGGTAGCTGGCCGGTTAGCAATGGTAGCTGGGACGTGTTTGATTAATCAAGTGCAACTGCTCAAAGTAGCAAGACGTTGACTGCCGCACTTTGAAGAGATGGGGGTTTGGCAAAGCAATGCCCAAAAAAGCATCTACACTCATTGAACACCAGAGAAGAGCAGCTGGTTGCGATCTGCCCTCACTCCGAAGCCTCTTCCGCCAGTTGACTGATCTTGCTCTGGCCAAAAGAAATGGTGTAAGATGGCTGTTTCCCCCAGAGCTTTCCCTCGATGTATTGGCGGGATCCGTGAATAATGAGTGAGAGCTTCAGTGCTGGACGTCCCTCGCGTTCAGTTGGACGGCCGTCATGGAAGCTGGCCATTGTCTGCCCACCTCCCGACCCATTTCGGGGTCCGATGCCGCCGACACCCTAGATATGCGATCTCCTTGGAGTTGGATGTCACGACGGATAGCAGCGTGAGGAACCAACCCACGCGGATGAGCTGCCGGGCAACTTCAGGCGCGGCATGAGGGATCATCTCAGCCAACAACAGACGGGCCGATCTTCGCACACCGTCTCCGTCCACTCAAAGCAGCTAACCGTGGGAATTGCCAGCTCTTGGAAGTTCAAAGTCTGTTGATTTCTTGGCTATCGTGTGCGCGTGACGCTTCGCTTCGCTCACATGCCCCTGACACGCTCCAGGGGGGTTTTCTTTTCTCAGCTTGACTGGTGGTCTCCGCCGGCCGTGATGACGAAGGTCGGATTTGGCGAAAAGGGATTATTGACAGTCGATGATTTGCCCGTCGAGCTCCAGAAAGGCATGGCTTGATTCCGGCATTCCAGCTCTCCCGGCCCCTTGGGACGCAGTGCCCTGGCGAATCAGGATGGAAGCGTGCATGGAAAACGAGGGAGCGTAGACGGACGGGAAAGCAAGAGTGCAGATCTCGAGACGTCGACTAATCCGTAAAGGCGCCAATGGTTGCACAGAAGGAGCTGCGGCGGAGAAAGCCGCGACCCAGAGGACCCCGAAAACCTTCGGGGCTCCACAGCTTTCCCTCGCCAAGCACATCCACGACCCCACGCCAAGGAACGTCGAGACCTGAAATTGCAGCCTCGATGTTGAGACATTGGGGCAAATTCAAAAACCAAAACAGAGAGACAGACGTTTCAACGCCATCACGGAGCAAGGCGATGTGGATCCTCACCACGATGCAGCAACTAGCCCGCCCCTACAGTACATCCGCTGTCAACGGCAACGTCACTGTGTAACTGGACCAAGACCTACAGCATTGGAAAGCCATGACTGAGCGGAAGCGGCGCCTCAACGCATCCTTTCGTTTGGGTCGCGACGGTGGGGCAGCCGATCGTCGCTGGGGGTTGCAGCCATGCCGGCCCTGGCGATCATGCAGACGAGCGGAATTGGAAATTTCGATGGCCCCAACCGACAGGAAGGCCAGAGATCGGGCAGCAAAAATGCTCGGGAGCTACGGTGTTTGTACAGTACTCCAAACACAGTGTGCGGTGCCATGCCCAGGTCCGGCCCAGCCCACGCCAGCGTGGAACTACTTCGTATTGTACCTACCTAATAGCGTTAACGCACGTACTGTCTCGGCAGGCAGAGGCCCATCCATGCGGGAAATGCTTGATAGCTTCTTGGGGCCCCTGGGCGGAACTTCCGGTGTTAAATTCCGGGTGGAATGAACTGGAGCTTTCAAGTCTTGGCTGCCCCTTCCTCTATATAGGTACCTGCCTTTATATGTACCTTACCTACCTAAGTTACTTTGTTTACTTTTTGACGTCATGGTAGGAAACGAACTTGGAAGTGAGAATAGCATCAACTTCGTTTCGAGGGTTGGTCGGTCGGCCGGCCGTCATTTGGCCGGTGATATTGTTTGTAATCACCCGAACAGGCTAGTCCTGCAGCGGTCTGAAAGGGCTGTCACAGGCATGCCGGCTTGTCTTCATCCCAACTGCAGAAGAACACCTTGACAGGCAATTTCGTCCGATGTTGAGGGCAAGTTGCGGTGATGTTTTGCTAATCTTCAAGAGGCAGTTGTAATTTGGCGAACTGCCAGGGACGTTTCTTGGAGCTAGAGTATACGGTATATGCCATGGACACGGAACACCATCACCCAAGTTTTCCCGGTACTCGCAGAGGCCGATAGTTCCCTGGGCACTGGACCGGTATCCTTCAGTTATCAAACCAGTTGACTGCACTGAACGGAAAACCAAAGCTTGGGAAACTGAGGTGCTTCTCGACGTGCCATCCCGCTTGCCAAGATTTCTCAGGCCCAGACCCAGAGCTTCCCTGTCCTTCCCTGACAAGGTTAGGCATCCGCTCCGGCAGCTGCAGCCCCGTTGTTGTGGGGAGCAAAAATTTCGCTTCTGCCGGCGGGATTGCATCCCGCTCAAAAGAGGGTTGCTTCCAGGTCCCCATTTCGCTCCTCCCCAGACGTGGGAGTCGGCGGAAGCTCGCGCCATCCGCGCCATGTTCCATGTTCCATATCCCAAAATCCCCCGGGGAAGCGCCAGTGCGAAGTTAAGGTCCCGCCCGTGCCTTACAGGGCCCCTCCATGTTCTCTTTAACTCTGGACTCTGGCATGGCTTGAGGATCATCGGTTTGCAACTCTGCGCTGCATCCCTCCTCCGGCATCTTCTTAAACAACCCGGCCCCAAATACCGCGTTCCCGCAACGTGCCGTGGTGCAGCGCGACAGTCCAGACCCGGCCCAGTGTCTCTCATCAGTTCGAGCAGCCAACCATCTGATCCCTACCATCTTCCTCCCAACTTTTGGTTACGCCTTCATACTGTGCGTTCCTCTCAAAACCGACCGACAGCCTACAGGTCTCGAAACTCCAGTTATTTGGACATTCAAAAAGCCCTATAGACGAATCACTGGAATAGCCGACAAACGTGCCAGGCCAGGTTCATCTGTTGCAGCGCTGGGTCTCCGCATCACCGATATTCATCGGCCGTTACCTCGCAATTTCAACCCGCCGGTAGTCCCTTTCCCCCTCCCCACCGCCGCCCAACCCTGACCTCTCTGGTGCTTTGCCTGGCTGCACAAAACCGAAAGACATTGCCCGCAGTGCGACGTTGCGGGCGCTTTCGGTTGCGATTCGGCCTGTTGCTCCGAGCAGTTCACAAGTCGGTGGCTGCTGTATCCTGCCGCGCCCCAGAGCTTTCTTAGCGCTCTCGGCCAGCTTGCTCCCCTCTCTTCCCCGCCATTCCTAGCACCAGTCGGCCACGGAACGGGTGGGACTTGGATACAGTACATACATCCGGCTCGCAGGTGACGGCGGGATCTCTGTCCTACACTGCTTTGGCTGGCAAACCCCAGACGCAGCAGCGGTCGAGGACAGCACGCACAGGGCGATACGGCGGGATACCCGGCGTTCTTGCCGCACGTTCTGTGGACCCCGGCCTTTTTGTTCCCGGTCACAACAAACTTGGGAACCACGCCCATCTTCCCCCCCTTACCACCGGGCCCTGGAACACCTTGCACTTGCACTGCACGACATCCTGTTTTGCTGTGCCCAACCCGGCGCCTCCTTTTGAGACTAGCCTCTCCTTCCCGATACCACCACCACCACCACCACCACCACCACCACGACACTCCCCTCGACGCATGGAGAGCAATTTGTAACCACATTCTTGCACCTTAGGCCAGCTCAACCGAGCGGCCCGCTACAACTAGCCCGTTATGGACCCGCGAGACCAGACGTTCATGACCATTCATAGTAGGTCGAATCCGGCGGGATTTCCGGCCGCGGGCTGACTCTAGCATCCTCCAGACCTCACTCCCGATGCCAACATTCTTTTCGCCTCCGATTCCATCCTCGACATTCTGGGCTACCAACCGGATGAGGTCAGAGGGAAGTCAGCTTTTGAGTATTTCCATCCCGAAGAGGTGCCATTTGCGAGATCTATCCACAGTAGAGGCGTGCTGCTAGACAAAGCGGCCGTCCTTCACTATGCACGTATCCTCTCCAAGACGGGGCAGTGGATGAGCTGCGAATGCTGCTTCACAGTCGTCCACAATGTGCTGGTGGCCTCTACAAGTATCTACTTCAAGGGCGAAAGAAGCGATAGTATGATCTGACACTTCCGGAAGGGCCCCCCCTCGGTCATCGCGCTGACAGTGGATTAGGGAGAGCCAGAGACGCACCGCAGATCAGACGGATATTTTCCAGCTCACCGCGAGATCCGCGGTACCATATGCTCGAGCACTTATCGCCCAAGTTCAAGATGCCTCCGATGGAGCGTGAGCCGCGGGCTGCGCTTATTCTTAACCGCTTCACCAGAAACCTTAGCATCATGTACGCAACAGACGCCGTCGCCCAAATCCTGGGTGTATCTCCAGACGAACTTTTAGAGAAGCCCTTTTACGAGTGCATCCAACCGAACTGCCTCGACGAAGCCGAAAGATGCCTCGAAAGTGCCAAGGCGAACGAGTCGATTGCTTATCTTCGTTTCTGGTCTAAGGACCCTCGTGTTGATCCCACTGACCTCCTCAATCAGGCGGGTGAGGTTGATGAAATGGCGGACGAAGCCGACGACAGGAGGAGCCCTGACGGAAGTGAAGTTGATATCAAGGACGTTCGACTGAGGGATAACTGCATGGACGTTGAGGAGGAATTGGATGCCAGGAATCGGGACGCGGACGATGGCGGTGAGCACGAGGAAAGGGTGTCTTTGAGCGGTGCTCGGGTATCGAGAACTCGGAGAAACCGTCCGCAGGGCCTTCAGACCTTCGAGCTGGAAGCAGTTGTCTCGTGCACATCAGACGGGCTCGTCGTGGTCTTGCGGAGAGCGCGACCCCCTATCCCGGACCCGCAGCCCCCGGTGATTCCTTCGGCCTTTAACTTTGAGAATGGCCTCTTCGCGGCGCCGTGGGGACTGCAGCCGATCGAACCTTACATCTCACCCGAGCTACTCTACACATTCCGTCCGCCGCTTCTACCGCAGTACATGCCTTTGCGAGAGTGCGTCAAAGCAGCAGGTGGGCCGCCTCTGGACCGTATGTATCTTCGCTGCCCCAATGCCTGTCTGAAAATTCTTTGTTTTCTAACCAACAGTCACAGAACTAATGCGCTCAATACGCGACGTGGCCGTCTTCGCCTGGGCAGTAACGGGCATCAACCCGACTCTCGCAACCTACGGCCAAGGCCGGCCTAGGATAGGCGGCCAAGCCGTCGACGGACTCCCTGTTTGGGAACCCGACCCCCGGCCGACCACATACCCCCCCCCAAAAGACCTCTCTGCGGACCGAGCCAGTAGCAATAACGAGATGCCCAAAGACGTGTCCACCGCCGGATCGGTCTTTGGCCACAGCCCCGTCTATCCCTCTGAGACGCCGATCCACGGCTACCGCACCCGACATGCGTCCTTGGACGAAAACATGTACGACTCTGGTAGCAACAGTAGGCAAGCAGGGTGGTCTGCATCGGCGGCATCGCCGTACTCTTATGGCAGCGGTGACAGATATGAGCCGGCGATAGCGTCTGGGGGATATCACCACCGCCGTCCGCCGCTGCGGCCGGCGTTTTCCTATGATGCGCTGCAAGACCATGCGCGGCACCAGCAGCAGGCTTATGCGCCGGCTTCGGCGTCCGAGGCGGCTGCGAGGAGGTGCAACTTTCGAGACGAGTCGTGGACCGAGGCCTTTATCTCAGATTACCGGGCAAATAGGACATCGACGGGCCCGAGTGGCGGGGAGTCGTCTAAGCGAGCTGCCTCGAGGTCGAGATATTTTTGGGAGTGATTTTTTTTAATGTCTACTTGGCTGATGTTGGACTTGATATTGGGGTGGGTGAGGAGGATTTAACTACTATTGAGCTGACAAAGCCAGCATTTTGAGCATCTTTTGGGTATTACTTGGCAGGACAGGACAGGGCAGGCAGGGCAGGCGGATCTGAGAAAAACTCGGTTGGATATCTACTGGAAATATTGTTATTAATGACGGATTCGCAGTTTTGGCGGTTGGTTGGGATTGAATGCCCGTTTCCTGGGGAGGATAGGCCTCATTCGGAGCGGCAGGGGTGTGACTGCGTCAAGGAAATTCTGATCCATTGGGCATTGGGCATTGGCACTTGGCCTGACCATGGCAGGCGGGGATGTGTGTGACTGACTAGGCTGACTGACTGGAAAGACTGGGCTCGGTCACGCAGTATTCTACTCGGAGCAGGTTACAAAAGGCACCGAAATGAGAGGAATGGAAATGGAAGGCCACTGGCGAAATATGGTGGGGAAGAATTAGGGCCGTCGGAATTTGCCAGATGGCCGGACTGGACTGGATCGGGATGGAATATGTCCCGTCCCTTATGATACCCGTTGGATTGTGCCTACTTTATTCTCGGTGTTTCGGTGGGATGGGATTAGGCTTGTAATACCTTACTTTATCACACGTTATCGAGGGCTTCTGTGTATACTGCCTGGAGCGCGTGCGGGATCTGCGCGATATGTTTGTCTCTTGATTCGGCGGTGGTGGTGCATGATGCGGTGAGAGATTGGTTGTGGTTGTTGCACAGATCGAGAAGATGAGGGGACGCAGGAGAGAGCGGTGTAGCAGTGTCTGGTGTGTGAAACGTGCTGGCTGATTGGATGGTTTATCGGGAGAATTCTGGTCCAATGGTGTTAGTGAGCAGTAGTTGAGGAACTGTTTTGGTGGTGAGATGATGCTGCCGAGTCCATTCAGAGGGCAAGTTGCAAGATAACGTTATTTTATGGAGTGAAAGGAATGGAAGGAAAAAGTGTAACAGTGTGTAAAATACGGCATGATGCGTGAAGTGGAAGCAGTCTATGATTGGTTGACTGCTTTCCCATTACCCCACCGACTCGGCTCGCAGGGAGCTTGGACCAGCCGCCAAGGGGCCCCTGCAACGTCAGTCAACTTGTGCAACGCAACGCAACGCAACACAACGCAACGCAGCGCAAATACACCAAGAGGCAACCGTGGACCTTTGACAATTTGGACCTCGACAAGCTCCGGCCAACAGCACAGGTAGCCGCACCACGACACACGGCTTCTGAGGAAAACACACGAAACACGCCTCTTCCGTCTGCCGACTTGACGACGACACATCCCCCACCAACCACCCCCCAGGGTTGATTAACCCAACCAGAAGTCCAGAACCCCCAAAGATGGCCGCCCCAAGCCGCCGCGACTACCAAAATGTCCCCGCTGTCGATCTCGACGACGACGGCGACCTAATCGACCCCGATGACGGTCCGTTTTCCTTTTTTTCCTTTTCCCGCCCCCTTCCTCTCACTAAATCCAATCTTCAAATCACAGCGGACCTCAACACCTTCGACGACCCCCTCACCACAACCACCACCACCTCCACCTCGGCGCGAACCCCCCTCACCGGCACAATCGGCTCTTCCAGCAGCAACAGCAACAACAACAACAACCAAAACAGCCTCGGCGCCTGGACGTCCCGCATCCACGGCGAGGACCGCATCGCCTCGGCCGCCTCCCTCTCCACCATCGACGAGTCCGTCTGGGCGACGCTCCGCCGCGACCTGCTCGCCGTGTGGCACAAGCTGCGCGAGGTGCTCTACCCGCGGCATCTGTTTTCGGCGTGGGGGGTGGGGCCGGGCGGGCTGCGCGGGGCGTACGCGTCGCTCCGGACGGGCGGGCTGGCGGGCGCGCGGGACGAGCTGGCGGGGTTCGCGGGGCGCGTGATGGACGCCGACAGCCTGCTCGGGACGGGGTCCGGCGGCGGCGGCGAGGACGGCGGGCTGCGGGCTTCCGGCGGCGGGCCCGGCGGGCTGAGGGATTGGGATTTGTGGGGGCCCCTGGTCTTTTGTCTGCTGCTGAGCACGCTGCTGTGTCTGCGGAGCCGCGAGAAGCAGCGGGAGGTGGTGTTTAGTGGTGTGTTTGCTATGGTGTGGGTCGGCATGGCGGTCGTTACGGTGCAGATTAAGTTGCTTGGGGGGAATATGTGAGTCTCCTCTCTCTTTTTTCTTTTTTTTTTTTTTCCTCTCTTCCTTTGTTGGGGGTTCGGTTTTGGTTGGGGGTTAGCCGACTGGGCTGAACCGACTGAACTGGCTGAGTAACTGACTATGCGACAGCTCGTTTGCGCAGAGTATCTGCGTCATTGGGTACACGCTGTTCCCGCTCGTCATTGCGGCGCTGCTGTCGGCGCTGAGGCTGCACTGGATCGCGCGGATTCCCGTGTACCTGGTGCTGGTGGTGTGGTCGCTGGCGGCGGGCGTGAGCATCCTAGGTGGGAGCGGGGTGCTGAAGAACAGAGTCGGCCTGGCCGTGTATCCGCTGTTTGTCTTTTACCTGGGTCTCGGCTGCCTGTGCTTCATCAGCTAAAGGCCGGGATGGGTGTGGCCTGGAGAGAGAGGTGCGGTGGGCGGTTGAACGTTTCGACGCTTTGATGTTAAAAGTGTATTATTCTAGAATATCCATCACTGTAAGAGCGGTGTGTATGCTTGATGTTTTGAGTGATACAAAATGGAGGGATTGTTTTGTTTTACACGCAAAGGCTTCCTATGCCGGGTTACTTGATTCCAGAGACAGACTTGAGTATCGGTGTATTATAGTGGGAAAGACGATCCAAAATCCTTGGAAACAGGGCGACGCACTATGCCACCCAGCCATGTCCTACTTCCTTCTTCAAAAAGTATACATCTATTCAACGCCGCCGTTAACAACGCCCAGAGAAAGTTACCCACTGCACGCCAGCCCCTTTAATCATTAATGATGGGCAGCCGCTCCCGCAGCCGCCCCCTCAGCCGCTTCAACCGCCTCAATAAGATGGGGGTTCGGGTAGTAGAGCGCGGCAACCGCAATGGCAATGTACACGAGCACGCACAGCGAGCCCTCGAGGTAGTTGCTCTTCTGGTCCCGCAGAAAGTTGCCGACCGTGATGATGGCCAGCAGCAGCACCACCACATCAAAGACCTCAAAGTTGAGGCCCATGGGCTTGTCGAGCCCCCAGCCGACAATCACGACGAGGGGCGCGTTGAACAGGGCCGTCTGCAGTGTCGCGCCCAGCACATGGGACAGGGCAAAGTTCATCTGGTTGTCGTAGGCCTCGTCGATGGCCGTCAGGTGCTCGGCGGCCTTCTCGACCAGCGGGATGAGGATGAGGCCGACGAAGGCGTCGGACACGTGGCGCTCCTCGACGAGATAGTGGATCTGGTCGACGAGCGAGATGGCGATGACGGTGACGAGGGCGATGGCCACGGCCAGGGCGATGCAGCACTCGGTGAAGGTCAGGCGGTGGTGGACGCGCTCCATGTGCTTGTCGGCGTCGCGCTCCTCGTCGGCGACGAAGATGGCGTCGTAGATGCCGTGGTGGGTGCGCGCCTGGAAGAAGATGTAGATGATGTAGGCCACCATGAGCAGGACGGCGGTGCTGCGCGAGATCTCGACCGTCTTGTCCAGGAGCTCTTGCTGCGGGATCTTGCCGCCGAGCGAGTGTTCAAAGACGGTGGGGATGGCGAGGCCGAAGCCGCTGGGGTTGGTTGTCAGTGTGCGTCGGCTCGGGAGGGGTTCAGGGGAAAGGGGGGGGAGGAAAAAGAACTCACGCTGTCAGCAGCAACCCGCTGCCGGCCTCGCTAACCGCCTCGCTGAAGTGCGTCTCCTCGCGCTTCAGCCCGCCCGCGACGAAACACAGACCGAGACACAGCAACATGGTGGCCAAGACCGAACCCAAGATGGCCGCCTGGATGACCTGGATGTAGTTGATCCCTGCCGTCTCGGGCCGTGTAATCAAGACGATAAACATGACAATCTCGACCACACTCCCCAGCCTGCAATCATAGCACCCGGTCAGCACCCATCCATCCACTGCCCCCCCAACCCCCCAAAAAAACCAGAACACTCGGGGGGGGGGGAAGAAAAAAAAAAAAAAAAACTCACGTAGTCTCAATAATAACCCCCATGACATGGGGAAACTTGCGACTCAGCTCCTGGCCGGCAAACCCAATCAGGTTGGCGCACGGCACCATGGCCAGGTAGCTCAGGATGAAGATGACGAGGTGGTTGCCGGGCATGGCATAGCGCACGGCGATGGCGGCGGGCACGACGGGCCACAGCACGTTGACGATGCGCGAGGCCCACGAGGCGGAGCGGAACACGTTCTTGAGGAAGATGAGCGGGTGGACGCCCGACCGGCCGGACTCGCCCGTCGGGCGCACGGCAAAGGTGCGCTTGATCTTCTCGGCCGGGGTGAGCTCCCTCGTCAGGCCCACGTCGGTGGTGTGCAGCGGGAGGTGGCCATGGCCGCCGTTGTTGGCTGTCGTCGTCGTGGTGGTTTGCGCGGTCTTCTCTGGGGTTGGGGAGGAGGACGAGGTCGGGGGGGAGGTGGACGGGGGAGACTGCTGCTGGGGAGGTGGGTGCTGCTGCTGTTGTTGTTGTTGTTGGTCGGTCTGGGCCGGTGGTGAGGCCGATGCCATTGCGCAGCAACGGTTGTGAGTGAGTGGATGGGATGGATGTTGAACGGAAGGACGAGCGCAATCTGATCTGATTTGATCTAATTCGATCTGATCTGATCCTCTTGGGACGGTCGGATGTGTTGTAGAGCAACAAAAATCTCAACAGACAAAAATCAGGGTCATGCCAAAACTTGAAACTCGATGCGCGCTCGGTGATGGGGGATTCCACTCCCTAATAAGTAAGTCAATGTAATCACCCAGGTCACCCACCACCAGCCAGCCAGACACCCAGGGTGCTTGTCTGGGGAAAGACAACCACACGCCCCCCCCCCCCTCCCCCCCCCTCCTTCCCCCCTTCCAAACCAAACCCAAAAAAAAAAAAAGTTAGGACCATTCTGAATTAGTGTATTAGTGTTGCTTCAACGACGGGACCAACCGCCAGGGCCCAGGGGTTCTCCGGCAGGCGACTCCCGTGGAGAAATGAGGAATCGCTGTCCGGAGCCACCTGGCGTGCGTTGCTTGGCTCATGTTTCAGGAGCTTTTTATGGGAGCACATCAACAAAGCCTCGCCCTCAGCAGACGGCGCAACGCCACGAAAAGAACCGAGTCCAAAACATTGTTGGTCCAACGTGCCGCTTTCCGTATTGAGTATTGACAGAGAGTATGAAACCCCCAATGCCCGTCGTCGTCGGCATTTTGCCGCTCTGAGCCGCTGTTGTGCCGGCATTACGACGAGCTCTCAGCAGTCTCGAGCAGTCAGAGCCACTCCCTGTTGCATCGTTGGGTTTGGGGACATTTCGTCCTCCCAGGTGCATTTTTAACTCGTTGAAAAAGTTTGGGGGTTGAAGGGCCCCCCTGCCCAGCTGGCAGCTGCATCAGGGGTCCAACACGGATCAGCAGGGATCAGACGCGCTAGCTCGCCAATGGCGTAGCTCGGCAAAGCTTAGTTTTTGATCCGTCTCATTTTCTCTTTTTCGATTTTTTTTCTTTCCGTCTTGTCTGAGACATACATAGTACGCTGGGCGGTCAGGCCAAGGGCCACCCCGTGGGGGAAAGCGGAAAGAAAGAGCGGTGAATACGCCAATACGGGCTGCACACAACTATCCGTACTATGTACGTACGGGACACCCGATGGTCGGAATCATGACTTCGGCGCTGAAAATCGACGGGAGCGGCCGCAGTGGAGCACCATCCTCCGGGCCAAGACCCGGCGGAACGCGCACTGCGCAAATGGACCTCCTGCAAACAAACGGCCCCCCGCGCTTTTATTATCCCCCGTCCCCTTCAAGCCCCATCTCCTCCCCCTCAACCGTCAACCCCCGCCCGTCCCTCGCCGGCACCGTCCTCGCCATCACCACCGTCTCAATGCCCACCGGCATCCCCTCCTCGGGCCCCATCGGCAACGCATCCACATCAATCTCCTCGTCCAACAGCGCCTTGAGCACCACCTCACACCCGGCCTTGCTCATGACCTCGTTCATCTCCTTGCACATCTCCGACGCACAGCATTCGATGCACCCGCCACGGCACCCGCACGCCGTCACCCGGCCCAGCGCCCGCCGCAACAGCAGGTCGACAAACTCGAACGCCTTGGTGTTGATCCCGGACCCGCCCGCGCCGCCCTTGGCGTCGTAGAACGTCAGCCTCGCGGGCCGCTTGCGCTGTGTCTCCCGCTTGGCAAACTCCTTCAGGCCCCCCTTGCACTCGGTGCGGACGTCGCCGGGCATGCTGATGACAAAGTTCGGGATGAGACTCATGAGCGCGTGCTGCGCGGCGTGGATGGCGCCGGCCACGTTGAGGCGGCGCGCGACGAGGATGTCGAGCGCGTGTCTCGGCACGTCTAGCCACATGCCCTTGCTGTAGCGGATCACGGGCGGGTTGTCGACCTGCACGGCGTCGAGGATGCGGCTCATGCGCTGGGCGTCGACCTTGAAGTAGCCAAAGACGACCTGCTTGATGCAGATGGCGCCGTAGTAGGCGCGCCACCGCGAGTTGTGGATCCGCTTGACGGCTTCCGTCTCGACCGGGTCGATGTCGGTGTAGTCGCGTTGCTGCGTCAGCCAGTCGACCTTGACGCGCTCGACCCGCGCGAGGTGCTTGTCTGGGTCAAAGTCGCGGACGAGGTACGTGTCACCTTGGTGCAGGAAGATGGCGCCGTCGTAGATGGTGAATGTCGCACGCGAGGCTTCGAGCTCCTCGAGGACTACGTTGCGGTTGTTGGTTGTGTCGATGATGGCGAAGTGGTCTTCTTCCGTGTCGCGGATTGACACAAACTTGGAGGGCAGCGGCCGGAAGCGGGAGTGGCAGTGGTAGAAGCCCGTGTCGTCGTGGACGAGCCGCTCGGAACAGATCTGGGCCAGGTCGCTGCCAAAGTAGACGGCGTCTTCGGTTGGTTGGATGGGCATCTCGTAGGCTGCGCACTGGATGTGCCCTTCCTTGACGAGCATGTTGTCGAGGTCCACCTGCAGCTCGCAGTTCGGCTTGGTGAAGAGCTCGTCGGGATTTTGCATGTAGTACTGGTCCGTGGCAAACCCGTCGCCGACCAGGATCGACAGCGAGTCCTTGTTTCTCCGGCCGGCTCTCCCGCTCTGCTGCCTGAGGTTGGCAATGGTGTAGGGGAAGCCCCATGTGAGTACGCAGTCCAGCGTGCCGATGTCGACCCCGAGCTCCAGCGCCGTAGTCGCGACGATGCCCAGGAGCTTGCCCTCAAACATTTCACTCTCGATCTGCCGGCGATCCTGGGCAGTGTACCCACCGCGGTAGCCCATGACCCTCGCGACTACTTCGCTCCGGTCGAGCGCCACGAGCTCCTTCTTGATGGCGCTGACCAGCCTCTCGCACTGCTCGCGGACCCTGCAGAAGGCGATCACTCGGACGCCGCGCAGAATCAGCTGGCAGAACAGGCGGGAGCATTCGGACATTGCACTGCCGCGTCCGCTTGCCGGATCGCCAGGGTCTTTGTACGGCGTGTTCCAGCAGAGAAACTCTTTCCGGCCTGTAAACGTCAGCCTGAGACCCTATTGGCAAAGTAAGCTGGTACCTACCCGATGGCGACCCATCAAAGTCGACTAGTCGCACATCGTCGATGCCGAATATCGTCTTGAAGTGCTGTTCTGGGTTGGCTACGGTAGCTGAGCACGAAACAAACTTGACGTGTCTATTCCCCAGCGCCGCGCACGTCCGACGGAGCCGTCTCATGATGAAGGCGACGTGAGATCCCATCAAACCATTATAGTAATGCAGCTCGTCCACTGCCGCCCGTCAGCCAGGCGCCTTTCCGGGGGGCGATACGTGTGATCCATCAAGACTTACCAACAACATACTTTAGATTCTTCAGGAACGTTCGCCACCTATCTTCTTTAGGCAGGATCGTGATATGTAGCATATCCGGGTTCGTGAATATGATCCTTGCCTCGTCGCGAATGGTATTTCGCTCGGCCATGGGCGTGTCCCCGTCAAACGTCTCGACTAGCACATCCTCCAATCCAGGCATAAACCCCACCATCTCTTTGAGGCTTTGCTTCTGGTCCTGTGCCAGCGCTTTTGTCGGGAAGATATACATGGCCCGTGTGTTGCGGTCCTCTTCCAGAGCATGTAGCACGGGAAGTTGGTAGATGAGCGACTTGCCCGAGCTTGTCGAGGTCGCTACGACGACATGGTGGCCGTCGTGCAGGGCGTTGATGGCCTCGGCCTGGTGGGCATAGAACTGCGTGATTCCCTTGGTGTTGTACAGGGCATTGACGAGCTCCTGGCTGAGCAGGAAGTTCAAGTCGCCATAGACTGCCTCCTGAGCCTCAAACACCCTGTGCCCGTCCGGCACGATCTGCCCGGTATACCACGGACTGTCCTTGATTTCCTGCACAATATCTGGTATGCTCTTGCGCTCGCGCGGTATGCTCTCGGGAAGACTGCTTGCCAGTTTTCTTTGATCATCTTCTCTCGGCTCCGCCATGCGGGGTATGTATCTCTCGCTCGCATCCTTCAGGACCATTTCGGGATCCAGCCCCTGCTCGACACACCCCTCGACAAACTCGTCAATCGTCTGCATAAACTTGGCATTTCGCCGTTCGATGAGGCGCATCATCTGCGTCTGGCTGTAGAGGGGCATCTTCATCCTCTCTTCTCTGTCGCGCACTCTGCTGCCCTTGGGTTCGGTTTTGAGTTCGCCGTCCAGAAACTCAAACACCAGCACCTGTTGGCTTTGGCCTTGGGTTTGGTCTTGGACGAGGTACTCTCTCTCGCGCTCGGTTTCTGCGGCGCCCATGGAGATAGCAAGCTCGGCCTCGTCGACATATTCGAATCTGATGCCTGGGTTTCCGCCAGAGTCTCTTGCCCCTTCAGCCTCAGCCTCAGTCGTATTACCGCTGGTTTCCGTGCCCCGATTCTCATCCCGATCACTCTCACATCCCCCTTCACCATCCCCTTTGACACGCTGCCTATCAGTACCTTCCCCGTCCCTCCCTTTTCCATCAACACTTCTTCCCCCAATCACGAGGCTAGGGTGATTACGAAGCGCAACGACCCCGGCAACATCCTCCGCAGTCACTTCACACCCCATATGTGCCTCCACTGCAGGCCGGAGTGTCTCCAGCGTGGGTGCGACATGTTTCCGCGCCGAGAAGAAGGTTGCAACCAGGTTCAGGGCGCGATGTGTCTTTTCCAGGTGGGTTAGATATGCTGGCCATGCCGTCCTATCGGAGACTTTAGACTTGGGGTCTGCTTTCGGCTTGGGGGTGCGTTTCCTTTTCTGTTTCTGGGTTTGGGGTTTCCCGGTGGATTCTTCTTCCGGGCGGACATTCGGTGTTGCGATGGTGGTGCTCGTTCCGTCGACCTCGGCGGGGGTTCCAGGCGTGCGCGCCCGTTTACGCTTGCCCAAGTTTGCCCTCGGGCCAGTGCTATCATTGGTGGTCGGCATGAGACCGTGATTGTGGGATGTAGTTTTGCATTGAGAGGTGGGATGAACTTGGTAGCTTTTGAGGAAAGCAGAACGGCAGACGCGAAGAGGCGTGTTAATTGATTCGCGAAGGTGGCGGGAGAGCACGTGGTTCCCCTCCAGCCGTTACCCGACTTACTACGTAAATCAACGCTGGTGCTCCACTATACTTCCAGGGGACGCAGGCAAGTGGCAGGCTTGTTGGGAGGCAAGGCATGCAAGACAAACGATTCAAAGTGCACCTTGGTATCAATGCGCGCTTATCCTAGTACATAAGTACTCTACTCCACCGCCGAAGCAGGTTGGCGACCCTCCCACAAGCCGAGTGAGTATAATATACAGAAAGTGACAAGTGCCTCCCCAGGATCTCTCCCGTCTGTAGCTAGTCTTTTTGCCCAGCCCCTTTGCCAAACCCTTCTCGCAAAAGAAACCGGCCACCAGGCCAACCAGCAGCAGGGAACTCCATGTGCCCACCAAATAGCCTCCTTTTGCCAGAAATGCATGCCGACCCCCGCAAACACCCTCCACGCAGCAGATGGTAATCAGGTCAGGCGACACTGCCTGCAGAACAAAGGAAAGAGAGATGTGCGTCGCTGTTATCTTGTTGCGGATCACACGTTTCCAAAGCCGGTGGGTTGCCTGAGCTTGAACCTACACATCGGCGAGCCGCTTCTTCAACATTTCCACGAGCTGTGAGAAAGCCGTGGCATTCACCTCGCTCAGCTAGCAAATAGTTAGTACATACCGACACGGGACTGGGAAGTGGGCGCTGGCTTTATATCCCACCTTCATCTGCACCTGCCTAGCCACCCCCCCTTCAAACGCGGTAAACAAGACCGTCGACGTCTTCAGCCGGTTGGTGACCTGGAACTTCATGGCCGGAAGGAGGACAGTGTTCAAAATGACGCGCAAAGTGTGATCCTGCCGCATGATGAGGCGCACATGTTTGTGCTTGTCGTCCTCCTCGTCCGCCAGGACTGAGGCATCGAATGAGGTCGGGTCGGGTGCCCCGTGGTCATCCAGGTCAATCGTCGACTTGGGCACGTTGATCTTCAGCATCCCCGCGCCCCGCTCCTTCCATCCGACGCCCTTCTCCATGAGGTACATCTTCGCCCGCACCGAGAAGAGCGTCACCTCTTCGCCTTCGCCGTCGTCGACCACGACTATCGCGCGGTTAGTAAACCGGGGGAACCGGGGGAGCCGGGATGGTTAGAGGAACTCACTCTTGTGCAGCTTGGGCTTCTTCTTATCGTCGGCCGTCTTGGACTCGTCTCGTTCCCTCTCTTCCTCCTTGCTCTCCGCCTCGTCGGACGAGGCGTCACCCTTAGTGTCCTCGTCGTCGTTGCTTTCCTCACCAGACTTGTCCTCCGCATCGCTGTCTGGCGCACCGAACGGCCTGGCCGGCTTGTCGCTCTTAAGGACTTCGCCGGGTTTGCCAAAGTTGAGACGCGGCCCAGCCAGAGCGCTGCCTCCGAAAGAGCTCGCAAAGGGGCTCGACTTGAACACCGACCCGCCAGCTTGGCCGTTCACCCCGGCGAACGGGGAAGAGGCTACCGCCCCGCCGAAGCTGAGTTTCGGGGGTGCTGAAGGCGCAGCCGGCTTAGGACTGCCAAAGGCACTGCCAAACGACGAGGATCCCGAGCCCGAGCTGAACAGGCTGGGCTTCCCTCCACCGAAGCTCCCGAATGGCGACGATGACGAGGCAGCGAGTTTTGCAAAGCCGGAACTGGCAAAGGCTGCGGCTGATGCTGGCTTGAGTTGCTCCTTGGTGCTGTTGGTCAAGTCCTTGGCTTCGACAGACTCCATGCTTGACCGCGGCGATGCACTGGCCGAGAGAGGTTCCTAGTCTTCTGTGTTACCACCCAAGTGTCACAGCGGGGTTGGTCGGAGGAGGAGGAAGGGGGGGGGGGGGGGGGGGTTTCCTTACTACTTCTTCCTTTCCACCTTGCACAGCAGATGCACTTGCTTGGCGGTCCCTTGGTCGCTTTTTCTCGGGCTCGGACCGGTTTGTCCTGCTCTGGATCGTCGTTGTGCTGGCAGTCTTATCGGATGTCCCCTCGAGCGGGGCTTCCGCCACATCCTTGTTCTCGTCGAGCTCGTCGTGAGCCCGCTTCTTCTTGGGCGACGAGATTTGCTCCTTCAATACGTCTTCGTTTGTCGCGCTCAGGCCGATGGGCGGTGTGATCCGCCGGGCGGCGGGCTTATCTGTGGGCGCATCGTCCTCCTCCGAGGCGCTCTTGTCGTCCTGCGAGAGCTGCACAGCATCCCGCCCCGCCTTCTCCGAAATTGTCGTCTGCTTCAGCTCGCGCCTGGCCGCCGTGGTCTCGGCATCTTCCTTTGCAGCGACGACGGTCGGCTCGGCCTGGTCTAAGATGTCGCTGGTGTTGTGCGGGTCGTCGGCCATGATGTCCGCGGTCGGGTCGTGGGGTCAACTCGGGGGTGCAGCAGACGGCAGACGGCAGAACTGGGCTGGATGCTGCTCTTTCTCGTTTGCTTGTTTCGCTCCCTGGTCGGGGTGGGCTCGTTTGGCTGTTAGGGGTTCAGGCCAGAGGTCGGTATCGAGAAGCAGAGCGGCGCTACCGAGTTTAATTATTGTAGCTACCAAAATTGCGGAGTTTTTGGCAGAGTTATTAAGGCCCGTTGTCGTGCTCAGGTCGACAATGGAAGAAGCAGGCCAATCGATCGACAGAGAAGAACCGAGACGGAATCGAAGCGGCGGGCCTTGTCGCACTGTTCCGGAAGGCCCTGAGGGGAGATTGGCTCAGAGGGCCCCACCCGCTAAATGAGGTGCCCAGGCGTGCCAGGTACCGCTGGTAGGGCCCAGAGCACAGCTGACAGCGGGGTTTGGGTGCCAATTTGGGTGTTTCAAGGCCACAGCAACCAATCACTTCACAACGCATGTTCGTCGTCTTCACCAACCCGGAACCCCTCGGCGGAGGCCTTGTCTGCCATTGGAAGCGACCTATCTCGAGCGGTGCGTTGTCTCTTTTAGATGTATCATCATTGCTGCCAGGTCCATTGTTAACCTTCGCAAGCCGCGTCACATTTCCTTACTACACCTTTACGGGGGATGAAACAAAGGAGACACCCAATAGTCTCTCGACGTTCGAGATCAGCCGCCACCAGACCGAAGTCATTTCTCCAATGATTGATATCACAAGGCTCTTTTTCCTCCGTTCTGCCGGTACACATCGTTGTATGCATTCAGACGCCGTTCCCTAGTTACCACCACCTAGACCCTACCGGAGAAAGAATGCCAGAGAAGACCAAAACCATGTTATTACTGTATGTACCTGTACCAGCAACCAACCCGCGACAGAGAGTGGCCGTCACCCAAGTTTAAACTTGTCTCCCTGTATCCGTAGGCCTTCTCTCTTGCTCCGCAATAAGAGACTCGACTAAGTCCACGGCTGACCTGAATGACGTGAGTTCCTCCTCAACACTTGGCAGCTCCCCTTGAACGCTCATATCGTCATCACCCTCTGTCCCATCGCCCCATCGCCCCTTCTTCTCATCCAAATGCCCGTCCGGATACCCTATGGATTCGTCCGTATATTCCGCCCGCTCACCCCATTCCTCCCACATCCCCTCCTTCGCTTCCTCCGCCTCCAGACCCGAACGTGGCGGCACCTCCCCGTCCCGTACCCCGCACACGCCACTCGCGCCCAGCCCAAACTCCCCCCAAGACAGCGAAGCAAGGTTTCGTTGCCGTTGCCGTCGCCGTCGCCGACGATCAAGATACGCGCGAGCAAGATACGCGACAATCTTGGCACCGTAAACGGCGATACTGGTGACGAGGAACAAAACAGCCGCAAAGGTAACCACCCGATCTTCCCACATATCATCATCCTCCTCCTCCTCCTCTTCTTTCCCCACAGCGGTATCCCGCTCACCCGCAGCGTCGGCGGTGCCGTTCCCGCCGCGCCACGGCGGTAACGGGAGGGGGGTTGCAGCAACAGTCTGCTCCTCCATGTCGTCACCGTCGCCGTCGCCATCGCCATCGCCGGGGCTGGGCCGGGGACCGGAACGGGGCCTAGGGGCCAAACGATCTGCCCGCGGATCCAAAAGCTGCTCGTCGCCGCTCCTGACGGCGTACCCGATCTTGCGGAACGCGATGGCGAGGACACAGAGCGCGTCCTCGCAGTCCAGGATGCTGGGCTGCGCAGGAGGGGCCAGCCCCGCCGCGTCGGCCAGCCATGTCTCGCGCGTGCGGACCTCCTGCTCGAGGAGGGCGAGCTGTGCTCGGATGGCTTGCAGGTCGGTGAGTTCTTGCGCCAAGTCACCCCCGGCGCTCTCGGCCTCGGCCTCCTCCGCACCTGTTGAGGGGACATCGTTGGTGTCCTCTGTGGTTGCTGCTGTTTCAGTTTGGAGGATCTTAGGGGGGAGGGGGTGGGGTGTCAGCTTGTCTGTTGAGGTTGGAGGGTGGGAAGTGGCTGACTTACTAGTTGGGGCTTTTGGGTGCTGCTGCTGAGTGATGGGTCGTCTAGAACACCCACTGGGCCCGCTTCGTTCCTTGCTACGGAGATGTCATCAGCCCATCGGCTAACCCGATAGATCCCTCGTTTGACCCATACACACCTTGAAGCGGATGGGGAAGACCGTACGTCAGGGCTGGTACCTGAAGCAGGAAGAGGCCACTGGTGAGGAGTCCGCGCATGGCCAAAGGGTTGCGTTGCCTACCAGGCAACGACGGAATGGGAGGGGAAATTGTATGGATGGAGAATCACGACATGTAAGTGACCACGACTACCTATGTCCGTATAATAAGTAGACGAGATAGCGTGCCGTGTAAGGAAGGTGAGTGGGTGAGTGGGACCAACACGCGGACAGGTGGCCACGAAATGAGACAAAAATTCCACCCAGCGCTTCCACTCAGCCAACTTAGTCCAAAAGAAACGACTCTCAAAAACAGACGGACTGTCATGAGACATGCATGAGAGGGGGGGGGGGGAAGAAGAGAAAGAGAAGAGGATGACAACCTCCTCTTCTTTACCCCAAGACGCCCATGACTGCATGAACACAATCCCCCCCCCCGGCAAACCAAGAAAACACAACGCCACAACAATACACTCTTCTTGTCCGCTGTTGAAAGTCCGGGTGGGCTGCGCAAGCCTTCCCGATTCGGACAGGACAGCGTTGCAACAGGCGGAACAGGCCAATCGGCGCGCCGGGACAAGCTCGAGCTGACGAGGCCGCATGCGCACTCCTTATGACACCCAACACAAACACGTAACAGGAACCTCGAAACTGGCGAGATTGACATTTAACGAGGTTAACTGGGTAGGTAGGTAGGTAGTGTTGATTCTGATTACTACAGTATGTATGTAGAGCCGTGCCGGTGACTTACTTCATTTGCAAGGCATGTATGTATGTATGTACATACATACATACCAGACGTTGCGTGTCTAAATAAGAGGGGTGCGAGGGGTCTATGTCTTGGAACACGGATCCCTCCCGGCTGTTGTGCATGACAACCGCAGCGGTCGGTTCAGTCTATGCATGGGATATTTCCGGCCTCGTTCAGGAATCCCAACCGAGCACAAAAGAGAACCAGAAAGCAGCGAACTCTATTTCCTTAACCGTCGCTTGGCACCAACAATGATTCTTATCGTTCATTACACAAAACCAACTCTGTCCTCATCACCCATCCCTTCCGCCACCCTCGAATCTGTATATTCCCTAAACCGCCTAGCCGGGAAAAAAAAAGAAAAGAAAAAAAAAAGGGAAACCTTGTCCCAGAAAAAGGGAGGCTTCATAAAATCTCGTCGACATTGTCAACCATCGAAGACGCTCCTGAAAGCGCGGAACTCTACCCACCGTCTCTACGACTCTCCATACGTTATCAACCTCTCCTACCGAAGTGGTCTCTCAGCCACCCAAGCGGACCACTGCCACCGCTCCCCTGTTGGTCTTGCTGATGATGCGGCTGTTGCTGTGACTGCTGTTGCTGTTGCTCGGGGCTCCTCTCCCATCCCCCCATGCCCACCGAACGACCACCAATGCCGCTCGCAAAGTCGCCCCGCTCCCAACCCGCAGGGCCCCTCTGGCTTTCCCTATTCCACTCCCTATCCCTCGACGCTGACGGACTCCTGACTCGTGCGCGCGACGCACTCTCGGCATCCGACGTAGGCCAAGCCCCCGGAGGTGAATGCGAGTTGCGCCGGTGAGAGCCGGAGCGCGGGGCATCGGACCCTCCGCTGGCGAGGTTGCGAATAGCGTTCAGCCGGTCGAGGTTCTCTCTCGCGCTCCGAGCGGGTCGCTCTCGTTCCTGGCGGGGGCGGGCTGTGATGGAGCTGAAGGTGAAGGGGCCAAGTGGGTAAGTGGAGGTCGTGTATGACATTTCTCGTGCGGATCTTGGCCCTGGTGCTGGCGATGGCGTCGATCCTGGTACCGGCGACGGCGTTGACCCCGATGACGCGGTGGATGCTCGGGCCGAGGCGGACTGGGATTCTGGCGACTGTTGCGGTTGTTGCCCATTACCGTTGTTGTGGGTACTGTTCCTGCCGCCATTCCCATTCTCGATCGGCATCCGGCAGATGGGACAAGTGTTGTGTTCCTTGAGCCAGAGGACAACGCACTCGCCGTGGTACCAGTGCTTACACGGCAACACCGACACCTCGTCCCCTTTCTTGATTTCGTCGATGCAGATGGTGCATTCGGCCTTCCCCTCTGGACCGAGCATTTCGTTATCCACTCGCTTCTTCTCGAGACTGTCGATGGCCGTCTGCGTCGCGGGAGGGGCTGCATTGGTCTGAGCAGATGCCTCCATGAGCTGCGTGATAATGCGATCAAATGCTGCCTGCGAGTAAACTGAATCACCATGTACCGCTGCCTCCGGATTGTACAACGAGTTCAGGAGGCCCTGAAGTCCGCCAGCGAAGATCGGTTCTGGCCCACCACGGTCCCGCCGATTTGGGTCCTGCGGACCACCTCCAAAGGGATTGCCGAAGAGCTGGTCGAACAAGCTAAGTGATTCAAGGCTAGTTAGTTGCAATGTTGTCGGCAAGAGAAAATCACGCGTACCACACGGTGTTCTAAAAACTAAGTATGAGCGTTTTTTGGGGGCGTACGTACGTGTCAATGGCGACTGGCGGTGCCCCAGGACCACCGCCGAATGTACCACTGGTCACTGTAACCCTCGTTCGCCCGCCGAAGGGGCCAGCTCTAAAGGTGGTGTGTTGAACTCTGGTTCCCGGCGGAGGTACATGCTCTTCTGGCGGGAACAGGCCACTAGCCACAGGACCCCCGCGCATTGTTCTTCCCCCACCGAAGTCGTTCATAAGCATATCGGCGAACCGGCGAAGAATGACGTCGCCCTCGTTCATGTTGCGGCCGCGGTCATTGTGCGCGCCGTCTTGCGGCTGGGGGCTGGGGCCACCGTATGGGAAACGCTGTTCGTTGGGCAGATGTTCTTCGACATCGCCTTCGTCCGGGTCCGAATCGGAGCCGCCTGAGCGACGGAAAAGAGGGCTGGGACCACGACCCAGGTTTGAAAAGATGGGCGCGTGCATATTCCGGGGGTCGTTGGAGGACTCAACCTGGTGAACATGTTAGCTGGCGAGGGCAAGGTCAAGCGGTGCGTGGCGAGAAGGGCTGGTGGTGACGAGTCCTTACAATCTCGGTGAATGAGCTTTCGCAGCGGGGACACGTTAGAGAATCATGCTCGTCGCGATACCACTCGTTTTGGCATGCGTGACAGAACACCACCTCTCTCCCACCGGCAGCGCCGAGGTGATTTCCTCCAGAAGGTTCCATGCTGTGTAGTCGGCGCGGGGCTTGATTGCTGCGCTGGAACACAGCGAGAGCACCGAGCACGCCGGTAGCGACAGCAATAGCCAGTCGGCCGCGGGACGCCAGAATGTCCTATTGCCGTCGAAAAAGCACGGTCTAGTCAGTTCGCTCAATGCTTGGCTGGAGTGCTTGCTCGGAAGCGCTCGTAGGAGCAAATGTTCAGAGACGATATCGGTCTAATAAGGCGATGGATGTGCTATCGAATACACCGAGCTAGGTGTGAAGCCCCACTTTCCGGGATGGCGGCAGGACCTGAAAGACGATGGCGGACGCGGCGTCGGGGATACTCGCTCTTCCGATGCAGCCGATTCTGTGGCGCTGTTTTAGCTTCGGGTGTCAGAAGCCGTGGACTGTATTATTGCGATTTTGTTGCTGCGAAGGATGATGTTTCGGGGAAGTGCTGTCTTGTTGATGGAGGTGATGCAGCGCTGCCAAAGGCGCAACGGGCCGTTGGACCCTGGAACCGAAGTGCGTCACAGTGCCCGTCACTAATAAACTTCCACCCCTGTCGGAGACCTGACCTGGCAAGAGCCCACGGACCTGGCGACCAGGGTTGTGTGCATGCCAACCAATATCAAATGATCGCCTTGGGTGTTGCAAAAGGGTCCAGTGGCGAGAGAAACCAGCAAGGCAAAATGAAGGTTAGGTGGTATGTTTTTGTTAAAGATGAGATGACAGGTCATCCATGCCAGCTTGCCCTGACTTTGATTCGGGCCGGTGGAGATGGTCCAACTGTCCAGTTTGGCGCTTCCTTATTACTTATTACACAGTACACAAAAAGGTACCTGGACCTCATTCGGCCATGGCGGGTGGGGCGGAAAGATGGTTTGGAAGCGATTCGAAGAAAGGGCAAGTTCAGCCACCCGGCAACCCGAAAGCCCTCCCTTCTGCTCCCATTTTATTATCTCAGGTACGCCAGTCCCCGGTTGCCCAGTCACATCCGCGATTATGCAAATGCCCACACCACAGTTTGTACATACATACACGGTCCACAGATACCCAACCTTACGTGTGGCAGGGCTGACTCCAGGCCAGAGGGTCATGAGGCCTGAGTGGCCTACCTGTACCTGCAGCTCTCATTGAGTCTGCCCAACTCCCCCGCACCTGCAGCTGGCCATCGGGGTGAGAATCAGCCTCGATATCCTCGCGCCAATGGCGGTCTCTTCTTCAGTCTCAACAGTCTCACCCGGGCGTTCCTCGAGCATGACGCGGGGTAAACAGTGGGAAGAGTTGCATGTCTCCAGACCCTCTTGCGTACAACGATTATTCTGTTGCATGAGAGTGGTATAGTGCTCGTGCTCGTGCTCGTGCTCCCTTATTCAAGAAAATCCCACGCCAAAAACATCATGATGCCGCCTTGTCCTCCCATACAAATACAGTACCTTGAAAGAAAATCGGCCCAGTACACCTCGAATATGTTCCGTCTCCGGCTCTATACAGCCCCGTTTCCCCAGGGAAGGATGGAAGATCATCTCTTCCGACCCAAATTCCTGAGGAGAACACCGCCCACAATGCCCGCCACTACCGCCACGCCGCTCACAATGGCCACGCCCATGAGCCCTTCCTTGGCCACCTTGTCGTCGATCAGCGACCGCAGATTTGTGGCCTGCAAATTCCCGGGCTCCTTGTCGAGCAGGAGGTCGTTGTATTTCCGCGCCTCGCCGTAGTTGCCCAGCTTGTAGTTACCCAGCGCGAGGTAGTAGAGACACTCGCGGCGTCGCTCGGGTGACGTCCGGAAGATCTCAGAGAGCAGCATCACGCCAAGATGTTGTTCGTGGCGAGTGCTGGATTTTACTAGGCCCTAGAACGAGACAAATGAGCTGGCTGCGCTCGGAGAAACCGAGGGGGCAAGGCCTACCCATGCGTAGTTGAATTTTGTCTGGACGCCGACCATGTCTCCCTCCTTCTCGTACTGCGCGCGCAGCACCGCCAGCTCGGCCGGGTTAAGCGCCCTGCGGTCTGGTTAAAACAATAATCGCTTTTTGGCTCAGGGCGCAGCACCTACGTCTCGGCGTCGATCGCATCTGGAAGCACGTCGGTCAGCTCTCTAGTGCGGTAGTCCATATCGAACGGCTGAACACTTACAAGGAAGCTGTGTCATGGTGGGAGAGTTTGATGAACCAGTTTTATGGGCCTTTTGTAGAGTTCGGAAGACAGATTCTCAGATCCTAATAAGGAGCAGTAGCAGCTGCCGGAGTGAAAGCGATGGTCTCACAAGCCTTTGGTGGGAGGAGCTCGGGCCGTTTTCCTGCAATGCATGTGGCCCACCGATGACGAAGCTTGGTGGCCACGGATAGCCGAGGCGATAAGATAAGGAACTTCAAGCAGTTGTCACCGGGGAGATGTGCTCCGCGCCAAGCCTTTCCAAACAATCACGGCCACACTGCGATTCTGCATACATACCTACCTACCTCTGGACTCTGAAGTCGACAACGCGACGAAGACAATTCAACAACCACAGCCATAACTCCGACGCCTACATAACAAACACACTCGCACACTCAAACTACGCAATAAAAAACAAACCAAAAGAAAACAGATACTTCCCAACATCCCACCCCCCAAACCGCCGAAAATGCTCCTAGAAGAAGACCCCTCCACCGTATGATCCCCTCCCCCACCAAAAAAGAACAACAACACCCCCCCCCCCCCCTCCTCCCCTTTTTTTTAAAAAAAAAAACCCCCCTCCAAAACTAAAACTAAAACCGCCGTGTGCCACAGCTCATCCGCCACACGATATCAAACTTCAACATCGCCCCGGACAAAACCGCCGTGTCCCGCGTGTCCGAGTCCCTGTCCACCCTCCAGCAGGCGCGCGACCTGCGCCTGCGCGAGGCCGAGACGTCCCTGCGCAAGCTCGCGCGCACGCTCAACACGCTGTCCTCGCAGCACGCCGAGCTCACGGCCTCGCACTCGTCGGCGCAGCACGCGTCCGAGATCGCCCGGCTGGATACCCAAAAGTTCCGCATCGCCAAGGCCGCGTCGGACCTGGAGATGGAGACGGAGCGGCTGCAGGCGCAGCTGGCGGAGCTGAATGGGCGGTTGCAGGAGCTGGAGCTGCAGGGGGTTGATGGCGGGGGGTTGGACGGCAATGGAGGTGGAGGAGGCGGCGGCGGCGGCGGTGGTGGGGGTGGGAGTGGGAGTGGGATGGGGGGGGTGGAGGATGAGGTGTTGCTTCGGTTGAAGGTTTATCGGAGCTTGGGGATCGAGATTGAGCGGGATAGTAAGGATGGGGAGTTTAGCCGCGTGGTGGTGAGGAATGACCGGAAGGGGGATGTGCATGTGGTGAATATCGACCGGAAATTTTCGCGGTTTTTTTATGCCAACTATTTCTGGCAGAGTTTGTGAATGGCCAAGGGGAGGGGGCCTTGTTGGGAGAGATGGCGTTAAGGCGTTGAGGCGTTGGGGTTTATTTGGCATGGGAACGGGGGAAATACCTGAAATGCAACTGGGGATTAGGATGACGGAGGGTTGGGATACCTGTGTGCTTTTATGTATCTACGGAGTACTGCCCGAGAGATGCTTCATATACGCCAACGAAACGAAACGAAGGAATTTTGAATGAGGAGTCTCGCTTGATAGGTTGAATGCGCATGCTGCAGTCTTCTCTGGAATAATGGAGAGATCATGGATTCCCCAACAGCGAGGAACATTTATGGGCATATGTGGGGGGAGGGTCGCCGTTGCTCAAAACTGTGCGTAGCTGTGCAATGAGCACTGAGAGGAGAGCAACAGTGGTGACTACACAGATAATAGGCTTATATAGCCTGCGTTGCCGCGGTCAGTTTCCAACCTAATACCACCCTCACTTGCACGCAGACCTCTCTGTAGCGCAGTAGTATTAGGTTGTGTACCGAGCCCATCACTCTCCTAGGCGAAACCCCGGCCCGGACCTTTGACGGGCAACAACTCTTTCTCGTCCGATTCCAGTCGCGGTCGCTTTTTTACTCATCCACCACAAAGAGTCTGTGGCTGTCGTATGGTGTTTGTTCTCCCCCTCGTTTGATCTAGATCTGATAATATAGTAATAAAGGTCACCCACCCTTTGCTCATCATACAGGTGCCATCGGAGCCTTGGTGTTCGAGTCGCCGCCCATGGCTGGGCCGAGCTGTTCAAAGTCATGAGAGAGCTGAAGGTCACTTCAGCATCCGGCATTGGCTGTACTGGTCCGCATATGCCGCCATGGCGCCCTATGCTGGGACACCAGTAGATAGGGACTCACAGCTCCACCTGCAGCCTGATCTGCGGAGAAACATATCGCACCGCCTTGCGTTTTTCTGATCACTCAAAGACCTTTTGAGCTTGTACGCATCGTCATTCTTCATCTCTTGCTCTATGTCCTGGCCACTACCATATTCTCTTCCATGATTCGTCTCTTAACGATGATGTCACCTGTCCTCGGGCAAGACTTTGTCCGGGTCAAGGCGATGAGTTCCCTTGGGCACCAATGTGTCTTTCACAGGATTCACGAAACCCAACCCCCCCCTTTGCCCAAGTTTTCCTCAGTCGCCAGCCGACATGCGCTCAAATGGAACTGTCTACAACGCGGCGTTAAGTTTTGAGAATGTAAATAAGATAGTCGCAATCTTGTCCATTTAAATGCAGAATGTGCAGCCTCGCCCAAATCTGACGGACCGTTACCCTCCAACGCTCCCTTAGGTAATACGACAAACACCATCGTCGGTTCCATCAAATAATAGTGCTAAAGTCTGTACTTCTTTGACGGTGTCGCTGCAAGTATCTCGGCTGAAAAGGAGGCAAGACAGGCAAGGTAGGTTGTCTGGTATGTAGTTACCTGAATTATGACCCAGTCCCAAGTCCCAACAGGATGGGAATGAATATTGATTGGTCTAACTACCTGGTCTAATGAGTCTGCGCCTCGTGAGACAGATTGCCCCTTGTCCGCCCAGACCACAGTTTTGATCTCACGTGGACTTTAGCCAGCACGATTCGAACGTAAAATCAATGGCGAGTACCGAATAGTTTGAAGTTTTGCACCGAGTCACACTGGAAAGATACTACTTGGTAATACCGACAATTGTGCTTGAGTGCCTGCTCAATGCTCTGGACTATCATCGCTATCAAACATCTCGCCTACATCCCGTCCAACCCTCTTCCTCGGTATTTTCAAAGGAGCAGCATCGGTCGCCGGCGCGCTCCCCTCGGAGACCGTGAGCGAAACACATCAGCACTTCCTCCAGGCAAGCGTAGGCACTACCAGACTCCAGTAGCACCCATCATCCGCCAGCCCGACGGAAACACATTTAGGAGCACCGGTAAGAGTTGTACTTGCCCTTCTCCATGCACCGGCCGTCCGTAGAGAGCGGGTCCTCGATGCCATTGCAGTCTTTGCCGGTGAAGACTTTTGAAAAAAGAAAAAAAATCATCGAATTAGCCTCCGAGACGTCTAGTTTTTTTGGGGCGGGTTGGAAAAAGCAACACTTACCACGGGGGTTCAGCATGCCGCCAGTGTTCCAGAAAAAGGCGCCGGTCGCGTCATCGAGGTTGTAGCACCGGCCCGAGACAGGGGCAGCATGGTACAGGATGTTCTTATCCCCGGAGCTGTGTAGAAGGAGAGAAATTCCCGTCAGCCATTCCTGCGGTGTCCATTTATCCAAGGGGTCACGAAGAGATCTTGGGCTGTGCTTACCAGTCTTCCATATTGGTGTACTGGTTCAGCTTGGGCTTGTCCGCAAGCACAGGCGCCAGAGCAGCGGCAACGAGGAAGAGGATTTGAGTCTTCATTTTGGTTTTTGTTGGTTTTGTGTTGTTGGGTTGTTGCTTGGTGAGGCTGTTGATGCTGAGATGTTTGATGGTTTGATGATTGATGCTGGATTCAACTTCGGTTTGAGCGGGAGAAGAGGTTACCTTTATATTGCGGTGTCTTCCAGTTGGAAACGGACGTTGAAGCTCTTTTCAGCGGCTCTCGGTTCGTAGAGTATCATCCTGGTTGTGCCGTTTTGTTTGCCAGTTTCAGAACGTGGCTACCGATGGCCATCCCCAAGACCACGGAGGTTAGGGGTACTACGAACCGGACTTCTCGCCTAGGAGAGGGGAGGTTCCAGGTCTTCCGCGGGCTTACATGAATAAAGTTTCACTTATTATTAGGTAGACAGGCGTAGTCTTCCTCCAACCAGATATCTCGGACTATCCTTGTCTGGTTGCCGAGAGCCTCAAAACAGAACCGACAGAAGGATCCAGGTCAGTCAAGTTGGCCGAGCTTGCGCAAGCGAGTCGCACGATCGCAGCATGCTTGCTGACGGAAAGCACCTGATTTACCGACGGGAACCCAACCGAAGGCTTTTAGCGCAAATTTCGGCGTTGTTGCCGCAAGAAACCTCGCAATCCCCGGATCCGATCATGTTTGTTTCACGTGCCCCCCATAGCTGTGTTTCCCGCTGCGCCATCTACGGGCAACCTCGGACCTGGTTGTCGGACGGTCCACGAGCTATAAGTACGATACTGCTGGGTGGTTTTGACCTCATCGCCAGGCAATACACGGCCAAGTTCACCTGAGACAGGTACCATAAATATCCATAAATTTTATAGATAAAGGAGGGACTAGTTCGGTTCCGCTTCAAATGTCGAAAAGCGAGAACGGCTATCTATGGGGGCCAGCCGCAACAGCAACCGTCTCTTTTGCTAGTTGCTAAGTGCTCGGTTGATGGATAGAATACAACCTATGTACCTCAGGTAGGTATGTAGTGCATCAAGTGCTTGCGGGTCTGGGCCCTTTCCCCGTTATGTATGTATAGGTAGATGCGGTTGGCGACTGCAATCCCTGTCAGATCATCTTGGCATGCGGGGGCGGGGGATCTGCGCGCCAAGGCGATGCGGGGTTTCTTCTCTTCGACAGGAGCGAAGGTGCGAAGCTATGACTCTGAACCCCAAAACCGTCCCAACCTACATACAATATGTAGTCTCGCTACCAGCTCTGGGAATCTGATGTATTTGATTCGTCTTGCTTTGCGCACCTGTCCCAACAACCCCGTTTGCGGCCCCATAGAGGTTTATTGGTTCAGGCCTGGTCAAGAAACTTGGAAAACAGAAATAGCCTGACACACTATGTGTCGTCCCACCGACGCCCAAACAACCACGGCCACCACCGAGCAAAATGAGTCCCATACCGGGGGGGACTTCCCGTGGCACATTGGCGTGGCTGACGCCCACTGCCACCCGACCGACACCATGTCCTCGGTTGCGAGCATAAGCAATATGCGAGCGCGAGCCCTGACCATCATGGCCACGCGGCTGCAGGACCAGGATCTCGTCGCCTCGGTCGCGGCCAAGCACGGCATCCGAGGCCGCACAGCGGTAACGACGCCCCCAACACAGGCGACATCGGACCGAGTTGTGCCTGCATTCGGCTGGCACCCATGGTTTTCGCATCTACTCTACGACGACACCGGCGGCGCAGAGGGCAGCAGCGCATATGATGTGTCGGCGTCCAAGGCCGAACAAAAAACGAAGCACTACGCCGCCGTGCTCTCCCCCGTGCCAGACGATGAGTTCATCGCGGGCCTCCCCGACCCCATCCCGCTGAGCAGCTTCCTCGCTGAAACGCGGCGGCGTGTGCTCGATGCCGGGACGGCACTCATTGGCGAAATCGGGCTAGACAAGGGGTTCCGCCTGCCGTGGCCGTGGAACGCAGCCGAGCAGTCGGGCCGCGACGAGACGCTGACGCCCGGCGGGAGAGAGGGCCGTATGCTTAGTCCCCACCATGTAAAGATGCCGCACCAGGTGCAGATCCTCAAGGCTCAGCTGCGACTGGCTGGCGAGCTGGGCGTGGCGGTCAGTGTGCATGGGGTGCAAGCTCACGGCGTGCTGTTTGACGCGCTGGCGTCGCTGTGGAAAGGGCACGAGAAGGAGGTCGTGTCACGGCGGAAGCAGAAACTGGTTGCCAAAGGCGCCGAGGACTTTTCATCAAGCGATGAGGAGGAATGGGAGAACGAGGATTATGGATTTGGGTTAAACACGACGAAAGATACGCCAAGGATGTCGAAGAAGAGCCAGAACCACAAGCTGAAACCGTTTCCGCCGCGAGTGTGTCTGCACTCGTTTAGCGGTTCGGCCCAGACGGTTCAGCAGTACTTGAACCCGGCCATCCCAGTGGAAGTGTTCTTCTCCTTCTCGACCGTCATCAACCTCTCAGCGGCTGGTGGAGAGACCAAATTTCTCGACGTCATCCGGACTTGTCCTGATGATCGGTTGCTTGTCGAAAGTGATTTGCACTGTGCTGGCGAGGAGATGGACCGGGTGCTTGAAGACATATCCCGGAGAGTCTGTGAGATCAAAGGGTGGTCTCTGGAGGCAGGCTTGGCGAGGTTACGAAGTAACTATGAAGAGTTTATATTTGGCTGACAGGCGTAACGGGGACAGGCCATGTCTTCAGCAAGCTGTGGCCTTTAGCTTACAACCAGTAAAACAAAGAGCAGATGCTGCTTCTCATACCTGGCTATGTAGGGCAGAAGAGTGAAGACCAATAACTTCGGTGTAAACCGGGACCTCGGTTGAAAAAGTTTGGATTCAATCAAGAGTTTTCAATAACTGGAAAATAACTGATTTTCATCAACAGTCTGTCAGCTTCATTTTCCTGTCTTTCTATTAATTATGTGCTTCAGCAATGAATACATTCATCAGCTTTGCTTTGCACGACTCGAAACTCTTATCGACGCTTCCATCTGTCTCTTGACTTTTCAGACCTGCACCGCTATTCGCTTGAGCGCCGCTTTAGTCGTGCGTTAAGTTTGAGGGTGTTAATAGTAATTGTCTAAACTGCATACATAGTATTGCTGATTCACGCGAATACACGATGAGAGTGAAGACAGTGCCATGGTCAATTCAAAAGGTTGCTCAGCTTCAGTACACAGCTCCTACGCACGGCTCAGATGTCTAGCACGGAGGGCGTCGACCCAAATTTCAATCCGAGATCGGAAGCAACATGTTTAGTTTATATTATATATTGTACTTCTTGTGATTGAAAACATGGAAATGTCATGGGCTCTGTGTAGCCAGACTTGACATTTATATTTTAGGGCGACGCCTTGACACTTCATAATAGCCCGCCTATAGAACGATTGGAGAAGAAAACTAGACTTATATGATATCGTCTGACCCTCTATGCAAACAATAGCCACAGCCGCTTTGATTGAGTTCAACTTGTCGTTGTCTCGTTGATGTTCAATGACCTGATTACTAATGCCGTGTTGTTGAGCAGCCAAACCTCGGAAATATTTTCCCTGTTCGATTCTTGCGGGGGCTCACGGGGGCTCAGGGGTACAAATTGCTAACGGCAACTAACGTTTAGCGGCCCGCCAGCACCCTGGCACCTTCCTTGTCTGTCATCGGGGCAGCTGACACTTGCCCCTCAGTGCTCAATTGGGCCATACAATTCGTCTTTTGAAGACTTCGGGGATTGTCCCTTACCCCCGCCCTCGTAATCTCATCCATCCCCCCGTCTAAGTCTTAACGCATTCCCAAAAGCCCATTCCCGACTGTTCCCAGTCGCTCAATATTCCCAGCCCTGCCCAGCCGCTTGTGTCGCCCTCCGCGGAAAACAACTACTCGGTGCAAAGCGCCGACGGCAAAAGGACATAGCACATCACATTTGCGCGTTATTCCCGGGCTCGGCTGTGCGTCTCCGGCACTTGCATTCTGGCGCTCTATCCAGTCACGTTCGCTGCCCGCCGCCCACCGCCCGCCGCCGCCCATTGCCCATTGCCCGAGGATTTGTTGGGGATCGGAGCAGCAGCCACATTCAGACTCGAGCATCCGCCCCCAGCGCTTGCTCCCTCGCGTGTTCTTCTTGGCGCCCGTCACAGTTTGCGGATGGAGAGACCGGTGCAGCAGCTACGAGCGCTGGGCCCGCCGACGCCCGTCCTCTCGGTCTCAACAACCCCGACGCCGAGCTCGGCTGCCGCATCCACCATCTACGTGCTGCCCGCCGCCGCTGCTGCCGCCGCCTCGCATCCTCATCAGCTGCGCCATCCGCATGGTGCCATCCTGCACCTAGATGCAGCCGGCGCACCACTCCGCCGCGGCCCTAAACGGGCGGCGCGCGGAGAAATGGGGGCGGGCGAGGAGTCACCGGTATTATGGGGCGCTGGCTCCCCGGCCAAGACCGACAGCGCCGGCCGCAACGGGCACGGATCCAGCCCCGGTCTTGGCACGTCCCCCGAAGACCGAGACAGCAGCACGGCATCTCCGGTAGCCACCACCGAGCAGCCCAGGAAAAAGCAGAAACGAAACAAGCCGACATTGTCTTGCTTTGAATGCGTCGAGAGGAAGACAAAGGTATGTGCGTATCCTTTCTTTGGGCTCTGTCTGGTTCCAGCATGTCTTCGACCTTCGCCAACGCCCGGGTTTGGCAAGACTGGCCCACGTGCTGTGTTGACTGAAATGAGACAAAATGCTGACGTTGTGTCTATCGCAGTGTGACCGTGGAAGACCGCATTGCCTTGCTTGTATGTCCGCCTGTTTGTTCGCAAAGAGGCCACGTCTAAGTCAGGTGCAGGCATCAAACGGCAGACTGATTGCCAGTATGCCCACGTCGCTAATCTTCTCGAGTAAGTGTGTAACCCAGCGCCGTTGGAGCTGTGGCTTATGTCTCTCTAGAGAAAGCACACGGAGCGCAACAAATGGCCGCCGGATGACCAAGCCGCCCAGGAAGCGGCCAGACAGCACCGACCATACCATGCCGAATGCGGCCGACCGCGGATTCAACGTTGGACGCCTCAAGGCGCTCGGCTCGGTGTCCACATCAACCGGTCTCTTGTCTAATGTTCCCTATTCCTCACCGGGGTCGTCCAACGTCTTCGGCATCGGGTCAGAGCACCCCTTTGCCAACTATTGGACCTGCGAGGGTGGCCTACCGGAGGTCATCTCCGTCCTCCCTGAAAAGGTGCAAGCCGACATTCTGCTGAACCGCTATTTCGAATGCGTCGACCCGGTGTACCCCATGCTTCACCGGCAGACCTTCTACGCCGACTATGAGCACTTCTGGTCGCTCTCCCGGTCCGAGAAAGACCGTTCGGACGCTGCTTTTGTGGCCCTGACTTTCGTGATGCTGGCCCTGGGCACGCAGTTTGTGACGTCGACGGGCACCACGGAGAGGAAGCAGACGGCCGAGTTTTACGCATCCGCGAGTAACCAAGCATTGCGCATGTGCTCGTATCTCAGCACCGCCTCCATCAAGACCATCCAAGCAATGGTTCTCATTACCTACTTCCTCATAAACGACAACCACGCATCGGACGGCTGGGCATTCGCCGGGATCCTGATGCGCCAGGCGTATGCCATGGGCTTGCACCGCGACCCCAACATCGGTACGTGTGTCCCCGAAAAAACACCCCTCGCCCGCCTCCCCTAACCAGCCGCAGTGGTGCCCGACGCGCCGCCGTTCGAAAAGCAACAACGCCGCAAAGTCTGGCAAGCCGTCCTCCTCCAAGACACTTTCCTCACGGTCCTCCTCTCCCTCCCGCCAAGCGCCACCCACACCGACGTCAGCGTGGACGACCTCGTCGAAGGCGACGACTCGTCCATCGCATCCGACGACCCCACCGACACAGCCTACATCCGCGGCTCCTGGACGCTGGCCAACCTCGTCCAGGAAACCATCTGCAGCCCGCGCTCGCTCGACGTGCCCATCTGCACCACGGCGCGCCACAAGTCCAAGCTCATCGCCGATTTCCGAGCCGTCTACCGCTCCTTCCCGGACGTCTTCCGCTCGTGGGACCCGGACGCGCTCGTGCAGCTCGCGCAGAGCAACAAGCGCGTCGTGCGCCAGACGCTGTTCCTCAGCAGTAATTATTTCCACAACCTCATGCTGGTGCATGCGTCCGAGTCGGCGGACGTGCCCGTGAATGTGAGGGGCACGCTCGAGGCGGCGCACGACGCGATCACGGCTTTCTTTGTGCTGTTTGCGCTGTTTGAGGACGAGGCGAGGGTCTGGTGGGTGTTTAACCACCGCGCGTTTCTCGAGGCGCTGTGCATTGGGAATGTGCTGAGGGAGGTGGCGAGGGAGCCGGGCGGGGAGGAATTGATGGGGAAGGACCCGTTGTTTGTGAGAGCGAGGGGGGATATTCGTAGGTTTTTTTTTCTTCTTTTCTTTTCTTTCCTGTTGGCTCATTCTTTTCCCGTGCTTTGGAGGGGAATGGTCTTTCGTTCTCACTCGCCGACCCCCCCAACCATCTCTTTACCTGCCCATCCTATCTCGACCTTCTCTACATTCTCTGCATATCCTCTACTCTACCTGCCCCACTTTCTCGCTTCTTACCTTTGCAATCACTGGTCTAGAGAGAGTTGGGGTTGAGTAATGATTTAGTGGTCTTGTATGCTGACAAGCAATGACGGTAGATCGCATGATAAAAATCATGCAAGCCATGAGCGACGGCGCGCAAGGATCGCAGACGGCCAGGACGCGGGTCCAGGTTCTGAGCGAGTTTTTGCTGTAATGGGGCGAGAAGAACGAATTTATGCTACTCCTACTACTAGTAATACGGCGAATGGTGCAGAGTACGAAGTAGCGATAATAGGTATGTATGCTATCCGGGGGGGGGGGAGGGAATATGGTTGGATGCAGAGGGGCACATTCAGTTGGAATAGGTAGCGGGTTGGTTGGGAGCGGAGATGAAGTAATAGCCCGTCTGGATGGTAGGGTGTTGTCGTTGGAATAAGTACGGCAGCGACAGCATGTCTTTGAAGGAGGTGGATGGAGGGGGTTGACGGTGAAGGCTGAATGAGCTGCACATTACATGGAGCGAAGGCCCGTCTTTCCTTGTTGAGCGCGTTAATATACCACCATGCTTTGCTCGGTCTAGCAGTCCGTTTGATTTGGCTATAGGACGCCCATTGTCTGATCTGCGCGCGTTGACTTGTTGAAAATGATTGCGTAGTATGGGCACCAGAGTTTTTTCAGTTTGCGATTTACATGCTTGCCATATTATTAGCTTTGCGGGATGCCAGCCGATAGGAGAGACACAGCGTTGATATGTACGATACCCAACGGCGGAAATCACCTCGCCGAAGCCTTTTCAAAACCCAAAATAAATAAATCTATTCCCTTTTTGCACCCGGAATACTATTGAAACATGAACAAAATTTGTCCCGATCCCAGCTCGCCAGCTAGCTACCCGAAGCAAGAGCTTAACTTGAAGATGTGCCGAATAACATCGCCCCTAAGATTCCATAGGAGCAGCAGCAGCAGCAGCAACGGGTTGAGTCTCACCCTAGCCCTCGGCAGCCACGGCCTCGGTAGCAGGCGCATCCGGTACCTCGACGTCCGCAACCCCAGTCTCCTCTTCCTGGGCCTGGCCCTCGGCAGGAGCAGGAGCAGGAGCAGCAGCATCTTTCATTTCGGTATCCTTCTTCTCCCCCTCCTCGGCATTCTTGTCCTTCCCGTCCCGCTGAATGCCCATGTTGATCAACGGCGTCGTATCGTTATAAATCCGCAGCAACATGGCGCTGCGGTCCTCCTTCGGCAGCATGAGATTCAGGCTCTGGAAGCTCTTCCACAGCGGTAGCGCCATGTGCTCGGCAAAATCCTCGTCGCCTCCCTCGGGCTCAACGCGCAGGACACAGCAGCCCAGCGCCAGGTCGCGCACGCGCTCGCCAATCTCGTCCATGCGCTTCCAGTCGTCGCCGGCAATCTTGGGGAACATCTCGACCAGCAGCTTCTTGAGCGTCTCTTTGTTCTTGAGCACGACGACCCGCTCGGCGCCGACGTAGCCGTGCAGGATGGGCATGCCCTCGCTCTGGATGCGCCAGCGGCAGACCTCGGCCGATGGCGCGTCCTGCTTGACGTACATCTTGACGCCGCCGTGCACAAACTTGACGCCGCGCCCCTCGTTGAGCACAAGGATGTCTCGCACGAGCGCCGACGTGTAGTAGATGGATTTCGCCGGCTCGCCGAGCGCGTTGCGCACCATGTACCGGTCGGACGGGAAGCGGGGAGAAATCTTGTAGAACTCGGCTACGCTCTGGATGACTTCGTGATCGGAAGCGAGAAATTTGAAGGGTTCTTCGTAGGGACCGTCGGGTTTGCGCCTGGGTTCGGGGATCTGGTCTTGCGGAGTATCTGCCGCCGGCGCAGGTGTTGATATTTGCGGAGTCGCCGAGGCGGAGTCTATCGGTCGCGGGGCGCTCGCGGCCGGGGACGCTTCGTCTTCTTTGACGGCTTCGTCGGTGACGGGTGTCTCGACAGTCTCCGGCTTGGCCTCAACCTCGGCTTCCGTCTGGATTTCCGCAGACTCAGCAGCGGCAGTTTCATCAGCCTTAGCGGGCTCCTCAGAGAGCCTCAGCTTCTTGACGCCAGCTTCCTCCTTCTCATCTTCCTCCAGCGGTCGCTTGCTGGCGTTGGCATTGCTGTTGGCCTTGGCGTTCTGAGCGGGCTGTTTCCTGTTCTCCTCAGGCTTCGCCTTGAACTCGGCCTTCTTGTGCAGTGCAGTGATGAAGAAACCGCCGGTGTCCTGTTGGTGAGCGTACACGCGCATGCAGCGCTCCAAAGGGAGGTCGGCGCAGTCACTGCTCGCAGGCCTCGGGAACATGCTCTCGACAAGGCGGCCCGGGGCGATACCGTCTTCGGTAGACTTGGTGTACTCCTCCACCTCTTCCCACGAACTCCACATGCGCGAGGACTTGTCCATGATCTGCCATTTTCGCATGCCCGGTTTCCGCTTCAGGAGGGGCAATTGGTCGCTGCAGTCAAGGATCTCGATCTTCTCGGGCCCGCCGCACCGCTCAATGGCCGCAGCCACCACGGACTCGTTCTCGACCGGGTTCATGCTGCAGGTCGAGTAGACAACGCGACCGCCAGGTTTGAGCATCTGCAGAGCACGCACAAGAATCCGGACTTGTGTGAGATGCAGCCCAAGGGCATTGCCAGGGGTCCAGTCCTTCCACAGGTTGACGTTCTTACGGAGGGTGCCGTCACCGGAGCAGGGCACGTCAGCGAGGATGCGGTCGAACTTGAGGTAGTTGGGTTTTGAGGGGTTCTCGGGGTTCGGTATCCTTAGCGAGGGGTACATGGTGGCGTCGTGATTGGTAACGATCATGTTGGGCGAAGACAGGCGCTTCAATTGATGGATCAGCATGTGGCTGCGCTTGTAATCGGCGTCGTTGGCGATGAGCATGCCGGTCGCCCGGCCGTCGTCGCCCGAGTCAGCCTCCAAGCGGGCGGCCTCCTCCTCCTGGGCATCTTCGGTTTTGACATCGTCTCCGGAGAAGGTCCGAATGACGTGGCGGATGCGAGCCTCCTCGCCGCGGTGAATCATCTCTAGAAGCTGAGCCGCCTTGCTGCCTGGGGCAGCGCACAGGTCGAGGACGGTCATGCCGGGCTTGACGTCCATCAGCAGAGGCGGAATCATACTCACTACCTCTTGCCTGCTGATATTGCCAACGCTGGTCTCAGAGACCAGGAACTTCTGGAAGGCGGCGAAAGGAGGAAACTTGCGGATGACATTCTTCGGGGTGGTCATGGACCAGGCGAGCGAGTCGGGGTACCAGGGAACGGCCTTGGGGGTCTCGACAACGACGCCCTCGTGTGTGATGCGGGTGATCTCGGGTATATATCTTGTCTGGAGCAGGCGCTTGACGGCGAGGGCATGGCCTTTGGAGCCGCAGAAACGGAAGCTGTTGGGCAGCTCTCTCCTCAGGGCAGCCCAGAACTCGGCCCTCTCGTCCTCGGGCAGCTCGGTCAAGGTGTTGTAGTACTGCTCCAGCCTCTTGTTCTCCTTGGGCACCTCCGGGTATGTCGTGTAGGGCCGGTGGCCACCACGGCTGTCGCGATTGTCACGGCCTCCGCGACCGCCGCCACGACCGCCGCCTCGGCGTCCCTGTTGACAATGTGTCAGTGGTCAGTGTTTTATCGTCATGATGTGTCAGATATGGGGTAGGCTTTGGTCTGGTGCATACATACCCTCTTTCCGCGGCCCATGTTTGCAAATGTGGAAAACGGAGTGATGAGAGAAAGGCCGGTGTTGTAGACAGTCGCAATGCGCTCCAATCGCATTGAATTGACTGTAGCTAGTGGAGGAGAAAAAAATAATGAGACGTGAAAGCTGCAAAATGTGGGGGCGGGGAAGCTATCTTATCTCGGTGGAGAGAGCGAGTGGAGGCGAGAGCCAGGGGGGTGTTACCCAAGACGGCGCGATGGGCACGAACGGTCCCTTGGTACGTGTAATTACATATGATACACGCTGCCATAGTGAACATTTTCGCGACCATGAATTGTAATGGTCTTGGTAGAGTACACATATAGTTTATATACACAAAATCGTGGCACGGAGGCTCGCTGAACCCTCCCCCTCCAGCTCCCCATTTCCTCCCTCGGCACGGGGCTGCGTCCTCTCGGTAGTTATTTCACAAGGCCTTGCCGGATACGGGCACAAAGCAGGTTATGCTCATCCATATATTGATATGGCCAGCCAGGCTCAAACTTTTGTGTGCCGGCGCAACACACCCCATATCCCGTTCGTCTTGCTGTTTGTGGTGTCCGCCGTCCGCCAACACATGTGTCTATGGTTGACGAGTCTGAGATGCTCATCGACAAACTGGGCATCCTAACATTGGTCCCTTGAGTTGTACCGTAAACTGCGAATGGCTCAGCCATCCAACAAACCCACAGCCCAGTGCACCACCCTGTCCACGCCATGCCCGTTGATGGCACTGACAGGAATAGCCGCACAGTCCTTGGTCCACGCGCCCTCAACACCGCTGGGGTGCGGCTCCTCGCCGCGGCTGATGGCAGCAAGATAATCTCTCAGCTCCTTGAAATTCTCCTGCGTGTTCGGCAGGTCGCCCTTGGTGGCTACGACGAACCACGGCTTGCCCGCAATATGAAGCCCGCCCTCGTTCACCGTAGGCGTTGCGTAGTCGCCCGTCATGGAGCTCGGCCAGAAAGTGGGATCCTCGGCATCCGTCCCCGCCGCAGCGCTCCAGTCAATGGCCGCCTGGCGCTGGCGCTCACGCTCCTCTTCCTCGCGCATCTGCGCGTACAGCCCGACTTCAGTCCACAACGCTTGGAGCGCCTTCACGGCGTTCCCGGCGTCGAGGTCGACGACGAAGGCGAGCACACCGGCCCGCTCGACGTGTCGCAAAAAGGCAATCCCCAGGCCCTTGTCGAGGTGTGCGCCCTCGATAAGACCGGGGATGTCGGCGATGGTAAACCTGGTGCGCCGCTCAAACTCAGGCTGCGGGTCGCCGCTGACGTTGAAAGGGTCGTCTCGTAAGGGAGAGGCATCCGAGACTCGGCGGTAGCTCGTAAGCACCGGGCGGCCCTTGTTGTTGTCGAGCACGACGGTGCCAATGTTTGGCTGGAGAGTGGTGAAGGCCCAGTTGCCGATTCGGGTGCGGCTGTTGCTGATGGAACGGAGCAGTGTGCTCTTGCCGGCGTTCGGCAGCCCGACCAGGCCGACATCTGCGAGGAGCTTGAGTTCCAGCTCAATCTCCATCGACATGGCCTGCTCTCCCCGGGTGGCAAACATGGGCTTGGGCGTGCCTTTGGTGACAAAATGAGGGTTTCCCAAGCCACCGAGCCCGCCCACCGCCAGCAAGATGGGCTGCGGCGTGGGCCGAGATAGATCCAAGTGTATCGTATCCTTGGGCTGCTGAAGCACGCGGTCGCGGTTCGGCAGCGGCGGCAGCTCGATCCTCTTCATGTCCGAGGATGACATGCCGGGGTAGAGCATCCACTTGCTGCGGTCCGGATCGTCTATCGGCTCTCCATCTGGGCCTTCTTCTACCGGCACGGGCGCCCTCGATTTTCTCCGTTTCTTATCGCGCTTGCTCAAGAAGCGGTTCTCGGCCTCGGGGTCATCGCGGCTCAGCTCTCTGACAATAGTCCCGACGGGCACGGCGATGACCACGTCCTCGCCGCGCGTGCCTCCCCTGGAGCTGCCTTGGCCGCTCTTTCCTCTTCCCGCGCGCACAAACTTCCTGCGCGACAGCTTATGCAGCGAGGTCTCGCCGTGCACGGCTTGGATGTAGATGTTGCCGCCGTGCCCTCCATCGCCGCCATTGGCGGGGCCGTCTTCCATGAATGCTTCGCGGTGGAACGAAATGCAGCCGTGGCCGCCGGCTCCGGCGTAGAGGGACAGCTTGGCCTTGTCGGCAAAACTGGCCATTGAGTAGTCGTCGGGCGCGGGGTTCAGCCGGGAGTTGGCTGGCTCGGTCGGCGTCGGCGTCGGCATCGAGGCCTCGGTGCTGCTCCGTCGCGTGCCATGGATGGCTGCGGCCAGGCTCGAACGGGAGATGCCATTGGGTGCAAATAGTGATGGATAAAGAAAGGGCAGAAACACCCGTGGGCTGCGCGGGCAGCGGCAGGCCATGCTGGGAAGTATGTGTGCTGCCAGTGGTGATGCGCGTTTGCGTCGCTCGAGCGATCGCAGGGCTCATCCATCGCCTGCTGCTCGCACTACTGAGATGGACTCAATTTGAACAGGGGTTGCTGTGCGCGATAAGATAACGCTAGCGCGGTTGAAGTCGGTGCTAAGCTTACCCTAAGGGAGTGCGGCGAGAGTCTTCCCGTCGGGACTCTCCGAAGCCGAGCCCTCGGGAGGAAGCTGGTGCGATGAGATCGGATCGGTTGGGTCCATCCCATGTTTCTTTTTTTGTTTCATCTCGATGGCCGTTTCCATCTTATCGGCACTGCACTTCAACCTTCTTTTACTTAAGGTATCCGAATCTGCAGACACGCGGTCTCTCCCCCGCAAAAAAAACCCCTCCCCATCTTCCCTCCCGCCCGTTTCTCGCTTCTCGGGAAGGCAAGGTTTGCTCTGCAGACCCGACCAGGCCTGTCAGGATTCTCAGTGCTGCGTTGTTCATGCGGGTGCTCCATCCCGCGTCACGCTGGCTGGCCCGCAATTTGCGGCGCTCGGTCTGCCGGGGCTGGCCCTCTCCGTGGGGCGGGCCAAACATGCGGTCAGCAGCCGAAAAAGTGGTGAGCCGCCCCCGGATGCCCAACTCGCTTATTATTAGCTAGGTAGGTACGAACGAACGGGCAACGGCGGACCACAACACTCAGTCGGGTTATTTCTCATTTCTCTTGCCAATTGGCTCCAGGGCTCGGGTAGGCTGTCGATATTTTACCGTCCATTGTGTCTCGCTTGGAATTTAGAGGGGTAGCCTCTCTCTTTCCTTTCTTGTGCCCTCTATTACTACTTCTCTCCATCTTCGTCTTCCCTAGGTAATTTACCCCTCGTGATCTCCTCACATCGCTCGTCTCCACAACCCGACCTCCTCTTCCGGCCGAGATCCGCAACGGAGTATGTACCTCAAGTGCTGAGGTGCCCTCTCTCGTCACCTGCCACCCCTCCCCCCCTCCCCCACCGCGACAGTCTCTGCTGCGTGCTGCTCTCTCCTACTTCTTACTTGTATACAACAACGAATCATCCCCGTCCACCCTGCACTCTGCAACTGCAATCAGACCCCCCGGGCGACGCGGGTGGCGTGAACAACAACAACAATAAGAGAATCCGTCGAGAGGGTTAATTGGGCCCCGCCGAGACCAGCGCGTCGTGGGACTGGTTGAGCCAGGCATTGGGCCGCTGCACGCTGCAGACCAATGCTGCCAAAGGCCTGCATTCGAGCCACGACACATTCTCCAGTCTAAACGTGGTTAAGCCCGCCTTGGTTTGTGCGAGCAACCCCCCCCCTCTCTCCAGCCCTCGCGCCCCCGTCAACCCAACTCCTCCGTCGACACCTCCTCCTGCGACATCCTGCGACGTGCGTCCTGCTTCGTCTTGCTGCAACCTCTGCCGCTCGCCGCCAAAGAGAGCCACTCGCTGCCACTCGCTGCCACCGCATCTCCTCTCTCTCCTCTCCTCTCCCCCTTCGCTGCCCCGACACACGCCAGTGTCTGGTTCTGCTCTTGCTTCTGGCTTCGTCCACGGCATCCAGCACACGACGCACGAACTGCAGCAACTCGGCCTGGCTGCTCCCCCCCCCCCCTTCCCCTTTACCTGTGTCGACGCCCTACTTCTGCCGCTGCCGCTGCTGCTACTGCTGCTACTGCTGCTCGACTTCTTGCGTGCTCTCTAGTACAGGTCAGTCAAAGTCTATCAGCCCATCCACGCCCACTCCCTCCTGTCCGTCTTGCTGCCCAGTACGCCTGGCGGGCTGCGTGTTGCGTGTTCCTTATTTTCTGGTTCTCTTTCCTCCTGCATCACATCGACTCCTCCGTCCTCTCGTCCTCTCACATTGTGTCGTCTTTCTCCTCTTATTCTGGGCAGGACCCTGGAATCTACCGGTCATGACCCAGGCCATGACCACTTTACGCATGTCAGCTTTTTCTGCATCACTAGGTTGAGACTTGGTGTTGTTTTTCTTTCCCCACATGATCCCAACATCCTCCACGGATATCCGAACACAAAGGCTAAACCATGTATACCAGAGACTATAATTCCAAGTCGCGGAAAGGAGTCGTCAGGATGGACCCAGACTGCGCCATCTGCCACGCTCCGGCCGCCCTCGCCTGCGAATGCGAGGCCAAGGGCCTGGAGGTGGCCGTCCGGCAGGCCGAGAGCCGCATGATGCAGTCGATATACAATGACATACGGTGAGTCTTCCCCCTTCTCGACTCACAGACGACGAGCATGCTGACTCTCCTCCAAGCTCATGGGTGCGAGCGCACGCACAGGACTACATCCTCGAGTACTTCCGACTTCTAACAGAGCGACGCAAGGCGAGCCACGCCCAACACCTGGACCGGCTTTCCGCTCACGCATTCCATTACTACCAGTCGCCGCCGCATCCGAATGAGCTCGCCGCCGCCCAGGCCCAGCTGAAGCGAGGCATCGACGAAGACTGGCAAGCGTCGGTACAGCGCTACCCAGAGGTGCTCGAGTACTTCTACAGCCTGGTGGAACTGACCCTGCCCGATGACAACGAGCAGGCCGTCAAGGATCCTCCTCTCAGCGCCCTCAGCGGACCCCGTAAAGGGGCACGCCGTGCCGGCGCCGCGACGACCGTGGTCAGCGGACCCAGTCTCACCACCCATGAGAGAGACTTGCCCCTGCCTCGGGGCCGGACACCACCGCCTCTCGAACCCCTGCGGGAGAGGAGGACACCGGCACCACGGGAGCGGAGGCAGTCTTATCACCGCGGGATGCCGCCGCCGCCGCCTTCTTACTATCCGCCGCCTTACTAATGGCCCTTGGATCCCTCCCCCCTTTCATATCTTAGGGGGCTGGTGGCCAGCCTCAAGGCGATGTGAAAGGAGGTTTCATCTACGGCGGGTCCGTGCCAACCGCGCCGCCTGGCCGCATTTAACCCTCCGCACCTGTCTATCCTTCGGTACGCTTATGAGTCCAACGAATGCATGAATTGTCATGGGTTTCCTTACGGTCACGTTCCACGACACACGGCTTGCATGGTCCCGGCAGCGTTTTGGGGTTGGCATCCTTGGAGTTTGTTTGCTTTTTGTCTCTGTTTGAGACGGCGAGGCATGGCGATTTCACAAGGTCTTTGGGGTGTTTTTTTTTGTTTGTTTTTGGTTTTGGTTTTGGTTTTGGTTTTGTTTCTTAACTTTATTTTTCTCACGCCAGAACTGGACGGTTCCCTTTCTTCACATGACAGTTTTCTTTCTAGGGACCGGATTACGGCACGGACGATCGGATTTTGGATACGCCCCTCTTCGTTTCTCTTTCCGTCTTCACTACCGGCGTTGGTGGTTTAATTATGTGCGCTACGGGCTGCGAACAACCCACCGTCCCGAACCAGGAATGGTCGGCCACTTCATGTCGCAGGTGAGGCGAACAGCCCGCTGCATGGCAGGAAATTGGATCTGAAAAAAAGGGGGCTGCGGGTAATTGACAGGGTGATGTCGGCAAGATTTTCCCAAGTATACCATTCCAGCGGGGGCAGATGGGCGAGACGCTCGGGGATCGGGGATCGGGGATTCGAAACAACGGCCATGATGGCAGCAACAACGTCAAGTTGGCTGGGGGATCTTCCTGAGAGGAAATGTCTGGCAGGTTGAGCGAGGAACCTTTTCATACCAGGTAGAGACGCTTTGTGTACATAGGTAATTATGTTGGAGACAGGCAGAATACATAAGAATGAGATGTCTAGATCTCGTATCATGGGATTCGTCCATCATTTGTGACATGAGGATGAACTTTGCGGGCACCACTCTCTCCCACTGCCGCCTCCGTTTAAACCATATCTCGCAGTCCATCTTTAACCCAAGCACAGCGCTACCCGCCGTCGCATCTCACTCATAACCCACCCAGTCTGAGTGAGATTCTATGCACCGAAGACACCAAAGAGCAGCAGAGAACAGCAGAGAAGCCCCATACCAAACTCCTCTTCTCCCTCCTTCCACCAATACCCACCATCTGACCGACCAACCGACCAACCGACTGACTGACTGACTGACTGACTGACTGACTGACTGACTGACTGACTGACTGACTCACAAACCGCAGATAGCCAAACCGGCGGCGGCCCAATATCCAACTCCACTCCCACGTCCACGCCCGCGGCCACATCCCAACACGGGGCAACCCGATCCAATCCCTCAAGACAGCACAAAGCGTGCAACGTGTCCGTGCCACCCCATCCCCATCCCCATCCCCATCCTCCCCCCCCCCCCCCCCGGCCGTCGTCGTCATCCCGGACAGAAGCGGCAAAGCCAGAGAGATAGATAAGATAACAAGGGAGAGGCCGAGACGGCGCCCCTACCGTACAGCACGCGCGGGGATCGTGTCATGCAAGGGGGGAGCGGGGAGGGGAGCTCTGCCTGGACAGAGTCCAGAGCCCAGAGATATAGGACGTCAAGTATGTAGTAGGAGTAATAGGGGTGTTTGGGGGGGGGAGGGCGAGCACGAACACGCAAAAAGTATCGTGCATCGTACGGCACAACACAGCACGGCATAACATAACATGTCACGGCAAGGCAGGGCAGGGCACGGCGTGTGGCGGCGGCTGTCCCGGGAAACAGGGCGACGGCTCGTCACCCACCCATCCATCACGGATGCCCAACGTAGTACATACATACAGTACAGAACAGAACAGAGAACCCCGGTCCGGTGTCTGGTGTCCGGTGTCTGGTGTCCGGTGCCCGGGGAAACGGGACACGGGGCACAGATGAAAGGATGCGGGAGTGGTAGCCACAGAAGGCCTGGCAGGTTTTTGAAAACGAGATTCACCGGGCTCGGCGGCCCGACACGGAGGCGGCCTAATGTAGTACAAGGCCGGGATGAAATCGAGGGCTGCGGAACGGAAAGATGACAGCGGGGTTCGTTGTGTTGGCGGTTCGGCGACTTCCGGCAGTCCGGCAGTCCGGCAGTCCGTGTCGATGCTCAATGTTCGCGTGGAGGCCGGTTGATGCGCACTGGACGATGGGGGTTCCGGCTCGGGGGTCTGGATACAGTATGGGTATGAGACAGATGGACAGGTATGTATGTACAATCGGGTCTAAAAAGTGTATGCCCACTTACACCCACACCCCACCAACTTCAAGCACGCACAACTCAGTCAAATCAAGGCCAAATACCATCAAATTGAAACTGCAGACACTCCTATCAATACTTGATTGGGTCACCCCTTGGCTATTTCAATAGGTCCATCCGTTTCCCCATACTGTTGACCAGCTTAGCCAGCAGTTCAGTCGGTACCTGGTCCCAAGTCTCCCGGATAACTATAGCCATCTGGGCTATATTTTTGATGCGGTAGCGCCTCTCCCCGATCCGTAACTTCATCCAGTGCCAGACATTCTCAATGGGCGAGAGGTCTGGGCTCTATAGTGGCCATTCAAGGATGCGGACCATCGAAGCCTTCTTCAACAAGCCGAGGAACCCACCATGGTGGTATGAGGCCCCATCCTCCTGCATCTGTATGGCTGAGCAGTACATTGATTGCATATGGCTTTTTCTGAGCCCGGCGACGTCCTTTGTTGTGCTCTTTGAGGATTTTGCGGACTATGGAACGACAGATCTGTTAACCGGATTTGGAGGGCGTTGCGAGGGCTGTAAGACTATTTTGTCGATTGTTTGTTGTATAGCGAAGAAGCTTCTGAACTGCCTGGTCATCCAATTTTTGTGGTCTTCCAGACCGGGGCTTCGATTGGAATGGGTTGTCAACTTTGTTAAAGATATTCTTCTTTACTAAATGGATAGTAGAGTTGACGGTCCGGCGGGGTACCCCAGTCTGGGCTGAAATAGACCCTCCTGTCAACCCAGCGATATGGAGGCTGAAAATAAAAGACCGCTGGGCTTCTGTAAGCTCTTTTCGAGGGCTCTTTATAATTGCAACCATCTTGAAGCAGTAGAAAGTTGGTTGAAGATGGAAAAGTCGGTGTAATCGTTGAACAAAGTGGTAGTGGGGTAGTTATTTAGACCGAATTCGGAGGTGGCTTACCAGCTGTGTGGTGTAAACGGGAGTTCTCTCTTGGCATTCGAAAGAGGGGCCTCGCAACTCCAGCAAATTTTGCAGGTCGGTTCAGGCCAGCCCACGAGGCAGTCGATATCGTTGAATTGCCTAAAACGGCCGTAAATTGAAGCTTTTCGTATATCTGGCGATATCTTTGCATTGCTCTATCGATGCAGGCCGTATTTTGACCACTTTTGACCGTATATAGGCGCGCGCACGTGCCCGCTATACCTCGCCGGCTTAGTAGCGACCAGAAGGCTATTATCAGCTTAATGCTTGATGCTTGCTAGCCTTTAGAAGATATCGCTAGAGCTGTTGGCTGTTCTTTATACTACTATAAGACGTTAAAACGGCGCTACGATATAACTAGCGATACGTTCGTCGAAAACCACTTATGGTTCAATACCGTTGTATTGTTACCCTAGATGTTATAGGTTAGTTACCGCTCTAAATAATAGAGAGTTATAGTACTATTCTAACTATATCTTTATATATAGGACCTCCTAGAATATCTTAAGGATAAGCCCGATATATATATCGATAAAATATAGTGGTTTCTAGTCGAACAATATGGGGTCTTTATTAGTACTACTATAATTAAGAGGAGGTTAAAATAAGCTAGGTGGACTAACAAAACGCTTGCCCGGCGTACCTTGCAACATTATAAGCCTCTTCGTCTCGATTAAAGTTGGAAAGTTGCCTAGTTTACTACCAAGATGTTTATATTCTATAACAAATCTAGTATTAATAGATATAATAGTATACGTCGTACTAGATAAATACTAAAAGGAATTATTCTATAGAAAAGTAGTATATTTAAACGCGGTAAGCGCTTCTATATACTCCTAGCTATTACTATTAATAGTATATTTAATATTTTAATCTTTAAGGGTTATACTAATAAAGATAGTTTCGTTAAATAGTTTCGTTAGGGAGTCTTATTAAAGATAGGGGCATTTCTAGGGCTAAATAGTATCTTGGTTATAGATAATGTATCGTGGTATTACGACCCTTATATCCTCGAGTTAGCGAAGGAATTTGGTGTTTTGATCTGGTACTTGCCGCTATATTTGCTAGACTATAACCCTATCGAAGCCTTCTTTAGCGACCTAAAGGTATATATATAGCGGTATTACTAGAATTATAGCGGCGACTAGACTTTAGAGGCCTAGTTTAAGGAATTCCTATATAAGGCGGCTCTCGATGTTAGCAATAGAATAGGCGGGTTATATAGGTACTTTAGAATAGTAGCGTTAATGTTTAGAGAGAGTAGTAATAGCGTTGTTAACTATATAGAGCTATATACTAAATAGCTATAAGAGTATCTAGAGACTAGTACTATAGATTAATCTTGACCTCTATTATTTTCCTTCTATTTTAACCTTCTTCTTCTCCTTTACTTATAGTTGATATATCTTCTTTATAAATATCGTTGTCGCTATTGCTATCGATATTAGTTAACCTAATTGCGTCGCCTAGTAAGTTAGATATAAAGGAAGGAGATATAGGTAGGTATAAATTATATAGGAGGGAGTTATCTAGCTAGTAATATTGTTAGCGATAGAATATATATTAGATAAGGAAGATAACTTATATATATATACCCGTTGATCGAACTGACTTATTAATAGTAGGGTAGGAGAAACTTGTTACTATATATTATTATCAAGGTAGGCGAGTTTAACCTCTTCCTTTAAAAAGGATTTAATACTACCTTTCAACGCTAGTATTATAAAGCTAGGGAAGCTATATTCCTAGAAGAAGGTATCTAGCGATGCCTATAAGTCTAGTAAGCTATAGCCTTTATAAATAGCCTATTATTTAACGGCGTTTAAAGCTAACTATATAGCTTAGTTCTATTGCCCTAGAAGATATTATTAAGTAAACTAGCAGACAAAGTTATAAATTATATCGCTACTAGTCTTATTATCTAGCGGTATAGGCAGCGATAACGACCGTACTAGGAGATCAAAGTTGCTTGCTAGATAGCTTAGATATAATAACTATAAGGCATTCGATAGCTATACTAGCAACGATAGCTTAGCGATTAAAGGCGGTCCACGATAGCTTATAGCTATAGTTATCGAATATAGCCCGCCCTATAGAGCTATTGTCGTTATAGCTATATAGCCGTTATTATTACTATTATTATTAATATTAATATTAAATATAGGTATTATAGGTACTTGAGCGCTCTTTAGTATTCTCTCTATTAAATTCTACTATAAATCGCTATTCTAACTATCGCCTTAATAAATAGACTATTCCTTTATCTTAGTATCGTACCACTTTCGATAGAAGGAAGTAGGTAGCGTATACTTTATCGCCTTACTATTATATATTATAGAAGCCTAGACAATAATATTGTAGTTTATAAGAGGGTAATATATAGTATCATCGAAATCTAGCCTCTAATACTATATATTTTGCTAACTATTATAATAGTTCTTACATTTAATACCCTTATTATACTTCTATATAGTATAGAGCTTGTCGAATATAAGCTATAGTTAAATAACGTCTATCGCCTATTCACGTTATATCGCCTTATAATTCTTTTAGTTTAGCTCGTCTATCATTGTATTGGTAGTCGACTTATAGGCGGATATCTACTTTAGTATCTATCTAATAGAAGGCGTAGCTACTAGAGTATATATAATAGCTCGATAGCGTCGAGACTATAATGACTAGAAGCGAGAGGCGGTAGACGCTAGTATTAAGATACCCTATATTGGCGTTGGGGTACCTTCGAGGATAAAACTATCACTAGACTATTAAGAGGATACAACTAGCTCTAAAAGTTTAAATTCGAATATAAGGAATATACTATAGACAACGCTATTATAAGGGCTATCTACTAGTATATCTTTAAGCAATCGGGTATAATCGATATAGCCGATTTTAAAGGGCGATCTAGCTAGAATATCGAACACTATAAGATCTTCGTTTTTATAGCCCTTTATAATAGGAATAGAGGTATAGATATAACATCTAGTATATACTACTTAGCCCTTAAAGCTAGCCATTATAGCTAACCGGGCTATATCCGCTATTAGATATTAGTAGCTTAACTATAGTATCTACTATAATTCGATACCAAGGAGCCTAGATTGATCAAGCCTAGTTTTACTATTATTAAGCTCCAACTTAATAGTACTATAACGAAGATACTATAATAGAATAGGTAGCGGGATCTTTAGCGTCAAGAAGTATAGGTTCTTAAACCACTAAACATCGCATTGTATCTTAACTAGTATCGACGATAGGAAGGTAGGTATAGTAGGCAATATATTATATATAAGGTCTATAGGTATAGCTGACTATAAAGTAGAATTCATAATACTAGTGTCGACGTCGTCGTCCTACAAATCGTATATCTTAGGCACCGTTATGGACGTCGTTATAGGCGTCGTTATAGGCACTATCGTACTCTTATATACCTTCTTTATCTTCCTATAGGCTTGTTAGGCTATCGGCATCGATATAGTTATATTAATAAGCGGCTAAGACTATAGCTATAGCTCGGGAGGTTCGACTTCTATACTATAAAGCGGGTTGTCGATCCTAGCGATAGTTTAACCATTTTTCAAGATAACGAACTAGATAGGAGGACGTCTTCCAACACCCTAGCTTGCAACGCCTCTACTAGACGACTAAAATATAGTAGTATCATCGGCCATATTAGCTCGATTATATTTGGAACGCCTTGTTATAGGCATCTCGAACCGTACAACGCGGCGTAATGGTCGACGTCGTTGTAGGATGACTCTATATAGCTAACTGGGCTATTTTAAGGCAGATTTGAGGGGGCTAGCCATCAACAACAAAGGCAAGGCGATAGAGTAGCGCGTCGATATCGCCAGATATATAAAAAGCTTTAATTTGCGGCCGTTTTAGGCAATTCAACGATATCGACTGCCTCGCGGGCTAAAGGCGAGGTCCGGTGGGCGCCCGGGCGCAGATACGGGCACGCGCGTACCCGTACGCGGTCAAAAGTGGTCAAAATACGGCCTGTACCGACAGAGCAATGTAAAGATATCGCCAGATATACGAAAAGCTTCAATTTACAGCCGTTTTGGGCAATTCAACGATATCGACTACCTCGTGGGCTGGCCTGAACCGACCTACAAAATTTGCTGGAGTTACGAGGCCCCTCTTTCGAATGCCAAGAGGGAACTCCCGTTTGCACCACACAGAGGGTTGAGTGGGCACTGACTTTTTAGACCCGATTGTACATACTTAGGTACGCATGGAGAAAGGGAGGCGAGAGCGGTAAGGAGATCTGGCTGGGCCGGGTAAGCGAAGAAGGGGGGAGGGGGGTATGGGGTAAATAAATCTACGAGTTGAGTCTGTCTATCCAGCCCAGTTTCCCTTTTTCGAACCCCAGGCCTTTCTTTGCCCTCTCTCGTATCTCTCTCTACTAGACGTAAAGGACTAAAGGATCAATGTATCAGTTGGTCAACCGTCAATCATGCAGAAACGCGGACGTCAAGATGAAGCCAAATGCGGAGTGAGGTCAAAAAGCGGGCGGCAAACCCCAATATATACAAACTTTCCTGTCCGTGTCCCCTCGTTCGGACCTGGGTATTTATACACGAGAACAAGAACGCCAGCGTAAAGGTCAACAACAATCCTTGACCGCTGAATGCGATCAAATGATGACAATAATATTAAGAAACAAAATCTACAACGAAGCCAAGCCAAGCCTGCCCATGGCGCCCGCCAGTTTTATTTCACCGATCTCAAAGTTAAGCGGCAGCCGCCACCTCTTGGGGCGCCTCGCTCTCCTTGTCGCCGAGAGAAACCTCTGCCACCTTTTTGGCGGCCTCGGCAACGGTCTCGTCCGTCTCCGTCTTGCCACTCGCGCCCTTTTCGGGCGTGCTGCCTCCAGTGCCGGAGCCATTGGCAGCGGCGGCCTCCTCCGCCTCGAGACGCTCAATCTCCTTCTTGGCCTTTTCGATGTTCTGCACGGATGTTAGTGACGTGGGGGTGGGACAACGACGGGTGTTTGGAACATTACCTTTTGCGTCTGCTCGGGCTGGTCGGCCTTCCATTGTGTAATCTTGGCCTTGACCTTCTCGAGCACCTCGGGCACCTCAGCGGCGCTCATGGGGGGGTTCACGCCAATGAAGGTGCAGTCCTCGATGACCGAGGGCGGGCAGCTGAACTTGGCAGCGGGGGCCTCCGAGGCGTGGCTCTTCTTGCCCTTCTTTCCCTTCTTGGCGGCGGGCAGGTAGTCGTCATCACGGTCTTCCTTGCGGACGAGCTTCATGCCTTCGAAACCGGCCGCGTCAACCTTGCGCTGGGCGGCGGCGGCCAGGCCCTTGTCGGCAAGAAGGGGCGCCTTCTCCTCGGCAGCGTGGGACGGATCGTAGAACCGAGCCAGGTTGTTGGCCCGACGGATCTGCTCTGCGTAGGCCGGGTCGCTGGCTTCGGCCAGCATCTGCTGAGCGCGCGCCATCTTGCGCTCCTTGGCGATCCGGTCACGCTCCGCCTGCTCGCGCTCACGGCGCTTCTCCCACTGCTGGCGCTCCCATTGCTGAGCGGCCTTGCGCTGAGTGTGGTAAGCATCCTTGAACTTCTTCAGGGCCTCCCACGTGGCCTGCTGCTTGTTCCGGAGCTCGTCGCGCTCCTTGCGCAGAGCCGACAGGTTCTTGTAGACAGAGTCCTGCTCGGTCTTGATGGCGTCCAGCTCGGCCTGAACCTTGTCGTACTGGGCGCTGAGCGCCTTGGCTTCGGGGTTCTCCATCGAGTCCTTGATCTCCTTGATCTTGGCCCGAAGATCGTCGATGGCGGTCTGCTCGTTGTCGAATGTCGAGAAGTTCTTGCGCAGCTTGCGCAGGCTAGTAATCTCGGCAAGCGCCTTCTTCTCGTCGACCAACTTCAGCTTGCCGCTCTCGACGCTCTGGTCGAGCTGCTTGATCTTCTCGTCAATCTCCTCGACGTTCCTGTATGGCACCTTGGAGCGAGCCGTCTTTTGCTCGGTGATACGTCTTCGGAGCTGCTCATCGAGCTGCTTAATCTGCGCCATCTTTCCGGTCCGATCAGACTTGCCGGCGCCCTGCTTGCTACGGATCTCATTGGCCTGAGCGATCAATTCCTGGCGGCGCTTTTGGGTAGGGTTCTCCTTGTCCTTGTTCGGCACGGCGATGTCAATCTTGGCCTTGATGGCATTCTGGCGTAGAGATGCGGTGTTAGTTGTTGCAAGTAACGGGTCAATGGGCGGCAAAGAGCGAGGAAGGGGACAAGGGAGCACCAGGCTGCAGGATGTGAATCCAGTGTACTCACGTATTGCTCAAGGGCCGTCTTGTTCTCTTGCTCCAGCTTCGCGAGTTGCTTTTTGTACTCGGCCTCGTCAGGCTTCGTAGGCTTGGTGGTGGCGGGCGCAGCAGTGGCTGCCGCCGCCGCAGACGAGTCTTTGTCAGCCGACATTGTATATAATGCGTAGAGGTACCGAAGAAGATGTGTGCGGTAAGAGAGTAATTAGAGAGTGCCGAGATTGGTGTGTTCCCAGAGGATGTGGCAGCGAGCAATTGTGCGTGAAATTCCTAAGTGAGGGGGAGAGGTTGTATGAGAACCCTTTGGAGGAGGTACTGAACCGTACACAGCCAAAAGGAAGGTGCCGAGCTGCACCGGTATATATAACCCAAAGGTCGTCTGAAGTGCAGTGCTGAATCAACAAAATTTCGATTTCGGGGTCAACCGAATCCAGACCCCGTGGCCTTTCTGATGCATTTATCGCGACTCGCATGCACGCACCGGGGATGGGGGTTTGTGCGGGGCGGCTTCGTCATGCGATTGTGTAGCACACTGTGCTGTCAGTGCCACCATCTGTTTCAACACACAGTTTGTACTACAGTGTTTATTTTGCTTCTACACCCCTCTAAGCCCACGAACAAACTTCGACCACCTGTAAATGGTATTGTCTGCTTTCTACTTCTTTTTTGCGTTTTACCAACTTGCCCTTCGGATAACTAGTTGAGTTTCCCTTTTTTTTCATTTTATCTTGCCACATGCCTATTTTTAAACATCTTCCTGTCACCCAGGCGTGATTAGGTGTACAATACATAAAAACAAGCGGCCGCATTTATTGAGAGTATGCAACTATAGCATATGGCTAGCCTCACACTGTGTGTCTAGAGTGATTGCCGCAAAAACCCCCATCTGCAGCCAGGCGGCATCCAAGCCGCATTTTTTTGACCCATTGATCACGGCGTCAGTTCTTTCAGCATTGTGTCGCAACAAACTTGGCCAGCAAACCTCTGCGCAACTCTGCCGATCATCCCGCACGCTCACCGAACAGTCCCAACTCAGTGTTCTCTCACAGGATTGCTACCATCGGCTTACCATGGAGGAGGAGAGCAACGCCAACATCCATTCGAAGGAGGTGACGCGCCTATGGCGCGCGTGGAGGACAATCCACGAGATGGTGCAGGATAGGGTACGCAAGCCATCGCCGGTGTGGGACGAACTTTCGTCCTAAATCATGTGCGGGAAGTGCTGAAAACCTTCGGCAGGGCTATGAACTGGCCGAAGATGAAGTCAAGATCTCGCTCGACCGTTTCCGCTCAGAATACACCAACGACGATGGCAGCGCAAAGTACGCACGCACCAGTCTTTCCCAGCGCGCCACGCTGTCTAAATGGCTAACTATTTTCTTCCTCGGCATATAGTCGCGCCAAAATGCAGTTTTCAGCCCGCCCATCGGAGTCCATGATCAAGAAATTCACCCCCCCACCGACCGCCTCCAACCCCGACCCCAGCCCCGAATGCGGCACCATCTGGGTCGAGTTCTGCCCCGACAAATCCTCCATCGGCATCTCCGTCATGAAGAAATTCGTCGAGCACTGCGCGAACAACAACTTCAAAGCCGGCATCCTCGTCACCGCCGTCGCCCTGTCCGCCCAAGCGCGCAAGGTCATGACGGTGACCTCGCAGTTCACGCTCATCGAGTGCTTCCTCGAGGAGGACCTGCTCGTCAACATCACGCACCACGAGCTGGTGCCCAAGCACGTCCTGCTCAGCCGCGAGGAGAAGACGGCGCTGCTGAAGCGGTACCGCCTCAAGGAGACGCAGCTGCCGCGCATCCTGTCCAAGGACCCTATCGCGCGGTACTTGGGCCTGAAGAAGGGCCAGGTGGTCAAGATTATACGCACCAGTGAGACGGCCGGGCGGTATGCTAGTTACAGGCTGTGTGTATGAGTCGGGGAGATAGGACATGGAAATGATAGGAGAGGGAATGACGCATCGAATGGGGTTACAACGAAACCTTTTTTTGTTTGTCTGAGGTTAGTTGTCCCCAGAACTACCACCAAAAGAGGGGCGTTTGAGTTTCTATCAGGTTGGACGGCTTAGCATTTTCTCGCTTCTCTTGGCGTTTTGGGGGAAGGGTTTGTAGAGGCTTGACTGATTGGTTTGAGTGTTTCTTTCCAATCTGACTTGGAGGGCGACATAATACGGATATGCCTCGTTGGCTGGGTCAGTAGTACCTCAACGATAGTATGTAGGTAGTCAGCCGGCGATGGATATCGTCCTATAGTAAGCTATGTGTGTTCATGATGCGGGGCTTTTGGCTAGTACATCCGGTCAGGGAACTAGCCTTGCCTACTATCAAACTGTCGACAAAGATACCTGCAGTAGATTATCTGCTTGTTCCATGTTTATTAAGTGACCACCTGCTGACCAACGAGGTGCCTGTCCTCGCTATCAAGAGGCACTAACCACAACATGCAAATGAAATGCTTTTCACCGGTTCAGGACGGACTCGTGTACCGTACGTAATAACCATTATCTTTACGACATTATAGTTCTGGGTCCGGGGTACTAGCGCAACCCAGAAACACAAAACAAAAAAAACAAAAAACCTGCCCCTGCCCAAGAAAGCCAAGGTCGTGTTGCCGGGGTATATCGCATTCGAACACATGCAAATCAAATACTCGGGGTTCTTCGGCCCCTGCAGCACCGCTCCCCGCCGCCCAATGAACCCACGCTCCCTTGTGTGGTTGACAACCCATCGGCAGATATTTGCCGTCCATCATCATGGTAGTGTGTCATTCGTTGCCCAGTCCGGTGGTGTCAATCATGTGAAAAGATCTCCCATCCCCAACGCCGTTCCCCATCTATTTCTATCCCGGCCGAGTCAGCCTCTCCATCCTCTAACCGATGAAACGCCCCATCCTTGGATATGAATTATTCCCCGGTCCCTAAGCCAAAAAGTAAATGTGTCGTGGTGGTATTTGGGGGTGAAACTTTTTCCTCCAGTGAACGAACCGCAATCTCGTCCGTAAGGTAATGATACAATGCAGACCGTGAGGAGTAAGGGTGGAAGATGCAACCCAAAGAAAACATCTCTCAGTCTCTGCGTTTCGGCGGCTCGAGCAAACCGCCCACGTCCATCAGCTGCGGCTCCTGCTTCTTCGCGGTGTCCGGCTGAGGTGATGGTGATGTCGATCCCTCTTTCTGTGCCTGCGGTATCGGGGAAAGGTCGCCGCCGCTCTTCGTCCTGGGCTTCGACTTCGTATATCTGGAACTCGGGGGTGCTAAGAAACCCCCAAGATCCTGTAACAGCGCGGCCGACCCTCTCCGAAAGCCGCTCCCGCTTGCCGGGACAACCGGTTCAGGCGCTCTTGTCGGCGACGCCGATTGTTCGCTGGACATGGAGCCCGTTCGTGGGTTCGTCGGGTTCGTGTCATCGAGTAAGCCGCCGTAATCGAAGAACGAGACTCGGCGGTGTGTGGCGGACGAATCACTCCGGGTCGACTTCTCGCCGGCATCGTCGCTTCGTGAAAGGCTCGGTCTCTCGTACCCGGGAAATCGCCATGAGTTCATGTCGTGGTGTAGGTTGACGGGAGGGGCTGGTATGTACTGTCGGTGTTCCGTCGGCGATGGGTGCACGTCTCGCAATTCGGGCTTCACGCCAAGGCCCAGGTCTCGTACGAGATCCTCGTCACTCCCCCAGTGTCGGAGAACGGTCGGCCGTCGCGATTCGGATGCTGAGGAGCGGTCGACTGAGCCTGCTGCGATAGAGTCGTACTTGAACCTCCTCTTCTTCACGCCCCTATCTCGCACAAATGATCCGAGAACGAGGGCGTTCGCGGCCGCAGTCGCAAAAAGTATCTCGATCGAAGCGAAGAGTGATCGGGTCTGTTGACAGCCATGGTTCTGAATAATATAGGGCACCCGATAAATGGTGACGATGACTGGGGCGAGGCTCAGCGAGAACAGGAGCACGAGTTGAAACTTGCGCTTGGCCTTCATCGAACTGCTGAGAATGACGGGGACCGGGAACAGGACCAGCGACAAATCTGTCACGACGTTACATACAGCCATTGTCAGGAGCTGCGCATACCCCTGACGGCATCGTCCCCCTGGGTCAGGGAGCACCTGCCAGTACTGGGAGAAGGGCTGGCATTCAGCCAAATCGCTTATCACGACGGCGATAAATGTCGTGATGAGGAGGCCTTGAATAAGGACGAGGGCCAGGTCATATGTCCGTCTCCAGGTGACGTTGAGCCTCTTGAAGAATTCGATGATGGCGTATTTGAGAACCCATAAGCTGCAAGGAACACACGTGGTCAACACGGAGATCCATCAAAAACACTGGGGGTTCAGGGGCGACGTGGCGAAGACGTCATATCGCACATACGTAGCGGCGTAGAACACCCTGCTCAGCAAAACCAGACCACTCGCGATGGCCTTGTTGTGGAGTTGTTCGTCCGAAAGCCCAGCGCCGTCCAGCTGAGCATTGTTCGTCCCATAGATCAGAATGACATGCACGCAGCCCATGCGCAGTAACAGAGGCACGAGCGCCAGGGCTGCCACCTTATCTTCTTTGAAAAGCTTTTCGGTCCGGATGAGCCGCCCAAAGACCCTCAGAACGATTATCACGGCGCAGAAGGTGGTGATCCACCAGCACACCAGCAATGTCGGCTTGTCATGGCTGAATGGGTGCAACGGCGGGGGCTCCGAGTACAGAGCCATGGCGTCAGCGCTCCGAGCACGCCACGCCCGTCATCCTCCGGAGAGGGACGAGCGGGGAAAAGCCGTGTCTCCTCTATCCAAACCCCTCGTCTCCAAATGCCTCGTCGGATGGTTTTTCTGGGGTTGTTCTGGGTTGTTTTGGATTGGCGAGCAAGTCAACGGCCCTGCAGGTGCTATGACGTCGAATTGGTGGTGCTTTTTGTTGTTTGCTCGGCTGCCGGGAATAACGGGGGCTGTTGGGTCGCAGCATAAGTTACCTATACAATGCGATTGTGACAGAACCGATGTTCGAGCATGTGAACGACCAGTCGCGGCTTTGGTGTGGAAACGGGCTTTTTTTTTTTTTTTTTCGCAGTGTAAGAGAATTGTGAAGTAGAGAGCCAGGGGGGGGAGGAAGGCACAACGAGAAGAGCCCACCCGTGGGGATTCGGGAAGTCCAGACTAATAATATGCAAGCAAGGCAGGTCGGATGGGGGCCTGCGGCAAAGCCTGCTGCCGCAGCGCGTGGTAGCCATCGGGGTGCAGTGCCTATCTCTTGGATAGCCATGCTGCCGAGCGCATGGGATCCCGGGGCCTCTGTATGGTGGGCCAGGTTTCGCTAAACCGTCCATCCTGAGAGGCGGGTCCTCTGCGATTTGCGTGCAACTTTTCTGGCATCCCGCCGCATCCCGCATCCCGCATCTCAGCCGAACGTCACACAATAAGCGATGGGGGGGTGTAAGCCTGGCTGAGCTGGCAAAGTCCTGGGCCGTCAGCGGTGTAAGTGGTTGACCCTCTTACCGTCTCGCTGTCCGGTACCGCTAGATTCTATCGCTGTACATGCGCATGACCTTGTCCCGTCTCTTGGGCTGATAAGACTCGTCAACTCTACACTGTTGTTGGCGAGGGCTGAGCTCGGTCGTGCTGCACCAAGATAGCGGGGTTGCTGCTCTGATGTCAGCCCCATGCTTCGGGCACACGGCAATTCATGATCAACATGACTGAGCGGTGAGGCATCGAAGTGCTCAACACGAGGTCGTGGAGCAGCTCTCTGAGATGCCCAACAAACACAGCAGAAAGCCTTTTCCCTCCTAGGACTCGGTGAGGTGGAGTCGGCAGTTGAAACCGCCCCGACCTCATTTCATCGGCCAACAAGGATCATGGCTGCGGTGTTTTCGTGGGCTGCAAATCTTCGGCCTCACGGCACGTGCGTCGGGGCGATGGCCCAACACAGAGCTGCTGGTTTTTACGTGAGAGGACATCTTGGCTTCGTCACGGCGGCTTGATTGGGGGAGATAGACCTGCCTTTTGGAGGCAACTTGTCGGTGTAACATGGGGGGATAGCCCGCCGTGCCCGCCCACTTGCTCGCCCGGATTGCGTTAAATTCAATAAGAGTCCAAACCGGGGAGTGTCCCAGGAAGGGAGGTGTCGGCGCGACGGTCCAATGGGCAGATCTGCGTCGGTAATCCCTCCATCCGCCCGTTGCTCAATCAACGCACCAATCCGCGACTGCTACGGTGGTATGGTGTGGGAGGGGAGACAATCCTTCTGCCCCGGATTTTGCTGCGGCGCTGGCGTTTCCACGAGGCGGCCACCTGAGAGTGGCATTGGGTTTCATTGAGTGCGAGCCAGTCACCAGGAAGCCGGGTCTCGATGTCTTGGCACATTTTCTAGTCGTGATCGGAGCCGAAGTGGGAGTGGAAAAGACTGTGCCCAGCACGCCCAAGAAAAGTGACAAAAAAGTCCAGGCGCGCAACAAAGACCCCGCGCATCGAAAACGCTTGCGCCTGCCTCTTCGGCGAGCGATGCGACGGGGGGTTGATGCCTGCAATTTTGAGGGACTGTGCGTTCCCACTGTCTTCCCAACCGTCCTCCCAAACGTAAACTTTGTTTCAACTTCCACCCAAAACTGAGTGCTACCGTATCGTTGCCGCAGTGCGGGCCAGAGTATCCCATGTTCCTCGCTCGATACGACAACAGACTCAAATTCAACAATCATATCTTATGCGGCACACAATCTGACCTCCGTTTTACAAGGCTACGCATGATATGCGAACGCAGTATCTCTCTGTATCAGTCGGGCCCACTTGACTATCAGCAAAGCAGCTGCTCGGCTGCCGGCGGCCCATGCCCCACGTTCCCCTGTCATCTCCTTTCTGGATGATCGATCCCTTATTTTATTACGGATGTACACCAGGCTTGAAGATGTCATCAATTTCACAGTATGTTACATCTCGACAGCCAAGAATTGGGGCGATGGATTCCTATGCATGTCAACGGTTTAGGAAATGAACTTTTCGTTCTTTTTGTCTTGGCTGGATCCCAGGAGCCAGATCAAAACATCGGTATCCAAGACTTGGCTCTGTTATTATTACCACATTTGACAGCTTTGATTTCGTCCTGTCAGGCAATCACAGGATGACGCCAAACAGTCTGTGTGAGCTCGCCCTCCCCAACTCGCCGCGCAGGATGGATACCGACGGACATGCTCAAGGCCAGACCTCGACCTTTTCCCACTCCCCTATAATCTCCCCGCCAGGCAGCTTCGACTCCCCGCCCACACCCCGATGCACATACAACCACCTGCGCGGCCGCAACTCATCCCTCAAGTCTACCTGATCCACCTCATCCGGCACAATCACCACCACCCTAAAATTCTCCCTCGCCACCTCATCCCCCAAATCGTCCACCCTCTGCCCCAACCCCTCCCCCTTCTCGGTATGATACGCAACCGGCGTCCCAGGCGGCGGCCCACGGAACGAGCCCCTCATGACCGGACTCAAGTTCCCAAAGTGCGCCGTGACCTCCCTCTGAAAACTCCATTCCTTTCCGTCCTCCCCCTTCGCCGCATCCTGCCCACCACTACTGCTACCGCTACCGCTACTGCTGTTACTCCTTCTCATCCTTCCCATCAAAACATCCCTCACCCTCCTCCCGCCTTCCCCATCCAGGTCCTCCCCGGCCTTGAGAACCCAGGCGTGGCCCCGCACCCGCCACTGCGTCCTCACCCCTTCCTCCCCCACCCAAAAACAAGCCTCCACTGGCCCGCCGCCGCCGGTCGTCCCCCCGCTGGCCTCCACGTCCCCGGCGGCGGCCGAGTCAAAGATGTCGCTCGCCTTGTCGGTGCGCGCGTCGGTGGTGAAGACGGGGAGGTCGGACTCGTAGAGCGGCGGGTTGCGCGGGGCCGGGTTGGACGAGCCGGCCGGGAGGGTCGCCCACAGGCCGCGGAAGACGCAGGTGCGGGCGCGCGGCAGGCAGGGGAGGGCCGGCGAGGGCGCGCCTTCGGCCTGCGCTGCCGGGTGGAGCGTTGCGAGCGTGAAAGTTGGCGAGCCGCCTGGGAGGTGGGCGAGGTGGGAGAGGAAGGGGCTACGCCACGGGGCTGGGGTTCGGGATGCTGGCATTTTGGTCTTGTGATGTTTATGGGGGTTGGTGGTGGTAGTAGTAGTGGTGGTGGTGGTGGTGAATCTGGTGAGTGCGGTTGCGGTTGCGGTTGCTGTTGGTGAGTGTTGGTGGTGAGACAGTGAAGGAATGCGTGGTCTGGCTGGGAATTGGGCGAGGTAATAAGCGATCCTCTGTGCCATGCAATTGCTGTGTGTAAGCGACCAGTATCTGCAAATGTCTGCTACATAGAGTGAGATCCTTCTGGGCATTGCAGGCTTATTATTATGTTATGCAGATCGTGGGCGGTTCATGACTTCATCGATTCCCCTTTGATTGCGGGGCACGTTTGTTGGTTTCTGCGGGGCAGGCGGGATGTTGCATGCATATCCCGCGATCTGTCTCACTCGCCAGAAACCGCCTTTCCCAGAACCGAGCAGTATGTACGTAGTGTCTCGGATCACATCATCTTCATTAAAGAACCCTGTAAACGCCTTCGCCACGTAAATCATTACAACATAGGGTTGCTGATCCATCGCGACCGCCAATACTGTACAATAGTATGAGGTATGCAGAGTATATGGTGTTGAACCGTAGTGCACCATCACCTTTGCCCAGCTGTATGAGTTGGTCCAGCAGAGTGAGGCTACTGCGCAAAAGCGGAAACGGGTTCAAATGAGGTTCTCGCAGGCAGAAGCAAGCAGAAGATGATCCGCCCGTCACCGGAGCAACTCACAAAATCAGACGAGAAGCGGTTCAAGGCAGCCGAGAAAGAGGTGGAAAAGTAGCTTAGCGACGAGGATAGCGATTATATCCTAGAGTAGGATTCTGTTTTGGGGCAGGCAGTAAAGATAGAGCCTATAGAACTGATAGACCTTAGTATACTTAGATCCGCTATAATCGTCCTGTTTCAATATCCATCTTGGGCTGTAACCTTACCTGTCTAGCACACACGGGCAACTGAGCACATGCCAGCTGGAGAGTGGGCATCTCATCCAAGCTTCTCCCCTATGAGTCTATGGCCGCACCTCTGCCTTGACTCGGCACAATGGCCGAGCTGGGACTAGCAGATTCTATACTTTTTATCTATCTTGGCATTTCCTCTTTAGATGTGTCTTCAAGGTTTGTTGTCTTTTGTGATACTTGTTCCCCGTCATGTGGTCATGGGCACATTCTATGGATTCTCCTCGATGTTCACCAGAACCACACGGTCCGCCTAGTGGCATCTCTGAACTGGCATTGTCACGCGCTATATAGGCCTCTCTTTGTGTGTTCCTTGATGCCAGTTGGCAGCAAGCTATAAACGTGTGATCAGTGACTATCCTGACTTTGGCCCTGACGGTCACTTAAAATGCGCCCTATCCCCCAAGTTGTGCTCGGGTAGCCGTTACCATATGGTTCTTGTTTGGCGTTGCGACTACCGTCTACGAGTTTCCCAGCTTACTGCAATATTCCCATACGAATCCACCAGCGTTCAACAATATATTGTCCAGACAAGCCAATATCCTCGGAGATGAGAAGCGCCCCGAGTCTGGCCGCTCTGGCGGTACTATCCGCGCTCTCCACGGTCAACGCCCTCTATCAAGGCTTCAATTATGGCGCATTCTTCAACGATAAAAGCCCCAAAATGCAAGCGGATTTTGAAGCCGAGTTCAAAGCAGCCCAGAGTCTTGTGGGCGCACCCGGCGGCGGCTTCACCAGTGCTCGTCTATACACCATGCTTGTAAGCCCTAGCTTCCCCCCTCTCGCCTCAAGCCACAACAAACACTGCCATCAACGCCCAGCTAATCTTTCCTTAGCAATGGCAAACCGCAACGGACCCAATCTCGGCCATCCCCGCCGCCATCCACACCAACACGACCCTCCTCCTCGGCATCTGGTGCTCCGCAGGCGACGCCATCGTCAGCAATGAGCTCACAGCCCTCAAGACCGCCATGGCCACCTACGGCTCCAACTTCACCGACCTGGTCGTGGGCATCGCAGTCGGCAGCGAGGACTTGTACCGCAGCTCCGACACGGGCAAGCAGAACAACGCGGGTGCCGGGTCCGACCCGGCCACCATCGTCGGCTACATCAAGCGCGTGCGGGACGCCCTCAAGGATACGCCGCTTGCGGGTGTGCCGGTTGGCCATGTGGACACGTGGACGGAGTGGGTTGAGCCGGGCAATCGGGCGGTTATCGATGCGGTCGACTGGGTCGGGATGGATGCTTATAGTTATTGGTATGTCACTTGTTCCAGGGCTAACCCCCCAAGAAACAGAGACCATATGTCACCGGAATGATCAATGATCCCTATATCCCAACGCGTTCGGAGCGCAACCAGACATGACGTACTACCTAACTGACATTTCCATTTCCTGCCCAAGGCAAACCCAGGTCTCGAACGCAGCCAGTGACGGGAAGGGGCTGTTCGACGCTGCGCTGGACAAGACAAAAGCGGCCGTCGGGGGCAAGCCGGTGTGGGTGACCGAGACGGGGTTCCCCGTGAGCGGGCACACTTCAAACAAGGCGGCGCCGTCGGTGGAGAATGCGAAGCGGTTTTGGGACGAAGTGGGGTGTCCGTTGTTTGGGAGGATGAACGTGTGGTGGTATGTGCTCCGGGATGCCGGGAAGGGGACACCCGAGCCGAGCTTTGGAATCGTGGGAGAGGACTTGGGCAAGGCGCCGCTTTTTGATATTTCGTGCAAGGGGTTCGGGGAGAAGGAGGGGGAGGAGGAGGGGCAGGAGGAGGGGCAGGAGGAGGGGTGCGATGCGTAAGGGAAAGTTACCTTAGTTATCGCGCAGACTTTGCTGGTAAAGGAACAGGGTGCTGGACCCGCTGGTTTTGGTGGTGAGAAATAAACAGCCTACGAGACGGTAGACTTTGCATAGAATTGAACCGGCAGTGAGTTATCTTGCAGCCACAGACTTGGTGGACTATAGTTGGTTAGGTGGAACCTGTTGCCGAATGAGTGAAAGCCCGGTTTAGAAGTCGCATGTTAATTAGTGATATAGTGATTTCGGGATTTCGGGGTGGCCCGCCAATCTGTTACCGACCGCTCGGGACCTTGAAGAATTCAGGGACCCGACACCACAAACGGCCGGACTAATACCAACCATTTAAGCTTACTTTTTGGAACTGATACCGGGCGAGCCGAACAGGGAATTTTCCGACACAGACAATGCCTTTGGCCAGCGATCTGCATGTCACTTTCCCCATCCGATGCTCCCCGGATTTCCGCTTCAGCCCTACGGGTGTGCGGCTTGGCAAGTTGATCCTCCTTCCAATTTTGACAAAGCTCGCTCGCTCACTTTGATCCACTCCACAACACCAACAAACACACGACCCCCTTTTTCGGTTCGTCTTGCCGTCGCGCCCCCCTCATCACCACCGACGTTCCGTCGCCATGGCCCTCCTCCCACTCCCGCGGCCCCGCGCCGTGGCACTCCTTCTCGTCCTCGCGGCTCTCGCCGTGACAGCATGGGCGAGCACCGCCAAATCCGACTCTTCCGAACCATCCCTCGAAAACCTCTCCCTCTCCGAGCTTGACGCCCAACTTGAAGTATGTTCTTCCCCCCCCCCCCCTTTTTTTTTTTCTTCTCCATCAAAACCACCCAACCCGTCTGTCTACCCCAAAACCACAACTAACGTTTCCATCTCCCCCCCGCTCAAGAAATGTCCCATAATAGCCTCCCTTTCCCACCAAAAGGCCGCCCACCACGCCGCCACCCCGTCTTCCCTCACCACCCGCCTCTTCGCCTACCTCTTCCCCTCCTCGCACCCGGCCGTCAACGCGCTGCTGGCGACCCTCTACATCTCGGGGCCGCCCAACTTCCTGCTCGCCCTCTGCCCGACCGACATCGACCCGGGCTCGCTGTCCGTCATGGTGGCGTTTGCCGTCGGCGGCCTGCTGGGCGACACGCTCTTCCACTTGCTGCCCGAGATCTTCCTGGGCGAGGACGAGCCGGACCGGGTGCGGATGGTGCTGGTGGAGCCGAACCGGAATCTGCTGCTGGGCGTGGCGGTGCTGGTGGGGTTTTTGGTGTTTGTCGGGATGGATAAGGGCTTGCGGATTGCTACTGGCGGCGGCGGCGGGGAGGGCGGGCATGGGCACTCGCATGGGCACTCGCATGGGCATGGGAAGAGTGGAGGGGAGAGCGAGGGCGAGGGCGGGAAGTCGACTGCCGTGGAGGGGAAGGATGGGGAGACCAGGTTGAGGAAAGGCGCGGGCAAGAAGAAGGAGGAGGGTGGGGAAGTGGTGCAGGCGGAGAAGGAGGTGAATCCGTCGGTCAAGTTGGGGGGGTTATTGAATATGATGTACGTGGGGATGGAGTTACGGGGATGGGGTAAAGAGGTTCGTTTGCTAACGGCTACAGCGCCGACTTCACGCACAACATCACCGACGGCCTCGCCATGTCAGCCTCTTTCTACGCGTCACCCACCATTGGCGCCACGACGACCGTCGCCGTCTTTTTCCACGAGATCCCGCACGAAGTGGGCGACTTCGCGCTGCTCGTGCAGTCGGGCTTCTCCAAGCGGCAGGCTATGGGCGCGCAGTTCGTTACGGCCATTGGCGCCTTGATTGGCACGCTCATTGGCATTGCCGTGCAGGAGTTTGGCGGCGGCAGCGGCAGCGACGGCGCGGCCATGGGCATGCACGACGGCATCTGGGGCACCAGTCTCACCTGGGGCGACATGCTGCTGCCCTTCACGGCGGGAACGTTCCTCTACGTCGGCACCGTGGCCGTCATCCCGGAGCTGCTCGAGACAGGCCCCAACAAGGCGGCCGAGCTGCGCAAGACGCTCGTACAGTTCGCGGCCATCTTTCTCGGCGCGGGCATCATGCTCTACATCTCGTGGCATGACTGAGCCTCTGGCTGTGGTGTGTGCTGGTTCTGATACTGCACTGGAATTATGTGTGGACAGAAAAGAGCAAATGCATCGCTACTCTGGACGGGGGAAGCCGCGAGAGAGAAGATTTAAGAGTCATAGACGGTCAGCATCGGTACTACCCCCCCAGGTAGCATCCGGAGGCTTGGATACAAAGCTTGTTAAAATTGAGGAGGGAGAATAATAGAATAATCTGACATGCATATCCCCTGTGGAACCCTTTCCGAGCATCGCATTTTCAAGCCTTCCCAGGCTGATGAGCGGCTGTGGAACAATCGCAAGGAAAAAACGAGATGTAAGAATGACTCCGAGCAGGTTTCTTACTAATTGCTGTCAATGACCAAGCAAAACATGGTCCAGGTCGATGGTGGGGCTCTCAGATCGGTTATACTACAGTACATACCTTATGTAGCCTGTCAGAAAAAGCAGGGATCTGGTTAATAAGGTTCGAAACCAAATGACATGTCGAAGGGCGCGGCCGCGCGCAGCCGCCCTCGCGCAGCCGCCTTCGCCGCAGCTCCCAACTTGAATCAGGGTGCCGCTTCCTGACGCAATCCTTTTGAAACTCGTCATCTGTTATGCACTGATCGGCTTCATGTATATACATACTCGCCTCTGCTCATGCGGGGCGTAAAGTCCTCATCGCACTGCTTTTCGGCGTAATGCCGCGAGGTCCCCCTTGGAGGTTCCAACCCGTCGGGTTCCTACTGTGTGTCTGTGTCGGGTCTCCGTTGTGAATGAATTCCTTCCGACTGCTGCTCTGCTGCTCTGCTGCGGGCTGCCATGCCGGCACCCACACACACACACACCGTGGATCCCCGTGTCTTGGGCGGGTGTGGTGGGTCTGTAAATCTTTTTGGGGGGGTGTGGGTGGACCCCTGCTGAGTGGGCCAGCGACGAGCAAGGCTCCCACATGAACCAACCTTTGCCGATGACTCGAAGCCGCGGCGCCATGGGACCCCGATTGCATCTCCACGTTTTATTTTGTGCGACGGTTTGGCCCGCACTAAGCCTCCAAAGGTGGCTGTTAGCGAGCACCAGCGGGCGGCTTCTGGGCTGTAGACATGGCTCCGATTCTCCAATGGGTGGGTGAGCTGTCTCTGACTCGGTGGCTTGGGGCGGTGGTGTGGAATGTCGTCTGGTGAGCGAGTTTGAGATTGGCCTGGAACACTCGTCCCAGCTTTTTTTGCTATCAATCACATTTGTTGGCTCGCCTTTGTTCCGTCTGAGCTTCAAAGATCGAAACAAGAAAATGCGGGGCGCCGGGGTGGCTGAAAGACAGCTGGACCGTCCAATTGGGTGAGCAACCTGGAAACGTGAACAGCAACGGGGCAGAGCGGACATCATCATGATCCTGTCGAGCTCACGGGTCTTTCATTGTCCGAGACCGGAACGAGGCAACTTTGAAGGGTTGACAGGCGCGGAAAGGCGGTTAACGACAGCCAGCGATTGTAAGAGCCATGCCGGATCCGGGATAGGATTCAATGCTGAGCTGGGGCTCGCAATGGGGAATCGGCACAATTAACTATCAGCAGGTTGGTTTGGTATCCGATGACCGGCCGCGCCTTAAACTTGATGACCTACCTTACCTACCCGAGGACGCCAAGCTGCGAGGGACGGTTAGGGCGCTGCTAGGGCGTTGCGTGCTGGACCCACTCATGCCCCAGCTGGACGCTGCTGGGTGGGTCTGAATTCGATGGCCGTTTTCAGATCCTGGTAGCTCTTTGTGAAGGAAGCAAGCAGCAACAACACCTCGCATACTCGCCGTGTCTGACAAAACCCCCATCAAAAACCAAAGAAATGCGAAAGCCAAGAGACATGCAGCGCGGGGGCAGTGCGCAATGCAGCCAGGACAACAATTGCAGTGTAAGGCACATACATACATACATACATACATGAACACACTCCCGAGATACGGTAACCAGGACCGAGTTGTCGTCTTGGTGCTGCAATGCCATGAATTGGTCAACAACAAGGGCACTAGGGTAACCCCCCACCCCACCTCTCCCGGCGTGGGTGCGTGCGCTTGATGCCCGGCGAGCGCACCCTTAGGGCCATCCTTAGGGCCACCCCGCACACCCCTCCCCTGGCATCTTCCAATCACAGCGATACCCCCGGCCTGGACCAGCACGGCGAGCCATGTACGGAAGAAGGGCGCGAGCAGATCACACTAACGAGAGTGTATGTACAGATCATGACGCTTCGCCTATGCCTATGGGGTGGGCTATTTCTCGATTCAGTCTCTGCTTTGTAATGAGTCAACCGCGTCGTCAGTCATAGGCTTGTCCAGGGTTGCCCAGGGCTGCCCAGGGCTCCAGTGGGTGCTTTTTACTCCAGTTGCTATATAAGACAATGAAAGTGCTCCGCCGCCGGTTCTGGTCCGCTGTCTAGGCATCCATTCACTGCGCTTACACTTTTGATCTGTCTGTCTGTCTGTCTCTTGGACGCCGCCTGACACACGTTACACCAACCACACCAACCACACAACCAGACCATACAGCCACGCAACTCTACCGTTGAACAAGGTTGTCTTATTATATCCGAGCTCTGCCCTTTGATTCCTCGAACTTTTGGGCATTGGACCCCCCCCCCCCCTCCCTCCCCTCCTATTCCCGCCAATTTCCGTCTCCTCTTCAAAAAAAAAAAAAAAAAAGAAAAAAAGAAAAGAAAATCAACAGCAAAGATGGGCACTCCGGCCGGGTCCTCGGCCGCGAGCTTCAGCACTCGCAGCGGCTCAAAGAAGACGCCCTACCCCAAGTCAGACATCCGAGTGAACCTCCAGGACCACTACAGCTCCAAGGTCTACACGTCGTCTTCGCCCGTGACGGGAAATGTGACCATCACGACTAAGCGCGAAGTTCCTTTCGACTCGATCCAGATTCTCCTGCTCGGCCAGACCAAGACGGCCTTCGATGGCATGAACGTGCCGCAACTCGTGACCCACACGTTCCTCAAGATGGTCATGCCGGTCCCCGAGTCGACGTATCCCGTTCCGAGGGTGCTGGAGACGGGCCAGACTTACACGGTTCCCTTCAACTTTGTGATCCCCAACCAGCTCACCATCAACGCGTGCAACCACGCCCGGCTCTCAGAGCAGATGCAGGACCACCACGTGCTCCTCCCGCCCACCCTCGGCGGCTGGGAGCGCGACGACATGGCGCCCAAGATGGCCACCGTCGAGTACACCATCAAGGCCCGCGTGCTCCGCGAAGACGGCAACCACAAGACGCGCGTCATGGAGGCGACCCAAAACGTCCAGGTCCTCCCCGCCAGCCCCGAAGAACCGCCGCTCAACGTTACCGACAAGGACAAGCTCTACCGCATGGCCAAGACCAAGACCCTCCGCAAGAACATCCTCTCCACGAAGCTCGGCCGCCTCACCGCCGAAGCCACCCAGCCGGGGCCCGCCATCCTCTCGCCGGACGGCCGCCGCGTCATGTCGCACCCCATGGCGCGCATCAGGCTCTCCTTCGACCCGGAATCCCCGCGCACCCTGCCGCCCACCATCACCGGCGTGGCCGCCAAGATCACCGCCCACACCTACTTCTCCTCCGGCACCATCTCCACCTTCCCCAACCTCGGCGAGTGGAACTCGCCCTACCTCCTCGACCGCCGCGGCCAGTTCTTCACCTCGACCAGCCTGCCCCCCGTCACCCTCGCCGAGCAGCCCGCCTGGACCCCGGTGCCGCCCGCGGCCCCAACCCGCCGCGACTCAGGCTACGGCGGCGGCAGCAGCAGCGAAAGCGACTCGGAGCTGCCCGCGCCCGAGAAGCTCCCGCTCCAGGCCGCCGGCCACACGCACACACACACCACCACCCTCACCATCCCGCTCGCCCTGCCGACCGACAAAAAGACCTTCGTGCCCACCTTCCACTCGTGCATCGCCTCGCGCGTGTACACGGTCCAGCTGACGGTGAGCGTCTCGACGCGCGGGTCGTCGAGCACGGTCTCGCTGGTGGTGCCGCTCCAGGTCGCCATATCCGACGCCGGCGCCGGCTTGCGGGGAGGGCCGGTGGTGGTTGCGGCGCCCTTCGCCGGGGGCGGCCCGCCGAACTTCGAGGAGGCGGCGGCGGACGAGCATCTGCGGCCGAGGCTCCTGCAGATTCCGAGCGAGGAAGGGCTGGGCGGAGAGAGCCGGAGGGGGGGTTGGATGCTGGCTGTTGCGGGAGACGCGCAGACGGCCGACAGGGGCGGACTGCCCGAGTATGGGGAGACGGGATTCCCGAGGAGGTTGGATTAGCGGGGGTTTTTCTCACCTTTCGGATTGTTGGGTGGTGGATGGGGATTATTGACTGAATGAATGATGTGATTAGTGATTAAGGGGAGGAGGTCAGTGTATTTGTTTTTTTGATGGTTGGTTTTCTGTTTGGTTTGGTTGTGCAGTGGGAATTTTTGCATGGAGTTTTTGGGGTTTGGATTTGGATTTGGGTTTGGATTTGGTTTTTGGTTTTTGGATTTGGGCATTCCGGGAATGTAAAAGGGGGGTTAGATTGAGTGGATGTGGGCTGCTGACTGAGTCTGGGGTAGCAAAAAGGATAGACGTGTGTGATATCAGCATATATACGAAGTACTTAATCATTCAATGTTTGACTTGTATCTGTGCCTGTCCTGGTGTTGGTTCTACTCTCTAAGTTCGTTTGTCTTTTTTCTGGTGCTGAGAGAAGGAAGGTCGCGGAACGCTAACCCCCCTATTCTGCCACCTTTCTGAGCGCTTCATATCCCAGCACCCTGGCAGTGAAATTAAGCAGGCATTTTTTGACCTTATTTATAACAAACAATTCAGCATACGATATTTTGTCTGATTCAAATCGGCTGCATGTGCTGTTGTCTAAGCGATACATGATAATAGGGTTAGGGTTCATTATGCCACAGCGTCTGGGTTTCTGGGTTGAGTTGACGTTAGTTAGCGCTGAGCATTGGCAACCAATTCCACCTCCTTCAACCCACCCGATCACTGATCGGCGGTGTGACGCCAGTCTTTGATTCCCTACCTAACTATGCAATAACATTCTAAATTACAACCTTAATCCACTGAACTACAGTATCTCTCATCGAAATCACATGCCCTAGATTTCCCCGGGCTTTCTACCCACCCCGGGCGGCCCAGCCTCACTTCCAATCATTTCCAATCATTCAATCTCTCACTCAACTCATCACTTTCTTTTCCTCCCTGTCAAACCTCGTCTCATCTCTCCCTCTCACCACCACCACCACCACCAACACCAACAACTCTTCCCTCTCAACCATGCTAACCCACCTCAACAACCTCCTCATCCACCTCCACCTCCGCCGCGCCAGCCCCTGGTCCCGGCCCACCCCCCTCGACTGGCTGCTCGCCTCCCCGCTCCAGTGGCTCGCCTCCCTCCTCTACCGACACCTGCTCCTGCCCCTCCGGGGCCGCCCCTTCCACCCGCCGCGCCACACCGCCCGGAAACCGATCCGCGTCGTCTGCATCTCGGACACGCACAACAACACCCTCCCGCACGCCGCCGTCCCGGCGGGGGACCTGCTCATCCACTGCGGCGACCTGACGGTGGACGGCACGGTGGAGGAGCTCCAGAGGCAGGTGGACTGGCTGCGGGGGCTGGACCATCGGTGGAAGGTGGTGGTCGGGGGCAACCATGATTCTTGGCTGGACGGGAGTGCCGAGGTGAGGGGGAGGATGGCTGGGGAAAAAGGGGGGATGGGGGAGGTGGACTGGGCCGGGGTGGAGTACCTTTGCGACCGGGCTGTGGAGCTGGAGTTTGAGGGCGGGAGGCGGTTGAATGTGTACGGTTGGGGGGCGGTGCCCTGGTGTGGGGAGGGTTTTGCGTGAGTCAATATTTTCGTCTTCTTGCGGCAGCGTGGCCGCGGTTGGAGGGTGAGGTGGGGTTTGGCTGATGGAGTGAGAGACAGGCTGCAGTATCAACGGGGGAGGCATCCGTGGAAGGGGAGGGTGCCCGACGAGACGGACGTGTTGGTTACGCACACGCCGCCGGTGAGTTGGTTTACACCATACGTACTGGCAATGCCTTTTGGGGGTTGTCCGGCTGACTTATGTCGCAGCGCCACCACCTCGACCTCGGGCTTGGCTGCGCGGGCCTCCTCGACGAAGTCTGGCGAGTCAAGCCGAAGCTGCACGTCTTTGGCCACGTGCACTACGGCCACGGCAAGGAGGCTGTCTACTACGACGAGTGCCAGCGGGCGTACGAGTCCCTCATGTCGCGGCCTGGGAAGGGGCCCTTCTACGACCTGATTCCGAGCGCCCGGTGGGTGGACGCCTTCAACATGCTATGGTACGGCGTCGGCAGTATCCTGTGGAAATGGATCATGCTTGGGCCCGGGACGAACAACGGCGCCCTGATGGCCAACGCGGCGCTCATGTACGGGGACAGCGGGAAGCTGCGCAATCCCGTGACGGTCGTGGATTTATAGAATGTAAAAAAATATCTAGGTTAACGACACTTTTGTCGGTTCGGGTGGACTTGGATGGTATTTGGCCCGTCTTCTCCATTGCGGATCTCCACACTACCTACCATACACCATACCCCGGTACAGCTTCTATCTGCCCTTCCAACATGATGCACATCCTTAAAAACCACACTTATACCATGATCCTCCTCACACCCTCGGTCCCGCCCAAAACCCGCCGCCCCGTCACAGCACACCTCCCCTCACCGCTCTCCCACTTGCCGGCCCGCTCCGTCATAAACTTCTCTTGCCTCGCGTGCGTCCCGGTAAGCCACTTATGAATGCAGGTGTAGCAGTAGACGATGCCCGTCTGGCAGGCCGCGGCAGTGGTGATCTCGCCCTCGCAAATCGGGCACTGGTCCGACGCTTCTGGCGAGGGCACCGTGTAGATGGGTAAAAGCGACGACGCCGCAATGGGCGCCCTTTCTACCGCTCGCCTTTCCTTCTCCTCCTCCTCCTCAACATCCTCCTCCTCCTCCTTTTCTGCCGCCTTCTCTTCCTTTGGCTGTGCCTTCTTCTGGTTCTCGGGCAACCCGGTCACTACGGGCGGCGGTAAGTCCAGGCTCTCGGCCGCCTTCCTCGACAGCTGCTTCGCAAAGTCGGACGCATACCACCACTCAAGAAACTTGAGCGCAAAGATACTCGTCGGCAACACCAGCGACAGCCCGCCCATCACCCGCGCCCCAATCGTCCCTCGCGCGCCCCGCTTAGCCACCTTTTCCTCGAGCGCTTCAATGGCCCTGTAGTCCGCCGCGTTCATCCGCCTCACCCGCGTCCCAATCAACCACAGAAACGGGCTGTGGTACTTGGAGTTGTCAAACAGATACGCCAGATTAAACGCCAACATGGCCACGTAATACGCCGCGTTCACACCGGGGTACACCCGCCGCAGAAACCACCTCCACCAGAACACCACCCTCTCCCGCCACCCGGCCCCGGCGGGCAAGCGGTTATACGCCGCGCCCAGCAGCGCCCTCGGCGCATCGACCTCGTACGCCTCGTCCAACTTGCGCTTGAGATACGGCACGCCGACCATGACGGCCAGGTTCCGCCACACATCCGCACCACTCAAACCCAACACGTCGCGCACCACGCCCGGCGCCGCCGCGCTGGCCCGGGGGATCTCGGCGGCCAGCGCCTTCTCGCGCTTCAGGCCGTAAAAGTGCTCGGTGAAGGCGCCGCCGCGCGTGCGTAGGTAGTGGCGCTCGACGAGCAGCGCGGCGAGGGCGTAGAGCTCGTCGAACGAGTTGAGCACGCGCAGGAGGTGGCGCGGGTAGCGGTGCGTGAGGACCGTGAGCAGGTAGCGCAGGGTCGGCGGGAGGAGCGAGGAGAGTTGCTGCTCCGAGAGGAGCTCGAAGAGGGAGGGTTTGTGCTCGTCGAACGAGACGCCTTGGGAGCCGCCGAGGGCGGCCGTCATGAATTCCATGGCGCTGTCTTTGTTTCTTTTTTCTTCTTTTTTGCTTTTCTTTTTTCTTTTTCTTTTCTTACGGTAGAATTGTGTGTGAGGTTGAGTGTTGTTATTATTATTTGGGCGTTTGTTTGATTTTGGTGCTGGAGAAGTTGATGATGGGAAGTTGTTGGGTGAGATATCTGTCTTGGCTTCAATGTGTTTGATGAAGTCGAACATGGATCAGTTGCGGGCTGCCGATACGCGACGGCAAGGGTTCAGATGCCAATGCCGAGGCACGTTTACGCCGGGCTTGGCACTGCAGGGATCTTGAGAACGGCAAGCGTATGTATTGGCGCACGCGGGGTTGCCCCACAGCGGGCGACCCCCTATAATCCAGGGCTGCACCAAACATGAGGTTGCCTGGAAGAGTGTCAACGCGGATAGCATTTGTGATTCGTATCGGAGGCCCATCGAGTGCACTGAGTAGGTACGCTGACATCCGGGCCTACCTATCAGAGCTAATGGATTGACCCGTCTGAAAGTCTACAGTAGCAGTCTGCAGCTTTAAAGTTGAGCCAAGCCACCAGATATTGTAAGCCCACTCACTCACTTATAACTACCCTGCATCCGTCTCATCTTTCAAGTTTGCTTACACCATTCAATTCACCCAAGACCACACAACCAAAAAAACAATACAGCCATGTCCCAATCCGCCAGCAAGCAGCAAAAACATGCCCAGTCCTTCCTCGACCTCACGGGGGAGCCACGAATCCGCATGCTGATTAGCCATTTCGCCGAGGAAGTCAAGCGGCCAGAGGACAAGGCAGGTCTTGCTCCCCTGCTATATGTACCTACATACAGTACATACCGTACATACCACTACAAATGTGACTGACCACTTCTTCTATCCCACCCCCCAGGAATGGACAAAACACCTCTTCCCCTACCTCGCCGTGCACTCCGTCTCGGCCCCTGACGCGCCCCATCCGTCGGTGACCTTTAGCTTTACCGTGCAGCCAGGGCACTGCAACCGGCTGAACAACCTGCGTATGTAGTCGCATTGTCTTGGCTTCTCCTCCTCCTCCTCCTCCTTTACTATCCCACCCCTCCCCCAAACAACAACAACAACAACAACAACAACAACAGCAACGACAACAAACCATCATCCCCTCTCATCCACCCAACAACCAAGCTAACAGCAAGAAAATAAAATACAATTCTTCAGACGGCGGCTGCACAGCCTCAATCTTCGACTTCTGCACCTCGACCCCGCTGGCGCTCGTCGCCCGCCCGGGCTACTGGTCCTACCTGGGCGTGAGCCGGACGCTCAACACGACCTATCTGCGCCCGGCCCCGGCGGGCACCGAGGTCCTGATCGAGTGCGAGATCGTGCAGATCGGCCAGCGCCTGTGCGCGCTCCGCGGCACGATGCGCCGCGCCAGCGACGGGGCCGTGATCGCCACGTGCGAACACAACAAGGTGAATACCGATCCCGGGGTCGCCAAGGTTTAGGTTTTGTATCTATTTCGGCTCGGGGGGGGGGGGAGAAGGGGGTTTGATTGTGCTGCTGTACATGTACATACATAGATCTCTTTGGATGGTGGAAGGGGTGAGGGGGGTAGTGAGGTGGTCTATGGTCTATGGTCCGTGGTCTGTAGCGGTTAAGAGTGATATGGCCGTTTGTTCTCTTGATGTAGCGAGACATACCCTCAAGCTATAAATTATCGGCGACTCGGCAGCAAATTGCAGAGATGGTGATCATGGCGCTCCCCCACTGGTCGGATTCCCGCCCGTCGACTCCGGATCGTCACCCCCATCGTCATCCCCATCGTCATCCTCATCCTCATCCTCAGGCTCCTGCAAACCCACTAGCTCGCCCTCCAAGTCCTCCACGTCAAAAACATCCTCATCACCGAAATAGTACATCCCGTCCAGCTCATCATCCTCAACCTCGTACTCGACCCAGTCCGCGCCAACCTGGTCCAGTCCATCCACGACAAACTCATCCCCGGAGTCAATCGGCTCGTCATCATCTTCCCCTCGTAGCGTCGCTTCCATGCTATCTGCTACTGCACTCCGACACATCAGCATCGCATCATCTCACCGCAGACAGAGAGGAAAAGAAGAAAAAGAAGAAAACCAAAGGAGGCGAGAGAAATAGAAGAAGGAAGCAGAAGAAAGCGCACTTACTCAACGGAAAGAGATCTTCCAGGAGCACCTGTGGCTCGCTAGCCGCAGACACGCGATCCGAGATCTTCCAAAACGATGTCGGTCCGCAAGGGCCCTGCGCATTGTAGTCCCTAAAAGAAAACAAAAAGAAATCCGAGTCAGCAACACATGTCACAAACCTGGAGAGGGAGAGAGAGAGCGAGAGAGAGAGCGAGAAGGAGAGATACGCACTTGTCAAACCAGCTCCCCACGACGCCCCTCGCCGACCTGATCCCGCCAATCTGCACACCCTCGCTCTTCCACCTCTCCTCGCCATGAAAGACTGAGTACGATGTCCAGCGGACCTCGCCCTCGGGCGTGACCCGCACCGTCCCGCGGATGTTGGCATCGGCGTTATCGTCCCACGATCCGTCGAGCGCGCGCGAGAACCCCTCAAAGTATGTTACCGGATGGTCGGGGTGGTCGCTCTTGCCGGGGGCCTCGATCTTGGTTACGCGGATGCGTAGTAGGATCAGCCTGGTCGCTTGGCCGACGTCGAGTGGTGTGCGGGGCACGTCGCGCGGGAGGCGGTCGACGATGGGGAAGTTGAAGCTGAAGAAGTCGCTATAGTCTGTATAACGTGTCAGCACACCGCACGCCCGCGATCCATCGATTGGCCTTTTGAAGTCGACTGACCAAGGAAACTGACGACCCTCAACCAGCTCCCGCTGACACCATACGGATCCCTCCGATCTAGCTCCCTCAACTCCTTCTCCTCCTCCTTTTCCTCCTCCTTCTCCTCTTCCTCCCCCTTTTCCTTGGCTTTCGTCCAGGGGATATAACTCGCGCGCCAAGTCCCCGCAAACGGCTTGTCCCAAAACTGCCGAAAGATGGCAAACTTCTCGAGGCCCTTGGACCGAATATTCGCCCCCAACACAATCAAAATCGCCTCCACCTTCTCCCAATCCACCCTCACCCCCCTTTCATCGCCTGCCTCCTCCTCAAGAAAGGGCCCCCACTTCGTGCCCAGCGTGTACTCCCGCAAATCATACACCTTCGAGCAGGCAAGCGCGTACGACCCGCCGCCCTGGCGCGCGGTCCACAGGGCGCGCTTCCTCGCCTCGGCGTCCGCCGTGCCGGGCGTCACGCCGTCCTCGAATCCGAGCCCCCACCCGTACAGACAATGCAGCTTGGCGCTCATCTGGTACGCCTCGCTCGTGTGTGTAGGCTTGCGCCAGCCGGCCCTGGTGTGGGAGCGTTGGGGACGGCGACGTCCCCGCGTGCCCGTGGCGTCGGTGGGCGCGGAACCTGAGTCCGACTCGGAGCCGGGCTCTTCCGGGCCGTAGGTTTCGAGATCGTGGGTGCGGCTACCGAGGTTAGTCATCCCTAGGGCGCGGCCGCGCTGGTAGAGGAAGGACCGTGAGAGGAAGTGAACGCGCGCGTCGGGTTCGTTGAAGAGCGTCGTGAGGAAGGCGGCGTTGCGGGACGGGGGGAAGGTTTGCGCGCGGGATTCGCGGGTGGGTTGGCTGGGGTGAAGGTTAGGGGAGGCGGAGGAGGAGGAGGAGGAGGAGGAGAGTGCGCTGCCATCCTTTTTTCTGGTGGTGTTGGCTGGGGCTGGCACCGTGACGGCGTGGTTGAGGAGACGGGTGACTGTACGGTAAACGAAAGGGAGATGGGTCTGTACCGCCTCGGCGTGCGTAATCTCTTTGGCCAAGCAGATCTTCTTGAGGCTGATCATGTCATGGATCTCTTGCTCAAAGTTCAGGTCCCTGGTGGGCGGTTCATCCTGTAAACAGTCAGTTGGCAGGCGCTTGAAGAGCACGAGGCTAAAAGACATACCAACACACGGAGGTAGATGGCCCGGCAGAGGGCATTGTTGCCCTTGATGAAGTTGTTGAAATGCCGGCATGTCAGAGGTATCTTGGTGAGATCCTCAGGGTCGACATAGCTAAGAATATTGTGGAGTAGTTCCGGTGGGAGGTGTGTTAGGAGGGCCATCTTGCTGAACTTGGTGAACTGGCTGAATAAGATGGGCGCAGCCGTTCAGTGCTGTGGGGTTGTACTGTCACGGTGATAAAACCCCACTGCCGGGCTGGTGTCGAATAGATGGCTGAATGATCAAGATGAAGGGCGGGATGCTTAGAAATGGCCGATGTCTCGGGAGAGATGGCGATACTCTGTGCTAAGTCCTGCGCGGCAATCGGAGATGAGAGAGCAGATCTCCGATAATGGCCACCCCGCTCTTGATTGGTGGGTTGCGAGGTACAAACGAGAAAGGCAACGAGAGCCCAGGGTTACCACCCTCAAGCCACCTTATTCCTTGTCTGAACCGCAGGATAAGAAACCAACCTGAGCTGTACTCCACGGCTTGTAAAATATTTTGCAGAGAAAGGTGGAAAGTGTATAAGAGTTGCCAAGAGACCAATGGCTGAGGCTTCCGGCGGTGGGGTCTGCTGTGGAAGATGCGCAGAGTGGACCCCGCATTTGCTCTGCACTAAATAACTAAGGAAGGTATGTCGTCAGTCAGTTACCATTCACTCACTGCTTGAACAATGCTTCGAGGCAAATGCCAAGGCCCAGATGGTTCGGCCATTGTAGCTACGACACTTTTCCCACATCAAAAAAGCAGAAAACACAATGTGAAAAGGTATCATTGTGTATCTGAAAATGTAACAAACAAAACAAAAGGGGTATAAGTAGAAAACAAAAGGTAACCAAATCTTTGCCGAGCCAGCCATGCCCGCTTGGAAAGAAGAACGATATCCACCGCCAAATGTTGCTCTTGCTCTTTCATGCTTCCTCTCCTAGGTATATATGTCTTTTTTGTAAAGTGGCCTCGTCGTCCCATCATATGGTCGTCTCAAACAAATTGCCCCCCCCCCCGTCCCCACCCTCAACCAAACGAGAATAAAACAAGATAAGCCTGATGCTTGACTCTCTCTCTCTCTCTCTCTCACACACACACACACATACACACACACACTCTCTCTCACCCACCCACACCCCCACACGCACCGCTGCGCCTAAGACACATTCTGCCCGGCGTTGAGATGGATGCAGTTATTCATTAGCGTAGCCCCCTCATGTAGCAGCTCCCATCTCGAGTCCCCAAACGCATCATTGAGTACCATCAACACCGGCGTATTATGGCTAATCCCCTTCATCGACTTGAGCTCCTCAGGGGACGAGACACTTCCGTACTTCATCAGGTACTCGCGCATCAGCCGCACTTTGTCCTGTTGCGTCGACGGCATGGGGATGTTGGGGCTGGCGCCCTCGAGCGCGAACCCGTAGCACCAGACCACCAGCGCAGCAAAGTAGAGTACCCAGGGGCGATTGAGTAACACATCGTCACGCGCCGAGTACGGTTCCTCGTGCCGGCCGTACCCGCCGTTTGACCCTGGCGTCCCCACGGTATCGGGAAGCATGACCGACTGCAGGAACTTTAGGGCGTAGTAGGTCGCGTCGCGAGCCTTGGCCGACGGTGCCCAGATATCCTTCATCCGCCGCTGCGCGCTGTTGAGGTCTTGGGGCCCAATCGCGCGGCCGAGCAATCTCTTCGCCCTCGCAAAAATCTGACAATCGACAATGTCCACGTGCATCGCCATGTGCGCCAGGTGGTGCAGCACAATCCGGCTCTCAAACACCACATTCGCCTCGTTCCGGTTCGACGGATCATAATTGTAAGGGTCCGCCGAGATGTCGCCCCTCCTCAGCAGCGTCTTGTCAAAATCGCTCTTCCACGAGTCGAACGCCCTTGTCAGCGTCCCACGCCACTTATCCCGCCCGCCGAGCGCTTGCGAGACCCCACCACCCAGAGAGTTGACCTGGAGATCCCGCTGGTTCATGTGCCAGCTCACACTGAGAAGACCAGCCATGAGGATTGTACGCCCGAACGAGTTCGTCTGCACTTCCTGGTTGCTCAGCGTCCGCTTGAGCCCTTCGAGGAACGAGATGGCCTTGTTTCCCACCGACATTAGGTTGGACTCAATCCTGGCCACCTCGGGACCGCTCGTGGCTTTCCACAACTTGTCGTCGCACGGCAGCGGCAGGCGCATCTCGTGGGCGACCATGACCGTCGAGTGGCCAAACATGGTCGCGTGGATCGAGTCAATGACGAACGCCGCAAATGCCGCTCGTCGGGTCGACTCGTTCGTAATCCAGTGGTTCCACCATTCTTCGGGGGTATGGGCGATCCCGGATGTTGACGACTGTCGGGACCCGTTGGTCTTGTCGTCTCTAGGATTCGGCGGCGAGTCCAAGGCAGACTTTCCGATGAGCGCCCTCCCGCGGCGCATGAGCGTGATTGTCGTCGCGTGGTGAATGTGCGCCCGCTCGTGCAGCTCTCTCGTCGAATACATCTTCTCATACAACTCGAGAAGCAGCAGCGTTTGGAACACCCACAATTTCGCCGGTGGCCTGCAGTTAGGATCCTGGAACATCTCCCATCTAAGATGCCATGCTAGGAAGTTGGACAGTTGCGCGCCCGCCTTGGTGACTTTTTGGCCGTGCGCCTTGTCCAAACATGCCGCTCCAATGGTCATCATGGCGATGAGCAGCAGGTTCGGTGTCTTGTCGGGGGAAAATGTCGGCTTATGCAGGATGGGTACTTGGTCGCTGAAGTGCAGCCAGTACGAGCCGATGTAAGCCTGCATCATCTTGCGGCTCAACATGTGGGCGTCGTCGTTGCGGTCGCCGTCGAGGATAGTCTCGCGCTGCCGCTCGACCGGTGCATGGCCGTTTTCGTGAAATCTCTCTTTGATAAACTCAAAAATCTCGGCGCTCTTCTCTTCCGAAATAACTGATTCGGGAAGGTTCTGGTCGAGGAGATTCGTGACCGACATCACTTGCTGGGGCCCGGTGGACGCGGGGAAATAGCCCAGCTGGTTCGGGTCGTTATAGTATGGCACACTGTACTGATTCGAGAACTCTCCGTAGCTGCGGCAAGGTCAGTAAACAAGCATCAGAAACCTTTCCCTCACCGGGACTCACTTGTAGTTCTGCATTGGGACCCCGGTCATGGGTGACCCTTCGCCGTGAGTGTTGAATAGATACGCTACAAAGTCTTCGGGAATTGCAACATAGGGCGATTTATTGAGGATGCTGTCACTTCCAAACACCGGCATGGTCTGCTGCATGCCCATCTGATCCAGAAGCATCATTTCCCCCGTCGCTTGAGATTGCTGGTCTGTGTACTCGCCAGATGTTGATGGGGCATATGCTTGCTGATCGTCCCGGGCTACTGCTCCGGTTGACGACGCCGCAAAATCCGAGGGTGGAAGGCTAAAAGGCGGGAAATTCTGGGGTGGCACATAAGGCATTGCGTTGGCGGACTGAGGCGTATTATGTGGCTGGCTATGATAACCAGGTTGCGTAGAGATGGGGGATAGAACCCCATACGGACCGACGTTGGTCTGTATCGACGGCCGCCGCGGGTCTGGGGGCGAATGGTGCAGAGGTCGTTGGGCCATGTGCACGTAACTCTGATCGTGGTGCATGTAATCGACGCCATTTGCTGCGCCGTTTGCGTAAGTGGTGGGCGGTGTATTGGTCATGGGCGTGTAAGGGCTTCCCATGGCGTCCTTGGGAGAGTGATATTGGATAGAGAGCGACCGTCCCTTTGCGTATGCCGTCCCCGGCCGGTTGACTTCTGGAGATGCGGAACCAGTCTGTGCGAACGGTGGCCTGTTGTCCGTTACGGGCGATGCCTGGCTCATCATCGAATCCTTCCGATTCAGTGCTGAGCCCTTGGCCTGGTGGCGATCTTTGTGCCGGTTACACAGGTCCAGTCGGACAAAGGTCCTCTGGCAATCGCCAATCCCGCACTTATAGACTTGCTTTGGATTGTGGTTAAGCTGGTGGCGGTAACTTGCACTGTGTTAGCAACCTCGGCCACGGGACGGTTGCTTGCAGGGACCTACAGATGCTCCGCCCTGGAGTAGCTCTTCCCGCATCCTTTCTCGGGGCATTCAAATTTCTTGTCCAATCCCTTGCGGCTCCGCCTGCGCTTGCGCGCGGGGCCGTCCGAGTTCGAAGAGTGTGCTCCGTCCCCGCCGCCATCCCCGTCGTCGCCGTCGTCTAGGTCGAGCCCATCCATATCCTTGTCGTCGGACCCGCTGCGCGGACGGCCTCGCTCGTGCTCGGATTCCTGCCTCAAGTTGTCCGGAGACGGCGGGTCCGCAAGAGGCGGCATGGCTTGGGCGGATCGTGAGGCAGGGCCCGGGGCTCTGATTTCACTTGGTTGAGAAGTGAGAACCGAAGCCATGCTTTCAACCAATTACCCCATCGGCAAACACCGGCGAGGGACTAGTTACACGGTCAGGGTCACACCGGTTCGTGATCGAAGTCCTTTGGAAGACCGTAGGGTTACGTTGTGCTTCTTCTGTACCCAAGTTCCTGGTGTCGGGCGTCGGGCGAATCGGGACGGGCCGATGGCAAGCACGCAAAAAGAGGCTCTGCTCGACCGGGTTTAGAAATGTGGGTGTTGCTGACAATGTAAGATGCGGGATGAAGATGAGACAATGTCGTGAAATCACAGCCCGCGGCGGGGGAGGGGGGGGATGATGGCCTGTTCGGACCACGTCGAAGTCCAGGACCGTGAGTTGGCCAGACTCGTTCTCTCGTCTTCGCCAACCAATTTCGTATGAGTTCAAGGTACCATGGCCGGTGGACTCAGCAACGGCTCGCCGCAATTTGGAGAGAGCACAGGACCGAAATCAGAACAGCCCGGCGTCTCCCGAAAGCTCGCGATCAAAGGCGTCCGTTCCGCGTTGCAAACACCCAAAGAGAAAATGAAACTAATGATAATTGCGGTTTCCTGGGTATGGAGAAATTAGCAAGAGGAACGGAGATAGACCATGGGAACCGATGCGAGCAACTCCTCGCGGGAAAATGAACGGAAAGCGGTACGCTAATAGCCCGGCGCGCATTGGACTGAAAAAGGCCTGGACAACCGAGAGCGGGGGGGAGAGGGAAGGCCGGGGTACGGCGCGGTGGACGGTGGTCGGTGGTGGGGAAAAGTGAGGGAGGGAGGGGGTGTGCCAAGCAGCTGCACGCAAGCTGGTGGACCAAGCGCTCGGGTGGAGCTCTCTCAACCGCAATGGGGTAGGCTTTGGACAGGGAGGGCGAGGGATAAAAAAAAATCTCAGTCGGTTCCTTCCAGGTTCCTTTTTCCGCCAACCTGAGAAGGGACCAGACCACTGGCGGGAAAGGGGTCCTTCTGTTGCAGGCAGGCAACGCAGGCAGCAAGCGAGAGAAACAGACTGGAGTACTGTAACACCACTGCAGCCAGGCCCAAGCATCCATTTGCCCCCCAACCCACGGCCCATCTCTGTGCAATGACTTGCTGCAGGGCTCTCCGGTACTGCGCGTTTGAGTCGCTCTCGGCAGGGCCGCGTCCAGATCGGGCTCTGTCAAAAGCTGCACGGACAACATCTGCTCTGCGCACTGTCCAGGTTGGATGCTGATTCCGCGATGCAACCGCTCGCTGCAGCCCCGGACGGATTCCGTGTTTCGAAACTCAAATGCAGATTGAAAAGGCTGTGGCAACCTGGAAAAGAATCGGGATGTGGCGCCAATGGCACCGTGGGTGTGGCATTGAAGCAAAGAGATGCGATTCGTACCTGCTGCAGAAGCGCACCAGAGGAAGAGGACTTTGGTCTCGGAGATCGTCTTGATATTAATGTCGAATGCGCCTGGGAGGAGGCAATGGGGGGGTTTTGCGCGGGACAATTCAGCTGGGCGTCAGATCGGAAAACTCGGTTTTCCCAAGGATGGAATAACTTCACGCGACCTGGCGTCTGTCAAATGCCTAGGCGTCGTCGATGTTGTCACTTGTCACCCTGTCCGACCTTGGCTTCCCGTGGGTCAGAAACGGTGTTCTGGGAGAGCGGGAGGACGAGAGACGAGCAGCGGGAGTGTGGGGGTCTTATTCCCTGCAAGTGACTTTGAGAAGGTGAACGGCCGCACGACGCCGTGCTGCCGTGCCCGAATCGAGCCAAGGTCGCCCACCTCACAACCAGGGGCGGGGGTTTGCCCCCAACCCATGCGGCTTCACTCCGCGCGCGCGTGTCTCTGCTTCTGCCACCTCTTCTCATGCTTGGTTACTGCACGCCAGCTGCACCAGGACGCGCCAGCAAACCCTGGTTAATATCAAGGTGGCTTCTGGTTGATGGGAGAGATCTGGCATCTTAGGAACCGGCAACCCGGCTCCGAGGAGCGGGGCTTCCACTGGCGAGCGAGGTCCCAGTTCGCACATCCGAAGACGACATCGGATGCTCCGTCGCCTGATGAGCATTCCCCAAGAAGCCGGAAGCTGTCGACAAGCTCCAGGTGTCCACGGGTCGAACCGAGCTGCGCTGTGGCGATCCCCGGCCGGCCCACTTCAAACACCCAGAGGCTGCATAACTTTTCTTTCATGGAATCCACCGACGTCTGGTATTATTGCGCGGAGCGAAGTGAAGGTCCCCAACATTTCCGCATCTTGGCCCGGATCCAGGATGTGGCGCGGCTTGGCCTCGCGATTCTGGACACACCTGGGGCGTCTGGGTCTAGGCAGGGGGGTGGACTGCACAAGGGGGGGGGGGGGGGGCGCAAGATGATGATGTGTGTGTTGGTCCCTGGCGAATTCTCGCTATTTTTTGTGGAAGGAGATGCTCCCACGGCCCGGTACTCGGTACCTAAAAGGTTACCCAGCCCATGTTCTCTACCATAGATCAGCGGGACGAGCGATGTTCTCTCGAGGTGATTTCCGCCGTTTCTGCGTCTCCCTGAAGTCGCGTTCTGCCCAGCGAGTCTACGATGGGATGGCTTGGCCCTTTTTCGCTTCATGGGCTGGCGCTTGTTGCCCGGCAGGCGTGACCCCGCTTTCTCCGCCCCCTCGTGCCCTCCTTCTCTCCAAGGTCGGCTGCTGCTGCGGTATGGATCTGGACCCATTCGAAGAAACTGCGGAGGCCACCGGCGTTGAGAGAGGTTGTCTTGAAACGTGCTGCAGCTACCATGTAGTGGCGTTGGTTCTTTTTTGGCATGCTCGAGCCCCCCAAAGCCTCGATCGACACAAAGCAAGGAGTGCGGCGTGGGATGGGGCTTTGGTTGGCCACTGGCATGGAAGACCCTGCCAAAGCCGATCGGCTCGCTGAAGAAGGGTGTGGGGATTGGGGGGCACCGCGTGTGATTCGCAGGACTGTGCCTGCCCGCTGGCACTGAGCTCCCCACCATTTCTTACCATTGTCATTAAAGCAAAAAACCTCATCAAACCATCAAACGCCCTGTTCAGTTGCCTTGCCAGCCTTTCCGATAGTCTTGCTGCCCAAGCGGTCCCTCTGATGATCGAAATTCGACTGAGATCAAAGGCTTAATCAATGCCCGACAATGGTCTCCGTTGAATTCTCATCTGCTCGGGATTTGCCTAATAAAGGTGGAACCAGCTGCCCCAAAATGACAACAGCAAACCAGAGACCGAATATCCAACAGGGCTAGCCCGACAACTGGACCAAGACCTCTCGACCGATCAGTTTCAGATCGATCATCGAGCGCTTTTTCCACGTTATTACGAAGGTGGCCACCTCGCGGCTCTGGAGCAACGCAATACCAACTAACTGTGTTCTCGCCCGTCACTGACTACAGTACCTATGAGGGAAAGGTCCCGCGTACTCCTGCTGCATGGCACAGACAGACTGAATGCTAGCAGACCACCCCTGTGTTACCCCCACAATCGCTTGAAACGTTGAGAGAGCGTATCCATGCCTTCGGGTTGATGTACACCCGCTGGCGCTGTCAGACTGGCCGAAGCTAGCCTGGGAAGGATTCCCTTCTCTGTCTTGTGGCCTTACCAGCGCAGCGGGCCAAGACAACACCTCAGCTCCTGTCATAAAGGCAAGGCCGCTGATGTGGGGTTGACGTGGGAGATCGACCGGAGCTTTTGGGACTGCCGTCCGGGCGTGGGGTGTCGACGAGGGTCTTCTCCCCAGCCTCATCTGACGCCGGTATTCGTTTGACGCTTGGTAACGCGGGTGGCCTACGGCTCTGGGGTGGAAGGTTGAACACCTCACGCCCATTCAACGCACACCTGACCGGTCTCAGGGGTCCAATAACCGTGTGTGGCGTAGAGGCGCCACCGGTCGTTCCCAATGGCAATCCACCATCTGCACGTCGACTAAAGCGTGAGCCTTTCTGCGTCTATGGTGGGGGAGGTGGGTGTGCTCCATGGCGGAAAAGGGCGCACTGGGGCGGGCTTCGGTGAGTACCGCCATCATATGTAGCAACACGCGACAAAAAGACGCAAAAGCTGCAAAGGTTACGGAATAATGACGGTGACGCTATTTCCCCGAGGCTACAAATGCATTGTCAGCGCATGCTCCGGCGGAGCGCTCTGCAGAAGCGGAGATTGGCGAGAAACGGTCGGCGTGATCAGGCACGAGATGGGCGATGCACGTCAAACACCTCAAACCATTCTTTGTATTCCGTATTCCGTACATTTGTACTGTACATAGGTACTCAGGACCTGCATCCCTGTCGAAGCCCAGTCATGAACCCCCACTGCATTGTATGTAGTGGTGAAGCGCAAACCGTTATGGACGATTCAACCCACATCGTCGAACCATTGCCTTTCCTTATAAACCAAACTCTGCGGATTTAACGCAATAGTTATGGCAATACCAAACCAGAAGCCCCCAAGCCGTGGCACAACCAAATGCTCTTGCATCCCGCACTCAATGGGCCGGACGGACCGACACTACCTAGGTACATACAATACAGCACATACCACCTACCCGTCGTGCTCTGACTTCCCTGGTGGCACTCGCATGCCCACCACTACGCGCAGATGCAAAGCCCAATCTCAAAAAGGACGCGGGATTGACAAGAAGATCAGCCTTTATTTCAGGTCGCACATTCAGAACAACGGCCAAGTAACTCGCGAGGGACGTCCGAAAGTGCCGGTGCGCGGCAATTCCAAGTTTCATGGCCCTTTCCCGGCAGGCACTGACGAGCGGGGACCCAACCGGCTGGATCTTGTGGCACTAGAAACCGCGCCCCCAGCCACGAACCTACCAATCGGGGCGCAAAAAGTCCCCTGTGTCGTCAGAGCTTGGGGAATCCCGCGCTTCTTTGGCCTATGCCTTGCGACGCAGGGCTTTCCGTCTCTGTCGACACCCCTCTCGCGGAATGCCCACTCTTCCCTCACCACCACCCTGCAACGGCAGATTTCCGAGCCACGTTCCCTAGGATGTGAGCAATCCGACTCAGATCAACAAACACCACCACCTTGACAGTCGTCACCCTCTCCCGCAAAAACAGCCCGTTCTTTAGCAGCCTGTGGCCACAATGGCACCCTCGAAAGCCGCTCGGAGCGGTCAAGACGATTCCAAGACCGACTCCTTAACAATAAAAGAGAAAAACGGAAATGGCGGCGGATCCAAGATGCGGAGGGTTGCAAGCAGTGCGGGCTCCAACCTGCGCGAGGTGACAAACGCAAGCTCGACGAACGCTGTCGCTGTCGCTACCGCACCCGACTCGACGGCCCACCCACAGGAGGCCAGCGCTCCAGGAGTAGGTCATCACTCGGTGTTTTTTCTTCTTCTTTTTTTCTTTGTTGGCATTCCGTTTTGTAATACATCTCTAAAGCACATTGATTGACTCTTGACTGTTTGTCCTCGCAGCTGCAATGGCCCGCGTTCGAGAGAGATGTCCTCCATGCCTATCGCCGAGCATACCGCCTAAAGACGGCGACCGCCTTCGTCAGCGACCACCACGGATGGGTTCTCACCCAGCCGGGAAGCGTTGGGCTTTATTCGCCGACAATTGCGCGACGCAAAGAGCTCCGGAGACAGACCAAGGACCAGTTAACAAACGTCGTGCGAAAACACTTCAATGGCTTAGGGGTGCAGGAGAATGACATTATCGTCGATTTCCTCCACAAGGTCCGAAGCCAAGGGGTAGCAAAGTGCAAGCCACAAAGACGAGAGGTTATACATCCGGAACTCGAGCGGTGATACGACGACAGAGGACGGAGGAATGGAATGGATAGAGGGATACAGCACTCTTCGGCCAGGGCGCATTGCAGGCGCAGCGACAGGCAAGCATGTCCTGCAGCGAGGAATTTTTTATTCGGATGGATACCCTGCAACATTGCATTGTACGTCATAGGGCACCGAATGACGGTGGATGGAGTTAAGGGCGCTTTCGGGGATTACATGTTACTTTTACTTTTGTATTGTGTTTATTAATGGGAAGGCATTTCACCTCTGTAAAAGCTACCTCTAGACACTGTGGCTCATGTTTGTTCCGCGGCAAGCCGGTCGCGACCCCGTCAATTAGAGACAAATCGCGGGTCGCGCTCTGCCAAGTCTCGGGGCCCACAGAATGCGTGGTAATTTCTACAACCATCGGTGGAGCTCCCGAAGTGCTTTGGTGCCTCAGGCTGCCAAGAGATTCTCCAATCCGTCCACGACGATTGGGCCAAAAAAAAAAAAGGTACGGCTCTCCATAGTATGAGTTGGAAAGCTGCAAAGGTCGATGCAAGGCAAGGAACGCGAAAAGAACAACCGAGAAATCTACGAATAGGACTTGTTTGCGCGAAGAGCTCCAACAAGACAGACACCAACCCAGACTGCAGGCAGGTTGTCGCGGGCATGACAATTACAGAAACTTGCACACGTCGGACGAGATGAGCACGAGTATCCTCCCCAAAGCGGCCCTCCCGGTGCGGCAGCTCTCGCCCGCCCATGTATGCCGTCGCCAGAGATTTAAACCATGCGTCAGCCGGTCCGCCCCTGCGGCTGCCTATTCCGTGGTGCATAGGGCTTGCGGGCGACCATCACCAAAGCCGCGGGCCCAACCGCCTATTTCTCGACCAGGGGTTCGTACCCGACAGACACCCCTCAGCTCTCCATCAACTGCTCACAGCGGGCGGCAGGCCTACTTCCACACGACGCGCCGGTTACTCGCCACGCCGCGGGACCCTTACGGCACCCTGGGGGTCAGCAAGAGCGCATCGGCCTCCGAGATCAAGAAAGCCTACTATGGCCTGGCAAAGAAGTACCATCCCGACACAAACAAAGACCCAACCTCGAAGGACAAATTCGCCGAGATCCAGTCTGCCTACGAGATCCTGTCCGATCCTAAGAAGAAAGAACAGTTCGACCAGTTCGGCGCAGCCGGGTTTGATCCGAATGGCGGCCCCAGTCCCGGCGCCGGCCACCCGTTCGGAGGCGGTCACCCCTTCGGCGGCTTTGGCGGTCAGGGCGGCTTCGGCGCCAACATCAACTTTGACGACATCTTCTCAGCATTCACAGGCGGGGCGCATCCCTTCGGCGGGCGTGCGGGGCGTGGTGCCGGCGGGTTTCAGACGGAGATCCTACAGGGCGAGGACATCGAGGTGCAGGTGACGGTATCGTTCATGGAGGCGGCCAAGGGCGCGAGCAAGACCATCACCACCCTTCCGCTCGTGTCATGCAAGACATGCAGCGGCAGCGGTCTCAAGCAGGGCACCAAGCGGTCAAGCTGCAAGTCGTGCAACGGGACGGGCACCCGCGTGCACTTCATGTCGGGCGGCTTCCAGATGGCTAGCACGTGCTCGACCTGCAACGGCAGCGGCTCGTCGATCCCCCGGGGCTCCGAGTGCCGGTCTTGCCAGGGCGACGGCGTGGTTCGGGAGCGCAAGACATTAACAATTGACATCCCGGGCGGCATTGAAGACGGCATGCGGCTGCGCGTCAGCGGGGAGGGCGACGCACCACCTACTGGCAGGGCCGCAGGTGCCGACGTGCGCGGCAGCCCTGGCGACCTGTACGTCTTGGTCAAAGTCGCGCGCGACACGCAGTTCAGCCGGCAAGGATCCGACATCCTGTACACGGCCACCCTCCCGCTCACAACCGCGATCCTCGGCGGAGAGGTGGTCATCCCGACGCTCGAGGGCGATGCCAGGGTCCGTATCACCACGGGCACTAGCACAGGTGACAAGATGACGCTGGCGGGCAAGGGCATGCCGAAACTCGGCCGGCGCGGAGGTACGGGCGACCTGAAGGTGGAGTTCCGCGTCGCCATGCCCAAGTATCTCTCGTCGAACCAGCGGGCACTCGTGGAAATGCTAGCCGATGAGATGGGCGACAAGTCCGCGAAGCGAATCATGAATTTGCACAAGATGTGAGCATTATTTCCGCATTCATTTACAATCCATCCCCTCCCCACCTCCACATCCCACACCTGACCGCACCTCGAGCCCTGTCCCTTTAACACCTGTCAATAACAGACCGCGCGACGAAAACGACCCCGAATCCCACAAAAACGAAGGCTTCCTCAAGTCCCTCTGGCACAACCTCACCAACCACCCAGCGCACCAGCAGAAGCCTGAGGATGGCAGCAGCAGCAGCAGCAGCAGCAGCGGGGCCAGCGATAGCACCACCACCACCAACACCAAGCCGCCCACCGATACCGACCCCAAGAAACCCGGGTCCGGATCCGGATCCTCATGAGAGAACATTTTTGAAAAGAACAAAATAGTTCTGATCTGAGGAATGTACAGTACCAACCAACCAACCAATTCCCTCATATTGTACAACACGCCCGCGCCAAAGGCGATGATAAACCCAACAATCCATCTACAAGGTGGAAAGGCAAGGGGCCAGAACAGGAAAGTTTCTCTCTAATGTCTACGCAAAAGAGAAAGAAAAAAAAACTGCAAGCACTGGATAAAGCTAGAGACGCGACGGGGGAGTTTATTTTTTTTTCTCGTTCTTTTGCATGCATGCATGGGAAGCGGTGTTTTGAAGGGGCATGCTTTGCATGTATGTACTGTACACACACAGACGATATTTTGACATTGGAGATGAAGGGGGAAAGGATGTACTGTACTGTACTGTACTGTACTGTAACTACTATTGGAGACCTGACTGACTGACTGACTGGCTGGACTGGCTGGCGGTATGTAAGGCAGACGACACTTGAATCCGAATCAAGACCACTCAATCACTCTCTGTACTACATATACAACCAAACTTGGCTTCCTCTTTTTGGTCGAATGATTTCCTTGCCTAAAAGGGGGGTGGTATCTTTGGTTCTGGTGTTTGCTGCCGATTTTGGTTGGGCCGTTTGCCGAGTCTGGGCGGCAAGCCAAGTAAACAAGTGAAAAGGGGGCACAAACAAAGCAAGAGAGCAGAGAGCAGCGTCATAATATGATTCTACAAGGAATGTGACGAAGGAGCACTTCTGCGTCTAGTATGAGTGAGCAACTAAAATACATCTCGTCCCGAAACTTCTCATATCAATCTTGCGCCTGTCTCCTCGGAGTAGAAAACCAGAGTCTAACGCCGTCGACGCCGTGACCAGTAAGGGGAGAAATGACGCACCATGCAACTCATCAAAGCGCCCGTCTCAAAATGTTCAAAACGTGCCGATGAGATTCCCCCCTCGCACTTTTGACTAACTGACTTAATATAACCCGCCCATGCAACCATTCACGCATCATTCAATCCCGGCTTCTTCTTCTCTTCGTGCGCCTCTGCGTACCGCGCCCAGTCGCGCAGTGCCCCAGCCAGCAAATCATCCTTCTTGTCGTCTGGAGCCAGGCTCGGTTTGGCGCTCAAATTCGGCCTGTGTTTGTTGCTCTTCGCTGGAGCGGGCTTCGTCAGAAAGCCCAATTTCCGACCCTCGAGGACCGCCTGCCCTTTTTCTTCCTTCAGCCCGTCTCTCGATTTAGGACGGAGTATGCTGCCTCTTGATGATTTGATTTTTCTGTGCACCTTGGCATCCTCGAGGAAGGGTCTTTCTACCAGGGGCCCGGTTGCGCTGTCGGGACTGCTTGACTCGAGGAGGGGCGGGCCTTGCATGCCGGGGTTCGGAGGGCTGAGCGGACAGGACGGCGGAGCGGGTTTGTTCCTCCCTTTCTTGATGCTCTTCCATTCCATACCAAACGCGCATAGCAACGATGCAAAGGCCAGGCCCATGGATGCCAAGAAAATGTGTCGGCAGGCGTCATTGTAGGCATTGATGACCAAACCGACATGCTCCGGCTGAACCATATCTGAGAGCTTTGTTGCACCTTCTTTGACAATAAGCTTTGGGTTGAAACCTGGGATAGTGGATAACTGCGAAACGAGCATATTGGTAAGAATAGTTTGCCCTACAGATGTAAATACGGCGCCACCAAGCTGCTGGACAAAGAAGTTGATGGCGATGCCTGTAGGGATGTCCTCTTTTGGTAGGACGGCCTGAATGGCGAGACCGGACGTCTGCATCCCAAATCCCAGCCCGAATCCGGAGAGAAATTGGAAGGCAACCCAGTGTGATGTCGGGCTGTCGCGGTGGAGGGTGCTCAAGAGACCCTCCCCAATTGACATAATGGACGGAGCGACCAACATCGAGGGGACGTAGTAGCCGATCTTCTGTGTGATGCCACCGGAAGCAATGCTCGACACAACCAGGCTCAGCACAAGTGGGAGCGTGTAGATGCCCGATTTCATCGGATCAACTTGCTTGACCGTTTGGACTAAGGCGCTGTCAGCATATCGAGGTGTCTTCATCTGCGATACGTAAATGACTTACACCATACGGGTACATAATACACTAGCATTAGCATGGATCCTGCCAGGAAAAAGGTGAATCCCGTGCCGAATGCAACACTCCGCTGTGTTATCACCTTTGGAGGTACGGAGGCGGTTTCGGGCATCAGAATCTGGATAGCAACAAACGCCGCTGTACAGACTGCAAAAATGACAAGCAGGAGGACGATGCGCCACTCGTTCCACTCGTACGTCGAGCCACCCCATTGAAAAGCGATGAAGAGGCAGACAACACCAGGAAGGAAGAAGATCATGCCGATGGGATCGAGGCGCTTGACATGTTCACTGAATCTCGCCGGCGGATGCATTTCCTTTGGTGGGTTCCAGAAAAAGACCATAAACACAAAAGCCACGGCGCCAATAGGTAGGTTGATGTAGAAACACCATCTCCAAGTGACTCCGCCTGTGAAACCACCCCCTATCAAGGGCCCCATGACGGAAGCGATGCCAAACACGATACCGAACAAGCCCTGGAAGGCCGGCCGGCGGTGTAGGGGGATCATGGGGATCATGATCAAGAGGCAGCCAGAGAAAATACCGGCCGAGCCCAGACCGGCAATGGCACGGCCGACAATGAAGGAGGCTGAGTTTGGGGCAGCTCCGCATATTGCCGATCCGATTTCGAAGACGATGACGCTCAGGAGGAAGGACCTGTTGAGGCCAAACTCAGCAACTGCAAAATGACACAGGTGTGACCGTAACGTACCACTTCATATCGTAGAATTTGTAGATGCGGCCGAAGAGGAGTTGGGCACAGGCCGTCGTGAGCATGTACGAGGACCCATACCAACCGATATCTCCTAACGCTTGAAACTCGTCCGAGATGCGGGGGACCGCCGTGGCGATGATGGTGCGGTCGAGGGCAACGAGGAAGAGGGCGAGGAAGTTACATAGGAGCGTTAGCCAGAAGCGGATGCTCCTCGGCTTGAACAGTTCGTTGTCGCTAGGCCCCGGCGGGGGTGGGGAGGGCGAGAGCTTCTCGGCATCGCTTGACTCGACATGACCATCGGCTCTAGAGACCTGAGCCAACTGGCTACTGCCAAGAGACGTTTGGGATCGCGACTCGGCGGCCATAGCGGCAAGGACCGGGACGGCCAGCGACGTCCGCGGTGGGTGGTAGACGACGACAAGGGATAATGCAGCAAACTGGCTCTGCAGCGACCGAGTGAGGGCCGAAACCGGGAAAGATTAAGAAAAATAAATTTAGAAAAATGGTCGGCTGCGGTTCAGAGGGCTGAATAGTTGTTCTAGAGAGGGCTCGGGCGAAACGAGATGTGCTTTTCTACCTTAGGCGAACGCAATGGCGAGTAGGAGGGGAAAACGGGGTCTGCACAGTTCGATGCAGCGTTCCCTGCGAGATTGAGATGACGAGCGAGTCACAAACACGATGCGATGCGATGCGGGGAGCATGTTCAATCTGGATCACTTGTTGCGAAACCTCCGGCGCCTTCCAGGTTGTGTTATATGGAAGCTGCGGGCTTCCCTCGCACACTCGCACCTTCGCACCCTCGCACCATGGCCATGGTCGTGGCTGCTGCGAATCGCAGGCAATCTACTCCCGTTGGCGGTAAGCAATCTATCCGGACCGCCTCAAATTGAGGGAGCTGCACCGGACACTGGCTCTCGGCCCTGCCTGTTGTTTTTCTCTGATATCCGAGGATGGGGATGTCTTGCTCGATATTGGGTGAGCACTGAGCGGTGGAGATGGTGAGCATTGGGGTTGTCCGGGAAGCCTTGGCGCCCGAAAGAGGGATGTGGGCCGTGTAAGTGGGAATCGCTACAGAAAACCATGGAGACTCGGGGCCAAATGCTGCTAGTGATAGCGGAGCTGGTTGGGAGTCCCTTCCTTTTTGTGTTCATCCCTCCAATCCCAGTCGAACTGTCCCCTCAGGGCTTAGCGTTGGCTTGGTACAGCCTAGGTCGGTCATGGCAAGGGAGGGCTCGGGACCGAATGCCTCCGCTTTTGCAGCACGGTCAAGACACCCAGGGCCCCACGGCTGCTGGTTACAGGTCTGTGCCTGAATTCCAAGGTTGCTCCCAGTCCTGGCGCAAGCTCATCCAGCCCTACCCCGAAGTTCTGTATGTACCTGGCTGGCTGAGAGAGGGGCACTCGGCGCCTGGGCATGGTGCTGATGAAGGTGCGTGTTCTCGCTGGGTTTTTGCTGGGTTTTTGCTGGGTTTTTTTGCTGGGTTCCCGCCTAGGATCAACGACATTGTTTGCCTGTGTCGGGGAACGGGGTGCGTAGTGTGTGCGTGCGTCAATTCTTCTCGACATCTTGTTGGCTGCTCGTGACTGCCCGGACCGTGTGCATTTTCTTTCTCCTCACCGCGCCGCCGACGTCTTCTTGTGTCGCCTTCCGCTGCGCTGCTGTTGCTGCTGCGTCTGCCGCCGCTCCTCCCGCAACGGCTTGCTTGTTCTGCTGTCGCGCAATTCTACTTCGCATGCTAACAATTTCGGGGCGAGGGGCCACGCTTTTTGAGACCCGCATCCGTCGCATCCCTTTTATCCTGGAGCGAAGGTCCAACGCCACTCGTCGACGTCCATACACCGCCCCCCGCTGTGCCCCACGCCGTCGGCCGCTGTCTATCGTCGGTTCTGTCGGCTGCCCTGGTGTCGGGTGCATCATCAAAGCCTTTCGCCCGACGCTTGCAGCAATTACCCAGGTCCCATCTGGCGCTGCCCCGCTGGCCTCACGGCTCTGCCAACGAAACGACGCTGCTTTGCACTGGCTGTGGAAAGTTGGTCGGATTGACAGACCACTGGCCGGGCCAGGCCTGCCAGTCGAGGGGGGTGAGAGCGGCAGATCCTATACTTTGAACCCGCCGGAGTGGATCGCCAGGTACCTTTCTCGGACCCGAGCGACGCACTCGCGTATCCGGCAGACGGCCTCCCGACCCAGACCCAGACCAGAACCTACATAACCGGGCGCCCCATACGAAATGGCCTCCGAACAGCCTCTTCCTGAACCGCCGCCGCCGCCGCCGTCGCCTCCGCGGGCCCCCGTGCCCGAACCGGCGGTGATGAAGCTGACGCGCGGCCACTCCTGCGTCTTATGCCAGCAGCGGAAGGTCCGCTGCGATAAACAAAAGCCGTGTGCCAACTGCGTCAAGGCCCAAGTCGAGTGCCGGGTAGTCCCCCCACAGCCGCCCCGGCGTAGGAAGAAGAAGCCGCATGAGCGGGATCTCATCGACCGCCTCCGGAAATATGAGTCGCTGCTGTCCCAGCACGGTGTCAACTTTGAACCTATTGCCCATGAACTAAAGCCTTCCGACCACGGAGATGATGTCGCCGACCTGGAGCAGGACCTCAGCGGGCTCAAGACGTCACCGTCGAGCTCCGCCGACCATGTCTCGCCAGATCACGCCCGTGACAAGTCAGTTCCAGTCCATGAGCCATTGCTACTCTTGGGTCGGCATCTAGGCTAACCCCTTCTCTTTAGACAAAACTGGGCACCAATCTCGAACGAGGTAAGTCGTCTTCGGCAGCCGGTCGTTGTCGTCCCCTCGCCAGTGCCTGATATTTCTTCGTTCGCTCTCAACCCGCCGTGTTCCGTCGTGCCTCGCTGGAGGTCTTTTTATTGTGTCCAGCCCGCGTGATTCTATTTTCACCTCCTAGATTGCACTTTCGAGTTCCGAACAGGGTGAAACCGGTGTATTCCGGATGTCCATGTCTGACCTGGTCGATAGTATCGAGGAGCAGATGACGACTCCTCGGATGACGAGTACGAGGGCCCGACAATACACAATGCCTACGACACCATGTTTGAGAACAGCGACGGCTTTCCGTTTGTTGTCGGCGGCGCGGTGGCCAGTGTGACCAGCGCCCACCCGACAGCCATACAGATGTTCCAGCTATGGCAAATATACATCAGCAACGTCAATCCGCTGCTCAAGATCACCCACGCTCCCACCTTACAAGGTCAGATCATCAGCGCCAGCGCCAACCCGTCCAAAATCCCAAAGCCTCTCGAGGCTCTAATGTTTGCCATTTACTTCGCCGCTATCACATCCCTGACAGAGGAGGAAGTCCAGAGCACATTCAATGAGGACAGGGCCATACTCTTGGGAAGGTACCACAACGCCACTCAGCAGGCACTCGTCAACGCTAGTTTCATGCGGTCCCCCGAGTTGAGTGTCCTACAGGCATTTTTCCTCTATCTGGTAACTCCCCAGCAACGCCCGAGTCATTTGCCTGCTTGTCCGGCCCCGCTGATGTGCTCTTAGCTGTGCGCTCGGCCATACGTTGACCCGCGGTCCATGTTTTGCCTTCTCGGTCTGGCGTTTAGGATAGCCGCCCGGCTAGGCATCCACCGCGACGGTTCTCAGTCCGACATGTCGCCGTTTGAGGCGGAGCAACGGAGGCGGTTATGGTGGCAAATCGTCATCTTTGACAAGCGCATTGCAGAAATCACGGGATCGACCGTGACAGTTCTGTCTTCGTGCGCCTGGGACACGAGGATGCCGCTCAACATCAACGACGCCGACCTGAACGTCCATGCCAAGGGCCACCCAGGCCCCTATCCCGGGCCTACCGAAATGATCTTCTCCCTCACACGCATCGAGCTGACTGTGGCGGCGTCTCCTGACAACGTCCGCCGGACCGTTACCACCCCCGGAGGTCGGCCGTTACACAAGCCGATGGTACATTACAGCCCTTCGTCGTCCTCGCCCGACATCGTGTCACACGTGGCCAACCAAAGCCTGCCGAATGACCTAGCATCGTTCTGCTCGTATGTGGAAAACGTTTATCTCAAGCAATGCGACCCCAAGGTTCCATTGCACTATTTTACGCTTCTAATGACGCGGCAAGCGCTCTGCAAGCTGCGCATCATCGACTTTCTCTGCCGGACCGCCAACACGGACAATGTCGACCAAAACGAGCGCGACAATTACTTCATGGAGGCCCTTCGCATGGTCGAGTATGACAACCTCATCCAGAGCTCAGATATGCTGCAGGGCTTCCGGTGGTACACGTACGCGCACTTCCCCCTTCCAGCTTACCTCTGCCTGGTCTCAGAACTGCGGCATCGCACCACCGGCGAGCTCTGCGAGCGCGCGTGGAACGTCATGATTGAGAACCACGAACGGCGCGGCCTACTGAGACGCCACAACCGCAATCCCTTGCACATCGCCTTTGGCCACTACTTTGTCAAGGCTTGGGATGCTCGCGAGGCGGCCGAATTGCAGCTCGGCCGCACACTACCTACGCCAAAGATCGTCATTCTGCTGAGGACTACCTTGGCTAAGACGAGGCGGCCGGGCGCCGTTGCTGGGCCACCGAATGGCGCCAGCATGGGAGTGCCGGGTGGTCACCAGGTCTCAGTTCAGGCTCTGGCACCACCCGGGCCAGGCAGCGGCCCCAGCAGCGCCGCGGGATTGGTCGTTGTTGGGGACATGAACATGGCGCCAGCCGGTATGCCAACAGGGATGTATCCAAGCAAACCAGTGCCGCAGTCAACAGCGGCGCCGCAGATGGGCGGCATCGGTGCGGGGAACCCCATGATGATTGATGATGCGATGATGTATCCAGGATACGACAGCTTGGGTCCTATGTATAGCAACACCCCAGCGATGCAGGATACAGAAATGCCGCCGATGGATTGGGATTATCTGGTTCAGGTCAGCTCGTTTGGCGGGTTCAACGCAAATAACGGCTACTACGCACAAGGCACAGGGGCTTGAAGGCCAAATGGGCCAGTTGAAGGACGAAGAAAAGTTTTGGTAGGCAGCGAGCAATTCAACTCTGCGGCGGCGTTACGGCTGGGCGGATTAATGGTTGGTACAGTACAGCGCAGCGCTAAATCACTCTGGGCGATATCAGGATCGGAGCTCGAAGGTCTGGCGTTTTTGTGTGTTTGGCGTAAGCATATATACCTTTGGAGCGGGAGTGTGCGAGGCTGTGTTTCCCCCTGGCTCTCTCTTTTCTCTCTCCTCTCTTGATCGATACCATTTTCTTTCCTTCCTTTTTGCGAGTTGGTCTCGTATGGGGCAGACAGGCGGGCGAGTGGGCGGGCAGACGAGAGAGCTCCATCATACTTCTGATGATGAATAATGAATGAGGATCTCGAATTGATACGGATACGTCGTTCGCTGTTGTGGCTGTTACATTACCGTACCGACAGAGGGAGCGAAATATGATGAGCCGCCTACTCGTCCGCCCGCCCGGAAATGTAAAAATGATCGTCACTTCTTGACGGAAATCTTTCTACTCGAGGTTTCTCGCTTGGACGTGTGTTAAGAGGTAGACTGGCTGGGGGCCTCGGGGCATTCGGAATTACGGTTCGGAGTTGGCCGTCGTCGCGAGACATGCGAGACTGACAACATGGTTGCACGGCTTTCTTGTCGGTGTGGCTTGCGGCTGGATGGGCTCGTGTCTCACCCGCTGAGGTGGAAGGGCCAGCAGTCGGGAGTCGGCGTTCTGGGGCGCCGGCTCACTTATTCCATGCTGCTGGGGTTCGTTTCGTCTGTTCTGTTGTGTTTCGGACCAGGCCCGGTTGAAGGTTTCGAGCGGTTGGTATATATGACGAGGCGCGATATAGGATCAGCGCTCTTTCGGGTGAAGTTCTTGGTCCCTGCTGGGTGATAGGAGAGAGGGTCTTGGATCTGATCATTTACAGGTTATGTGCCCCCCTGAAACCACTTCCGGGCTCCGAACGATGAGTCAGTGGAGATGAAGGAAGATATTAGTTCCCTTGAGGGATCAATATAGATGGGTGATAGCACCGACCAGCTTTCTCAAAGGTCCGACCAGTTTAATGACGGAATTCTTCGTTTACTGCTAGCGGATTAAGCCCTGTTGCTTCAACATATACATACACGCCAATTTGTCTTCTGACCCAGGTCTCTACTGGTCTCCTCTCCCGCGTTCTCGCCCACCGTCTCCGCCCTTTTCTTACACACTACAAAGCCAACTCGATGCGTAAATCGTGATCCCATGATTTGAAAACAGAATCGAGCCGGCTGTCTTGTCCCGTCCTCAACTTCCATTCCCACCATCCCCCCCCTTGTCTCTTCTTTTCCGCTTCGTGTGTCGAGCATCTAGAGCAGTCAACATCGTCATCCAGAAACGGGCAACTTCCCCCGAGAAATAAGATAATTCCCGAGAGAGATCATAGCCTGCCCCCGGGCCCCCCCCAAAAAGATTGCCAATATAGGTAAGCAGGTCAATTCATGAAAGCAGAATCATCTCACCGGAGAACGCTTCCCAGTATCGATCTACATACATACCTCGGCATATAAATCAAGTTGATAGCCGAACCACATCTTTGGATACCCGCCATGGCAACGAAGCCTTCAAACAGAAAGGTGCACAGGGTTGAAGAGGGTGACAGTAATCGAAGAATAACCAGCCGCTGCTTCAGCCGCCACACCACATACCATACCATCCCAGTCGGCAATCCTCAAAGATGCAACCAGCTCAAATCAACCTCACCCGATTCCCTGCAGCATGAACATCAGAAAATTGGTACATTTGATCTCGGGCAAAGAACCCAATGGTTGTAGAACCCATCCGTCAAACCTCGATAGGTAGCTAGCCGGGGGTCCTGTCCTCCTTCAAGAAGAGCCCACAAGGTATGTACTGAATGTATGTATGATATTCCAGTCCAGTCACGTAGTCGTCCATCCGTTTATCGACCATCAAAGACCAAAAAAAAACAGGGTACGCAACCAACTATCAACGACCCAAGAGGGAGGGAGTCAATCAATCAATCAATCAATCAATCAATCAATCAATCCATCGAGCGGACGAGCTTAAAAGAGATGGGAAAACTATCTCTGTCTGTCTGCTTGTCTGTCTGCCGTCTAGCTGGAGACTTGACCTTCCCAGCTCCAACCAACCAAAAGTAGCGAGTTAGTTATACCTAGCTAAAAATAGGCAGGTGGGTTCAACTCCATACATCATCATTGATCGACTCAACAACACACCACACCACACCACACATCATCGTAACAGGAAAAAAAAAAAGAAGGGACCGCACGGCGCTCCGAACCCAACCCCCCCGAAAACACCGACCGACCAGAAGCCAAACCATAAGGGTAACGTAATATAACCGTGCTTCGCCGTACCAAAAAAAAGGGAAGAAAACACCATTTGTTCCCCCCTTGCCCCGGCCCACCTTTGGAACAAACCACCGTCCCATTTCATCCCAATCCAAACGCCATTGTTGCGCATCCCATTTCGAAATTAAAACGATATAGCCACCCGCCGCCCCTTTTGGAAGAAAAGAGAGAGGAGACGAGAAGAAAGAGGAGACCGTGTGCCTAGCATAGGTAGGTGCCTGCAACCGGCCCATACTTTTGAAAAGCCAGACCAAACCCACGGTCAAACGCCAGACCCAAGTAATTGATGACGTCGGCGTCTATACTCTTACATAGATCCGTTCGCCGCTGATGGAGACCGCGTTGCCGCCGTCGTCGTCAACGTCGTTTCGGCAGGTGTCGCCGCCTCGGTAGGCTTTTCTGCTACCGGAGAACTGCCCGCTGTACCACCGTCCGCACTCATAGCAGACTTGATGTCCTCCGAGCTTGACAAGGGTTTCAATAGTGTGCCCCCTACAGACGGCCGGAAAGCAGCAGCCGCCTTGTTCATCCTACTCTTGTAGTCGCTTAGGCTGAGCTTCTTCTTGACAGGACTTGGCGTCGCGACGACGCTATTTAATGACGGTGAGGTAAAAGGGCTTGCAAAACCGGTGACTGTAAACGGTGATTGGGCCGCCGCGGGCCCAGCGGATACTGGTGTTGAAGCAGAGGGCGGAGCGGGAGTGGGGCTCTGGAATACCGGGACAGGAGGCATCTCTACTCGCAGGTCGGGCGACTTATTCTGGACCGTACTGGGCGTCGGCGTAACTGCACTAGCATTCGTGTTCGTCGCGGGCACTGGTCGCCCATCGGGCATTGGAAGGTCGTTAGATACAGCCGTGGAAGCGCCAACACCCAAACTGTTTCCGGCCTCTCTAGTCGAGGCTGGGGATGACAGGAGCGTGTCCCCGTCGCCATGGCTGTCCACGCTCATAGAGGAAGGCGGCCGTTCCACTGCGCGGCGTTTAAGGCGCTCTTCCTCAAGGCGAAGGTGATGCCAGTTCTCCAGCATCCGTTTCCTCAAACAAGACCCCACCCTCCGTTTCGGTGTCGCGGTCTCATCTGTCTCGGGGAAATCTGTCTGTACTGCGACATCGCGATAGCTGGTAGGCGGCACGATCGAGATGCGGCGGGAATGGGCGGGAGCAGATCTGGTCCTGGACCTTGGGTTCTGTAAGGTATGGCTGGTACCGGTGGGGCTCGTGCCGCTGGGAGATCCAGATTTGCTCCTCGAGGTTCCGGTCCCCGCATCGACGTATCCGCGTTCCGGAAAGCCCGAAGGAAGATTCGGCGTCTGCGTGGTAGAGCCAGGCCTTGACACTTTGGCCTGTGAGGTGCTACTCCCATCGGAAGCGCGTTTCCTCTTGCGAAGCGGTTGCTGCTGTTGCTGTTGCTCCATACGGCGAAAGGAGTCCTCAACCATCGCCACCTTCCTCTTGTCCCGGTCTGTGGGTTCGGTTAAAATGCCCAGTGTGTCGAACGAGCCCTGCCGCGCGGCTGGGGTCATGTCGCGACTCGGCGGTTTGCTCCGCGAGGAGCTCGACACCGATCTGCGGTCATTCTCGGGAATGTCCTCCAAATGACCTTCGCTAGCGGCCCGACTGTTGGTTGCATGTCCCGTGCTCGTGGGAGAAATGGCGTGTTGCGCTTTTGGCTTGCGCTTCTTGCTCTTGGGTGGGTTGGGACGAGAGCTGGTCTTGGCCAGATAGTTTCTGTGGAATCGCGCGAATGCACATTCTGGTCCAAGATTGCATGCGCAGCCTCCATGCTCTGAAAGTATGAGATGCACCCAGCCAGCATACTTCTGGTAGTCCTCCTCGGTGACAGCCTGTTCGGTATGCGAGCCCGTCATGTCGTCGCCGAGTCCAAACAGTTGGAGGGCACGCGCCTTCTCAGGGGCTGGAAACCGGAAATCCCAAGGGATGGTAATTTGTTCTTTCGCCGCGATGTGCCGATCGCTCACCAGCCAGAAATGATACTCAGTACCGGCGGAGAGGTATGTTTCAAGAACTGCGTTTGGCCTGCAGCTCCGTCGGACAAATCGAGCCTCAGAACCTTCCCTCCGAGTGTCAATATAAAGTGGAAGGAGTGGGTGGAATAGGACGAACGGAAGAGGAGCGGTTAATTCAGCCCAGCGATTGTCTGGGTCGGCACAGTAAATCGCTTGAAAGCCAATCTGACCGTTCACTTCCATGAGGGGAACGTCCTTCTCGATTGCGGATGGCGCCCTGAGACATTGCCACTGGACGATGGTGCCCGGAGAAATGATTTTTTTGCTCTGTTCAACCTCAGGCAAGATTTTTATTGAATCAATATCGGTGGGAAGGTTTTGGAAGACATCGCTGTACGACAAGCCAGTCTCGATCTGCATCTTTTCCGGGTCGCGCAGCCAGGCCGACATCGTATTTGAAATCTGCAGGGCGGCAAAACTATTCGTGTTGACGATTTGAAACGCCTGGTCGTTGTATAGGGACAGGAATCCTGAAGAGTAGTTGTGGAGTTCGAAATCATCTGGAAGGTCGGGCGGAGTCGTGGCGGGACTCAAGGGATGGCCATGAGAAGCCTTCGCATTCCCGTGGGAGGGGCTGCGTTTCGGAGCTTGGGAGCTGATTGATTGACTCGGCTTATGCGAGTTCTTAGCCTTCTTTGTGGGGTGAGGGCTCTCGTGAGGGCTTGTGTGTTTGGTGTTTTCAGAGGCTCCATGATGGACGCCGTTTATTTGGAGCTCTGATGGTTTGGGCTTCTTCTTGTGGCTCTTTGACGGCGGACGCTTTGGTTTCTTATCTGCCGCCTCTTCCACAACGGGCACAGTCGTCCTTGCCGCTTGCCGCGCGATTGCCTTCTTGCGATCCAAGGACCGCGGCTCGCATTCGGCGCAGGAATGGGCAAAGGTCGGCTGTAGAGCGTCTTTGACGTTGTCGGGATAGTAGCACTCGATATGCTGCCATGTATCGCACGTCTCGCAGTAGATTGTGTTTCCCTCAGGGTCGGGGTAGCCGCAAATACACTTGATTGTGTACGGCTCTTCCTCTACGGTCTCCTGCTTTCGGGCGACATCTCGAACCAAGACGGCACTCGAAGGCGAGAGCGCGGGCTGACTGGGAAGCGCGATCGGCGTCGGCAGCGGTGGTAGCTTGTCGGTCATAATCTTGAAAGAGGCCTCGCGACGGCAGGACGGCGGAGGTATTGAGCGGTGGGATTATCTCTTCGGTTGGAAGGGCATTCTTGTCGCGCGTCTTGACGCGATTGAGATCGAGCTGCGGGTGTCGAGAGGACCAGAGGGGACGACGAGAGTGTCATCCGCCCGGGTCGGTCGGGGTGTGCTACTCGCGACGCCGTACTCGGCCGCAATAACGCCCGTTCGGCTCGGTTGGGTCGTCGGCTCGGTCGGAAAGCGGAAGAATTATGTTCAAAACGTGATGTCGCGACGAGATTCGAAGCCGGTGAGGGTTTGACAATGGGGGCCTTGGTTTCCTAGTGGTCTTGACTACTCTCGCCTGGTGTCGAGGGCAGCGGGAAAAGACGAGAAGGGTGGTGGGCGAGAAGTCGAACGTGGCGATCGTGACGACAAGCCCGAGGGCGGGAAAACACAATAGATGAGACGGAATGGGGATGCGCCTCGAGGACAAAGAAAGTCGATTCGACCGGACCGAGTCGCCGAGTGCAGGATTGGAAATCCAGCTTGGATCAGGGAAGAGCCAAGGGCAGAGTGACCGGATGGGCGAACGCGAAAAAATTGGAGATTGAATAAAGAGAGGCAGAGTTTGAAGGAGAGGAGGGCCAGAGTGGAAAGTGCAAGAGAGAGGGGGGCCCACAACACGGGCAGACGAGAAGAGACGAGTGTGCAGTGCAGCAGCAGTGCAGCGCACCCGCAGTGTTCAGTCAAGCACCCATGCGACAGAAGAGCGGGCTGCGACTTGGGGACCAGGATGTTGCCCAGAGGGAACGGAGGGAATGTGCGGGCGCCAGCCAATCAGAAAAGAGCTTTGTACTGCAAAGCATTGGGGTCTTGGGGAGGAAAAGGTAGCGGAAGGCGGGCGGGCTGACTTTCGCGCCGCGACTTCCCTCTGGCCCAGCGAGCCTCTCAACACAGGCTCTCCCGGGGGGGGGCCAGTGAGAGCAAAATGATGGGTGAAAAGTCAGCCAGACAGTGGGCGCGGCCGCCGGCCTTGGAACGTATCCGGGTGCTCCACTATTGTAGGCAGGTTGGATGCAGTGCAGCCTGAGGCACTAAACTCAGAACGGAGCAGGGGGCCAGGGTCGGTGGGCAACGGTGGTTTTGAGGTCTGGTCCGGATTGGTCGACAAAGGAACGAGATGGTACGGTGGTCGATTGGCGCGTGTTCCGCAAGCTGCCCTCGGATTCAAGGCCAAAAAAAAGCGGAGCGCCCGCCAAAAGACGGCGAGTGAGCGGGGGACGAGCGTCGTTCACAGATTGACCGTCAGCAGTCTTCTGCACATCCTGTGCATGCCATGTCCAGAAGACAGTCTGAGAAAGAAGAGACACAGACCAGCGATGACATGACATCGTATGAAATAGTGCTCTGACCCAAACGGGAACCGAAAGTGGGCCGAGACTAAATGACGGCAGAGGACAAGTTTGTGGAAGGTTAGAAAAAATTGGGGGTGGTAAACATGTTGAGCAGATTGGGAGACAGAGAAAGCCAGGAGAACGGGAATTCCAGAGTGGAAGAAGAAGGTCTCCTGAAATTCTGAGTGGATGGCTGGCTACGGTCCTTCGAGTCAGCAGGCAGGAGAAATTTCAGAAGGCGAGGCAGCGAGGCGGCGGGGGCTGCCCGCACAGTGTAAATAGGTATCTTTGAAAACGCCCGCTGCCTTGGAACTTGGAATCCGAAACTGACATGCTCAACATAACTAAAAGCGAATCAGACTTTTGAAGCTTATCTGAAAGTGATAATACTTCGACGATGTTCGCGGGCAGTTTTGACCTTGACTTCGCCACGAACAGCCAGCCACTTTAATATCTCCCATATTGGTGGTTATACGCTGTGGCACGACAGCCCTTTTTGCCGTGTTGAAAGACGAGCCCGGTTTTGGATGTAACGGGAAAACCTGTTGACCCGCCTTTCGCCTCGTGAGCCTAGGGGGTTTCATCACACCGTGATTGGCACAAGTTGGATTGGTGGCCAATTTTGGATTCTGCGTTCTTGTCGCCGCGGCGCAGGGTTGCAGCTCTTGCTCTGCACGCATGTCATTGAGCCGCACAAGATGTGCTCTCTCCGTATGTAGTTCCTGTAAGTTTCAATGCTGCCTCCGTATGATGGCGACAACACTCGGGCCACGATTCGAGTTCTGGCAGACAGCAAAGTTACCGATTGATACGACTGCTGCTGGTGGTCGCTTTGCTTGGTTGTGGAATTGGGCTGAAGGAGTAACATCCGGCTGCTATGCGAACCTATCCAGGCTTTCGTGTATTCCGTGGTTGCTAGCCCCCGGAAGTCGCCAAAAGGATGGCTCTCAAAGTCCTGTCCCTGCACCGGTAGCCGCGGCGGCGTAAATAACGAGCGCTGGTGCCGCTCTGAGCAAAGATGTAGGCATTGCGGGACGATATCCAGAATCCGGCCGCCAGTTTGGAAGTTTGCATTCAGAAGAACGGATTTGCAACCCAGGACAGCGTGGATTCAGACCCTGGCTCGGTTCGCTGGCCTTGGAAGCGATGGTTGGCTGGACAGAGCAGCATAAACCCACTGCCCCTCACATGATACGCCGGACTAAGCCAGGCGTGCCTGGGGCGCAGCAAATCAGGGCCGTGCTCCGTTTCCCATGACGTGCGGGTTGGAGGCTAGGCGTGGCGGGCCAACCAGTCAGCACTGTCGCCTTGTCACTTCGATCCGCTGTCGGTGTGTCCAGTCCTGCCATCGCCGCCGACATCAATCAATCAACACCTCAACCGCCGAGTTTGAATCCGTTGAACTTTGGATCCCCTTGTTGATTTCCGCAACAAACGACGAGAGGCGCCCTGTACCTGTCCCTGCTGAAAGCTGTACTTAATACAGCATACCAGCGTTCCCCCGCACATCCACCCGACATCCACCCGAGAAGGCAGCATGAGGCTCTCCGCAGTCGTCCTCGCACTCGCGGCGAGCGTTAACGCACGCAACGCCTTCCGCCGCAGCGGACAGAGCTTAGTCACGCGCAACGAGCTCGATGTTCCCGGCCAGAATCCCCTCAAGTACTGCGAAGCCGACCGTGATGAGGACATCATCACGATTGACGAAGTCATCTTGACACCGAATCCGCCTGAAGCGTATGTCCATCTCTGGGCTAAACAAGTGATTTCTTTTGGTGCCATACAGAGCTGACTGTACTTTCTCTCCGCAGTGGTATGGCCCTCCTCATTGAGGCCAGCGGTACAGTGAAGGAGACGATCCTTGAAGGCGCATACGTGAACCTGGAGGTCAAATATGGCTACATCCGCTTGATCAACACGCGAGCCGATCTCTGCAAGGAGATCAAGAATGTGGACCTCGAGTGCCCGATTGAGAAGGGCAAGATCTCTATCACCAAGGCTGTCGAACTACCTAAGGAGATTCCTCCGGTACGGCGATCTTTGATCCTTTGCGGTGGGGGAAAAGCAGTGAGGCTGACATTCCATCCAGGGCAAATACACAGTTTCGGCGGATGTTTACAGCGCAGACGACGACCATATCACGTGCTTGACTGCCACCGTCAACTTTGGCAGGAAAGCGCTGGGCGGAGTGTTCGACCTCTAAGTCACCCCGAACCGTTGGCTTGCGAGCACGGAGACGAACGACGGATAAACGGTTGAAGACTGTACTTGGCAATGCGTATAAATGAACTGTTTTGTGCGAAATGGGCTGTTGATTCTGTCTGTTGAACCAGGAGTTTATTTGGCTTATTCCCTTCTGCATCTCTCATAGCGTATTGAAGGCACCACGGAGTCCCGAGGCTGGCGATAATGAATTACAGTACTTTGCATACATATATCATTTGAACTTGATCCCATGACTGGTTGACATTCCCCTAGTCAACCCTCTGCTGCACTCTGCATAAAGCCGGTTATTCGCCAAACAGCCGGCGGACTCTCCGCAAGACGCTGTCCTTCTCCGGGTCGTAGGGGTGGTCTTTGCTCGGAATTTCGAGCACGGTCGGGAACGCTTGGGTGTAGGTATCGACGCGATGCCGTATCTTGTCGGCAACCTGTAGCGCAATGATCAGTAAGGGCAACCGGCACCGCGGACGACACCCGGGTAGACCTAACGTGCTGGTTGATCAAGACTATCCCAATGTCTTTCCGCTCTGTTGTAAACCTGTCGAATGCGGCCTCGATGACGGCGTTGTCCGTCTTAGCGTCTACTACGATGAAGTTCTTCTGGTTGTCTGGCGGTGCCGTGACATGCTGCCGACCGTGTTAGATTGGGAAGGGCGGCGGGGTGGTGCGATGAGGGTACGCACGCCGATGCCAGCTAGAAGCAATCCAGTGACAGAATCCTGTTCGTTGGCGCATCATATGATTAGCAAGCACATCCATCGCAGTCCCATCTCTCCGCGGAGGCTCCTTTACCTCGTCCCCGATTACAGCTAGGAACTGCCTATCGCGGAAGTCTGCTTGCGACGTCATTTCGGCTGCGAATTGTCGGGAATTTAGGGCTGTCAACAAGCGGAGAAGAAGGTCTCCGTTGAGTTAGGCGTCTATTGTTGACGCATCGATCTCGAGTCAGATTTGCGGTGGTTTCGCAGAAGAGGGTTTGACAGGTCTCCGGGGGTCTCCCAAGGTCCCGCGCTGAGCCGTTGGGGTGACGCCGTTCGGAGCTCTGCCAACAGACGGCCGGGCCGCACTCAGACCAGACCCCGCTGCCTGCCTGCCTGCCTGCCGCTACCCCTGCCCGTGGTGCGTACCCCTGGTCCGGCGTTCCGCTTCCGGTGGGGCGGTTGCTTGGGTTTGATTCTTTGAACCAAGTGTAAACAACAAAACTTTCAGATTCCACACCTTTCAACACACGCGCACCGCCAACCTGCCACTGCGCGACCGCTTTGCGCCAATGACACTACTGCCGAAACGCCGTAGTTGAGTCGGTCAACAGGCGACTTTCCGACCCCGCTTCCCGTCGTCTTTCTCTCCGCATCGTTGAACAGGAGACAACGCCCCAAACAAAAGGATTAGTCGCATTTCACAGGGTTCAGCAAACGTATCGATTCGAATCGACAACCATGCCTCCACGACCTCAGCGGCTTGTGAGGCGCCAGCCGCTCAAAGAGAGGCTCCGTGCCATGTTTAATCCCATGGACTTCTATCTCTGGCTGTCGGAGGAAATCCAAACTTTGAATTGGGACTCGAAAATCTTCGGCACCCGGTTCGGACTCGCCGCCAACTTTATCTTTCTCCTCTCGAGGGCAAACGCTGGCAAAACACGCGATGCCGCGGATGATTTGTTTGGCGACGCGCCCGCTAATGGCTGGTTTATACTCGTGGTAAGTCTAGGCTACCCACTTTGCGCCGCTTTGATGCGTCTACTGACAGCTGCGATCCGATCAGGCCAACGTCCTTCAGTGGGCGCTGATCTCCATCTCTGCTCTCAACGCATTCTACACCATGACTCGATCTCGCCATTACCGGCTCTTTGAGATGAACGTCGAAGCGGCAGGACCGGGAACGCCGTCAGCACACCGAGTTCGCGTTGATTCGTCCCCGGCTTCATCCACTCCCTTGCGACTCATCCAGGGGGCTCTGAGGCCCGAGACTGCAGAGCAGCGAGCACACCCAGACAAGACACGCGACGTGTGGGAGCTGAAGGTCTGGGATCCCTACCCGGCGACGTTGCGCATGTTTTGCCTCTTCAGCCCGGGGCACGTCCTCATCCACATGTTATTCCTCCCGCTGCCGACTCTCGATCCGCGACCCAGCGTTACCGTCTTTAAATGCTTTCTCTTGCAGGTCATCCTCTCGGCGCAACTGCTGCTCATGCACTCCCGCTTCTCCCAGCAGAGTAAGGACACGGCCATCATCCAGAAGGAAGTCATGCACGAATATGACGTCAAATACGTACACCCACGGCTTCACCCTGTGGTTCGCGAAGTCGCAACGCAGGTATCCATCAACGACGGGAACATTGACGAGGAGGAAGTCACCACCGGCACACCGTCGACGGTGATTCAACGGTCTTTCCAGACACACCCGAATCCGAATTACACCAGATACGTCAACCCCGATGCCGGGCAGCCCGCGCCGGCCAGGACCATGTCCCCCCAACTAAGGCCTACGATGTCACCTAATCCATTCACCCCTTCCGCTAAACCCAGGCCCTCATTGGGCCCGTCGTTCGCCGCTCAGGTACAGCAGCAACGGCAATCCGCCCTCCGAATGAGCCTCCCCCCCACAGTGTCCGCCGACGCAGGAGGCGGCCCCTCAACGCCCTCGGCCGTATCGAAGACCACCTCGACGGGCACGAGCACGGGCGCGAACTTTAACCTCCCCTCCAATTCCGGCTACGGCGGCAGCCTCGGGGTGTACACCCACATGAACTCGCCGCTGAAGAAGGCGACCAGCCTAGGTGACATGAATGGCGTCTATCAGTCGCCGCGCAACGGGCGCGAAATGGCGGCGCTTGAGCAGCGAGAGCTCGCCGAGCGCATGATTCGGCAGAGCAGTCCGTTCAAGGAGCACCGGCGCGCGACGACACAGCTGGATCCGGATAGTAGCTTTGCGCATTCGCCGGAGAAGTTGGCCAAGGCGCGGGCAACTCGCTGGACGCAGGAGAGGTTTCCTACGAGGAGGATCTGATGCCGGCTTGGGGGTGCCAGGAAGTAGATCGTGAAGAGTCGCGGGCACAGCGGAGTGAACGATGTCTATTATATCATAGGGAGATTGGGGAACCGGCAACGGATCGGTACTTAGGGCCTTTCATGCTTTCACTCGCATTTTCCGGCGTTTTGGCGTTATGCTGGGAAACAATTGATTCTTGCCGATTTGGCCACCACGCTCTTCTTGCTCGGTTCCGGGAGTGGTAAATACCGAGGGAGCGAGCAGTTGCTTCCTTGGGGGCGCCTGTTCTTGCCTAGAGACAGCTTTGTATTTGGCTCATTTAGCAAGAAGAAAAAACAGAAGGAATTTTTCCTCACATACGTTCCTTCCCAAAAGGGGTTGAAACATGACTTAGGAGGAGGTAGGCTCTGTCGAGTCTCTGTCGGCGGGGAGCGTGCCCAGTGCCACTGCGGCCGAGAAGAGACACCGAGTACCTTCCATTACCCACGCTTACCGGATGGCAATGGCGGGACCGCCAGACGGAAAGCCTGTCCTCTTATGGGAGGCTTGCCTTGGGTGAGTTCTAGGTGGGCTGTCCGCTTAGAATCTGCCCTCGCGATGGATATGATGGCTACCTAGGTACCTAGGTATACACTTGGTAGAGAAAAAGCATTCTTACCTCTGGGAAGAGTCGCCGAGCCATGGACTCGACCGCTCTGGGAAGTGCCCGACAGGGACGCAACCCGTCATCACCGCGACGGCGAACCCATGGCCCAAGGGGCACGACACTCTCGCCAGTCCGTGGCCGAGAAAAGCCCCCCGCGTCCTCCATTGCCGCGAAACGAAGGAGCCTATCCAAGTCCGTGACCGAGTTCTTTTCCAAACTCCGACCAAGCAACCGTCCCGAGCGAGGCGGCACAGCCCGCCCACCAATGGAGAACGGCAGTTTCGAGAAGCCGGCGGAGTCTGTCGCACCTAGGCCAACAGCAGGTTGTCGAAAGAAGAGATCACGCTCCCTCGACCGCCATGGCGCAGACAACATTCCCGCAAGCCTCTGGAACACGCCCACCACGTTGCCTCGCAGGGCGCACAGCGTCGAGAGCACGCGGAGGAAGCCGGTAGCTACCCGTCTCCCATCCAGCAGTCAACACAAACACACCCCATTGGCACCAGTCAACCCACCTACCCTTAACCGAAAACCCATTCCAAACTCAAACTCCAACCGCGTCTCCCCATTTCTCCCTCCCCATCGCCCTCTTCCCCACCCTAACCAACCCCCCTTACCCCACCCGGCACCACCACCACCACCGCCAACAACAATAGTAAGCACTCCCATCTCCAACCCAGATTCCCACAACCTCTTTCTCGCAAAACGCGAACTCCGCCGGCAACGCCGCACCCTCATCTCCAGCGGCGACTTCCTCGGCGTAACCGGCGTGAACCCCTACACGGGCGAGCCCGACATCGTCACGCCGCCGACCAGTTCCGAGGACGCCATCATCACCACGACGACGACGACGACGACCGCCGCCACGGCCTCGGCCTCGGCCTCGTCCCCTTCACCGACCGCCAGTTCTGCGTTGTCCGCTGCCGGGATGCGGCATGGGCGGGAGATGGTAAGTCTGAGGAAGAGGGAAGAGCGGGACATGAGGAAGTTGTGGAGGGAGGAGGAGCGGCTGAGCAGGGCCGCGCGGCGGAAGGATCGGGTGAGGGAGGTGTGGATGATGCAGGGCGGGGTCAAGTGGCGGCGGGAGGAGGGCGGGTGGTCGTCGGTGGCGGAGCCGAAGCTCAGTCCGATTATGCAGTCGCCGCAGGGGAGTGGGAAGTCGTCGGTGCTGGCGCGGAGTGAGGGGGCCGGGGGTGTTGTTGTGCCGGAGAGGCAGGAGTCTTTTTTAGGAGCGGCGGCGGTGGCGGGCCGGGTGGACAGCTGCTGCCGCCGCCGCCACCACCACCGGATGGGCGGAGAGATGGGCGGAGAGATGGGCGTGGTGTTGGTTCAGCGGCAGCAGCCTGGCCGGTCTCGACTACCGGGAGCGGTGGGAGGGGGAAAGGGGTTGTGTTCGTGGAGGAAACCGATGGTTCAGTTCCGGCTGCCGCCGGTAATTCCTCGCCGCGAGGGTTCGCTTCAGCAGGATGCAAGCCCTCACCTGATACACTCCCCAGAGTGGGAGCTGGGCGGTCTTGTAGCTATCCCCATGGACCTTCGTCGACTCTCGGACGACTGCAGGGTTCGGCGGATATCCACCGGCCGGGTGCTGGAGCTAGACGGCTCGGACCCGGTAGAGTGGTGGACAGACAGCCAACCCCACGACCTGCACAGCGAGAACAGACAACCCGGCAGACTCTTCCAAGCGAGTTCAACACAGAGCGTTCGCGACCCCAGCCCGGCGTCCCCGTTTGCTTGCACACGCATCATCACCACTACTGGCTTCGAACACGGTCGGCCTCGCTCCCACATCGCCGCCCATCCCCTCGATGCGATGTTCGACGGATCACACGACATTCATCCGATACGGCAAGCCTTGATGCCCCCAGCTCTCTCACCGTCAACATCGCCCCTGTTCCCAACCACGATAAGCAACAACGCCTATTTGGGCCGGCCGGATTCCCCGAACCAGATGCAGCTGCGCGTCTGGCGGAGTCTCAAGAACCCGGGTCTGGAGATGACGGCATCAACATCAATCCAGAAGATGGTGGAAGGAGGCCCGCGGACGGAAAGCTCTACCCTCCCTCGGCGTCCCGGACTAGAACCCGAAGCCGACAACGCTACTACGTCGTCGTCAACAGATCAAGAGACGACAGTCCTTGTCCGGGGGAAAACCGACTTAGTGGAGCCATTCCAGTCTACAGCAGCAGACGAGAAGCACTCCCCACAGCAGCAGCAACGGCCAGACTGGGCAATGCGCAAAACGATGCGCAAGTCCTCCAGCCCCGGCCCCAGCCCAAATCACCGCAAAGACAGCGAAGGCGGCAACACCCGCAGGTCATCACCCACGTCCACACGCACGTCTACATACCGCCGGACACAACCCCAGTCCCGGCCTCCGCCGCCGCTCTCGGCGGCGGGAACAATGCCTCGGCAAGACAACCAAGCAGAGACTGCCGCCCGCGGCGCCGCGCGGACAGCGTTTACGCACTACGGGACACGGCCGGCGACGGTTGCCGGGGCGATACCGACGCGGATGCCGGTATCGGCGCCGCACCCCAGCCCCGGCTCTCCTCCTCACCCCCGTGGGGGGCCACGGACAGCGGGAACGTCAGCCAAGGCCGCGGCCAAGCCCGCTGCGGGGACGGAGACGACGATACCAAAGCCGGCGGAAGAAAAGGGCGAGGAGAGTGGGAAGGGGGAGGGGAAGGGGGAGGGGAAGGGGAAGGAGAAGGGGAAAAAGGGAGTTGAACTGGACGAGAAAGGAAGGGAGAAACAGATGGAGACGGGAGAGCAGAAGAAGGGAAGGGACAAGGAAGCCGAAGCTATGAATCAAGGAGACATGGGCAAGCTCGAGTATCGGCACTGGGTGCGCAACGCCGTGATGATGCTGGCACGGGTTGCTAGCGCGTACTGGCAGGTTGTCGGCCCCGTGTTTGACGGGGGTTCGGGGCTGCGAGGCCGGCTTGATCAAGCGCAGACGACCCGGGGGGACGTTGTGGTGTGTGTGCTGGCCGTGGTGTTTCTGTTCCTGGTGGTGTCTGCCACGGTATGGGCTGTCAGGGGTATTGTATGGATTGTGCACCTGCTTAGGGGGCTTGGGCAGGTGCTGGGGGTTGTGGCGGGGGTTTGTTAGCCTCTCTGCCCCTGTGAGCTTCCATCCATTCTCTTCCACCATCTGTGGGTGACGCTGGCCTGGGGAAGTGGACACTGTAGGCGGTAGGCACAGTATCTAGTACATATTGTACCTAAGGTACATACGAATAGTATACCTTGGCTCCTTAGATATGTACCTTAGGTAGTGCCAGAATTGGGGGGGAGTCAAATACGAAAGTAGATTGTTACATGGCGTCCTTCGGCTTTGACGAGGAGCTTTGTTCTTCGTTGGACGTTACCTAATAAGGTGTATTGTATGCAAATAGGTACCTACCTTATGTACATACACCCTCTACGTCGTAGGGTGGTAGAACGGCAGGTTTTCTCCGATTGGAAGTTGGAAGTTGCTGCAAATGGCACCCCCCCCCCCCCCCCCCCAAAACTGACGAGATCTGGGTCGTCTCCTGCAGCCCAGCTCGGGAATTCTTGATCCGGTTGGATTCGATTGATCATGTTGCATTTGTGGCTGCCGCAAGAGGGACTTGGAAGCAACTGCAAAAATCAAGGATCTCGGCCCTCCCGGGACACCGTGACCGCTCTCTTGGTCTGCAATAATAATGAAAGTTCCCCACTGCCTCGTTCATGGCGCCATCAGATCAGCAATGTGGGTCGGATAGGTGGCTCGGGCCAGCGAAACTCGGAGCCTTGAGATCTATGTATGTACTTGTGTATACTGCTGTAGGAGCCTGCCGGGACTGTGCATTTCGCCGAGACCATGAGGGACCGACCGGCGACCGCCCCAGCGAGATGTCGTTGGTTCCATGCCCCAGGCGGTGACTCTCGATTGGGGAGTTCTGGGCTGGCTGGCCCTGCAGCTTATCGAAACGGGAGCTTCTGATCGGAGTGGGGTTGGCGGCAGTGCGTAGAATCGGCCTTACGCAGGGGAACTTGTAATATATGTAATGTACGTACATAGGTAGGTACCTATGTACTGCACACCTGCCGGGTCGTGCACCGAAACATTTATAGCTCAGGTTCAGCGAGTCACGAGTTCGGTTAGGGCGGGATTGTTTTTTCCTTTGCATCCTACCCTCGTAAGGTGCTGATGGCAATCGTCGGTCTTTTATATGGTCGAATCGAAGCGGATGCCGTTACGTTTGAGTGCGGAGACGCTGGGCCAGGATCCATTGGATGGATGGATCTGGGATCGGCCGGGATCGTGGCCGAAAGGCTCTCATCGGCTCCCCATCGACAGAACCGGAGCGTATCATCTCAAATTATTGAGATGATATTTACAATGAAGATAATGGTTAGAAAGAGAAGAGCAGGGAGGGAAAAATGGAATTAAGAGAAATGTTCTATCTTATTATATATCTTTCAATTATTGTTCACACCGAATCATCGAGGACATTGCATCATCCATCCCAGCACCCTGTGGCACTTGCACGTGCCCTAAACAGTGCTGTGTGTACATGGCAGCCTTGCAAGACGGTCCTTCAATCCAACATCGGAAGACAAGTCCGAGTTTCATAAAATTGCAGATCTCCCAACCGTCCTGAATCGGCGCTCGCTCCCGGTGTGAATTGCTTGACAACTACAGTGCACGCGCGTGTTATCGGAGGTTGCTTTGTTCGGGTCCAGGCGGCGCTGACTTTGGTTCCTCAGCCCACAGCGGGGCCCTGTTCCTTGGCGGCGGCCCCACAGAGCCCTGCCATGCCGGCTCCGCACGGCCAATGACTGCCCGAGCATTGCAATTGGAGTAGCCACCCTTTGCCCACCCCGCATCCCGAAAGGAAGGAGCCAGCGATATCGGCCGCTCTTTCCCAGCATCGCGCCGAGTTGAAGGGCAGCCGCCATCGCTGAGAAGTGCTATAAGTGGCAGGAGGCATGCCTCAATCGGACGACGAGTGGGCTTCGTCGGTGCTTCATTCATTCGCCTCTCTCAGTATTCGAGCCTCGAGTTCTTTGCCACAGCGTTTCAAAGAGAGCAAAAACATAAAACCTCTAATAGATTCAGTGACAACCAAGGGTCACTATCACTATCTTGCATCACCGCTCGCTCACCTTGCCGGAACCTGATATACCAATTGGGCACCCTTTGCATTTGAAGGACGTGATTGCGTTGCACAGCCAAGATGCCGGCCGCCGAGAGAACACCGCAGACGCTCTACGACAAGGTCTTCCAGGCCCACATTGTCGACGAGAAGCTCGACGGCACCATCCTCCTCTACATTGACCGCCACTTGGTTCACGAAGTCACATCACCAGTGTGTTTCTCCCTGTTTCTCGGTTACACATTGCAATGCGTACTGACGCGCAGCAGCAAGCATTCGAGGGCCTGGAGGTCGCTGGCCGCAAGGTGAGGAGACCAGATTGCACTCTCGCCACAACCGACCATGTAAGTCATCACCAAGCCCCGAGAGCAACCCAAAGACTCTGCAACTAAACAAAATTGCACAGAATGTCCCCACCACATCCAGGAAAGCGCTCAAGGATATTGCGAGCTTCATCCAGGAAGACGACTCACGGACACAATGCGTGACGCTCGAGGAAAACGTCAAGAAGTTTGGCATCACATACTTTGGCCTAAGCGACAAGAGGCAAGGTATTGTCCACGTTATCGGCCCCGAGCAGGGCTTTACTCTACCCGGCACCACGGTAGTCTGCGGTGACAGCCACACGTCGACCCATGGCGCCTTCGGCGCTCTCGCCTTTGGCATCGGCACCAGCGAGGTGGAGCACGTCCTCGCCACACAATGCTTGATCACCAAGCGAAGCAAAAACATGAGGATACAGGTTGACGGCGAGCTAGCCCCTGGTGTCAGCTCCAAGGACGTGGTTCTCCATGCTATCGGCAAGATTGGCACCGCCGGCGGTACCGGCGCCGTCATCGAGTTCTGCGGCTCCGTCATTCGCTCCCTCAGCATGGAGGCGCGCATGTCCATTTGCAACATGTCCATTGAGGGCGGCGCGAGGGCTGGCATGGTTGCTCCTGACGAGATCACCTTCGAGTACCTCAAAGGGAAGCCGCTGGCTCCAAAGTATGGCTCCGAGGAATGGGACAGGGCTGTTGCCTACTGGAAGTCGCTGCGGTCTGACCCCGACGCGAAGTACGACGTCGACATCTTCATCGACGCCAAGGACATCATCCCGACTGTCACCTGGGGTACCAGCCCCGAGGACGTCGTCCCCATTACCGGGGTCGTGCCCGATCCCGAGACCTTTCCCACTGAGGCCAAGAAGGCCGCCGGCCGCCGGATGCTTGAGTACATGGGCCTCGTTTCCGGAACGCCCATGGAAGAGATTGTGGTTGACAAGGTTTTCATTGGCTCTTGCACCAACTCTAGAATCGAAGATCTGCGCGCCGCCGCTCACGTCGTCAAGGGCAAGAAGATCGCCTCCAATATCAAGCGCGCCATGATTGTGCCCGGGTCTGGCTTGGTCAAGGACCAAGCCGAGCAAGAGGGTCTCGACAAGATTTTCGTCGCTGCTGGGTTTGAGTGGCGGGAAGCGGGTTGCAGCATGTGCCTTGGCATGAACCCAGATATCCTCTCTCCCAAGGAGAGGTGTGCCAGCACCAGCAATCGAAACTTTGAAGGCCGTCAGGGCGCCCAGGGACGGACTCACCTCATGTCCCCCGTCATGGCCGCCGCCGCAGCCATCGCCGGCAAGCTTGCCGACGTTCGGAAAATCTCACAGTACGACGGCAGCCCGCACATCGAGGCAGCCGTCACCCCCGAGTCCACCACCTATTCGGGACCCTCGGCCTCGGAAAAGGCCCACCCTGACGAGCGCATCGAGACGGACGACACGGAAAAGGAAGCTTTAACCGACCAGCCTGAGGATTCGTCTCCACAAGTCAACACCACCCTCGCTCACAGCGCCGGCTCGGCCGGCCTCCCAAAATTCACGGTGCTCAAGGGCATCGCCGCGCCGATGGAAAAAGCCAACATCGACACGGACGCCATCATCCCGAAGCAGTTCCTCAAGACCATCAAGCGCACGGGTCTAGGTAGCGCCCTCTTCTACGAGATGCGCTATCTCGAGCCAGATGTCGAGAACCCCGAGTTTGTGCTCAACCGCGAGCCCTACCGCAGCGCCAAGATCCTCGTCTGCACCGGCGGCAACTTCGGCTGCGGCTCTTCGCGCGAGCACGCCCCGTGGGCTCTGAACGACTTCGGCATCAAGAGCATCATCGCCCCGTCGTTTGCCGACATCTTCTTTAACAACTCTTTTAAGAACGGCATGCTGCCCATCGTTATTAAGAACAAGGACGACCTCGAGAAGGTGCACGCCGAGGCCGTGGCCGGGCGCGAGATCGAGATTGACCTGCCCAACCAGCTCATCAAAGACGCGGATGGCAACGCTCTTTGCTCGTTTGACGTGGAAGAGTTTAGGAAGCATTGCCTAGTCAATGGGCTTGATGACATCGGACTCACGATGCAGATGGAGGACAAGATTGCCGACTTTGAGAGGAAGATGTCAGCTGAGACGCCGTGGTTGGATGGGAAGGGCTATCTCAAGCGCAAGGGGGCAGGCGGAAAACTGGCGGTCAAGGCGGCGCCTGTGCCAAAGACGAATCGTGGAGAGGTGAAGAGTGAGCCGTTGGAGTGGTGATTTCTCTTCTGTGGCGGTGACGATGTTATGATACCTGGGGCGGTTGGCACCCCTTGATTTGATTTGCGTTGAGTTTAGGTAGTCAGTTGTTGGGTCTGGGGGAAGTAGCAGGCTGGTTGCATATGTTTACATCTCTTGCTAATTTTGCAGAGAATGATTGTTGCATGGCGAGGAGGTTCGGCGAAGATTTAACTAGGCTGGTTGAAGGAATGAAAAAGTCTGATGTTTCTTTTGGAGCGAGATGCGTCCATTCTGTTTGGCTTGATAGGCCGTGAGTGTGAGTGTGAGTGTAACGAAGAAGTAATAACGATGGATTCTGTAGTAAGGGGACCTTTTCTGGGTGGGGGGTCTCTTTCCTACCCCCTTTTGCATGCTCTACCACACTCCTCCCCCTCTTGACCACGCATCATCAGAGGTAGTGTTGGGGCCTTGGGGAGTATCATGTTTGCCTAGGATGGTGTGCCGTTGGGGTGCTTTCGTCCACTCAACCATCAAGGGGCCGAATGACCATCCCCAGTCACGTCAACCAACCTTCCTTGGTCTATTGTGGACTTTCTCTCTGTCGGGATTGATGTAAGCGTCTGATTCGGGGGTGCCGAAGCCGAGTCTGTCTGGGGTTCGCGTGCGTTGCGTTACGCTGCGTTACGCTGCCGCTGATGGGTTGTCTGGTTGATAACTGGCCTTGTGCCGTACTGTCTGCAACCCCGTGAATCTCATCTCGGCCCCTTCTCTGCTGGGTGCTCTGCTCACGTACGTGATGACCATGCCGGTGCTGAAGCGCCGAACTGGGATACTGTGTACGAGCAGAACATCGATGGAGTAAAAGGGGGGGGGGGGGGGCCTTCGTATAGAGTGGACGCCGCAGCCGAAGGATTCAGACATCTCACCTGGCCCCGTGTGCGTGATCTTGGACTCGACTGGAGCTGGATGGAGAGAGAGCCGGCTTGGCGTTGGTTTTTTTATTGTGCTGCCTGGTCTGGGGTTCGATCTTATCTGCGACCACGTCTGAGATGGTCTGGGGAGGGGGTCCGGCCCAATGACGGCACACTCCTGACGGGAAAGGGGGTCTTGTCAGAACCTAATTCGCTTTCTTTTTTGGCAGTTCGAAGCCCTGGGGATGGGGAAAAGGACGGACCGCCCGCGGAGGGATACGTTCTTGATCCGAGTTCTAGATTAGCGTATCTTGAGGTATTTTGTTTGTTGCAGGAGCGGGGTTCAAGGTCTATGTCGTAGTTTGGAAATGGAGATGTTACTAGGGGTGCATCATGGACTATGAGGAAGATGTTAATGTTGGTTGGCTCTTGCCGGAGCCCATTGGTCGACTTCTGTTTGTCAAGTGTGTGCTAAGTCTTTGTAAGTCGAGCCTGTCAACGCTTAGGCGGCAGATCTACTACAGCCATCCACCCGGCTACGCCGTCGAGGTAAGACAGTAACCTAACTCGAGGTGAGAAATCATTGCTCGGCTCCCTGGCTGGGACAGATTACCCCTTCGAAACCCCTCGAGCCCCTCGAATGCACATCTGGGCCACGTAAAAAATAAAATAAAATAAAAAAAACGCCGGTTTTGTGGTGCAAGAGGGTCAAGTTGGGCCAGGCAGCGACATTTCGAGGCGCTAAAATTAGCGGGGTTATCCCCAGAACAAGGTTCGCTTAGTCAGTACACTTGAAAGGCAACACCCACTGAGCCGGGCCTCTCCGCTGATTTGCCCACTTTCACCGTGTTTCTTGGATTATTCTTCGGTCCATTTCGGAAAAAAACACTTTTGCTGCAGCCCGCTCGTCGGGTCGACATGCATGGAATGTCCTTCCCTTTCCAGACTTGTCTTTCGCGTCTGCGGCGGGCCCGTTGCCTCCCTGGTCGATGACAGTTGATGACAGACAGGCCCGTCGACTGACACGCGACGCCATGGCCGTGCCGGAGCTGCCTTTCCATTGTCTACCCCAGGTCCGTCCAGACGAACGGGCACAGCGGAGTCAGGGTGATGACGGGCTGAAGGTTCGCCATGGAGCCGAGGCGGCCCAGGCGGTGAACACTTACATGATGGTAGTCGAAAATAGTTGGCCCCTCTGGGGTGGCCAAGTTGTCCCAGGCTGTCCCATTTTCAAAGCCCACACCTGCCGAGTTGATGATCAATATGCGCGTCTGAATAAAACCGGACCGGGCCTCCCCTCGTCCTCACCAACCAGTCGTACAGCTATACGAGTACTGCGTGGCCTCTACCCGCTTGTGGCTGGCATCACGAGTGACTGACACCACCATGGCCGAGTCGTCTTACTCCAACCGTTCGAGCGTTGAGCCGAGCAGCAACGCCAGCAGTCCCTCATCCCAGTCACCGGCAGACCCCCCGAAGAAAAGGACAAGGGCGAGCAAGCCCAAGGTCCGCACCGGCTGCATCACCTGGTACGTGTTATTATGTCTTCCCCGACCTCTGGACGACGACGTGGCTGACAAATAGACACAGCAAGTTAGTAATGACAAACAACATAGGCATAATAGTTATATCTGGGAGTTAACTAACCTGAACGCAGAATACGCCGAGTGAAATGTGACGAGGGCAAGCCAGCTTGCCACCGATGCACCTCGACTGGGCGGACCTGCGACGGTTATGACAAAGCTGCTCTCGCCCGGTACCACTCCCCCGGCCCAACCCCGACGGCTGAGCTGGCAAGGGCCGAGTTCGTCAGGGCATGCGAGTGGAACGAGACGCTCCGGTCCATGCGACGCATCGAGGCCGATCTCGACGGGACCGAGACAGAGAGGCGCTTGTTTGCCCGCTTCAGGGCCGCCACTGCTGACGGAGTTGCCACACACTTGTGTAACTTCACGGCATTTTGGAGCAGGCTCACCCCATCAGCCGGCTGTCAAGACGAGGCCGTCAAGCATGCCGTGGTGGCCCTGGCAACAGCCTATCAGCTGTTCCAGTATCCGGACGAGCCTAGCATCGATGGCTTCGGTCGGGGCGACCTCGAGGTGTTCACCATCCAGCAGTACAACCGATCCATCGAGCGATTGCAGAGCCATGCTGGCTCTCCGGCGTCCGAGAGTATCCGCGTAACACTAGTCTGCTGTTTGGCGTTTATCTCGCTCGAAACCCTTCGGGGAAACCACAACGTGGCTGTTGCCCACCTCACCAATGGCTTGCGTATCCTCCAGTCGCTCCCCGATGCCACCTTCGATTGTCTCGCCGATGGCTCTATGTTTGATTGGCCTTCGAACCGGGACTCGCTCCTTATGCCCGACATCATCCAGCTCTTTGCACAGTTCGAGCTCTCAGCGTGCTTCTTCACCCACGGTATCCAGCCCGTCATCTCGGAACGCGGGTACCGCACCCGTCGTTTCGACGATGGCTCCGGCAACGGCATATTCGCCGACGTGTCGCACGCACGCACGACCATGTCTTGCTTCAAGCATGACGCCATAGCCCGCCTGAACGAAATCGCCGTGGTCACTGCGGCTGGAGACGAATCAGCCGCCATGTTCTGGTCTGATCCGATCCAACAACGGCAGCAAGCCTGCCTGCTGGCTCGGAGCACCCGTCTCAGCGCCCTCGCCACCGAATTCTTCTCCCCGGCTCGGTTCGGAACCCCCAATCCGGCCACGCCAGAGCTCCTGGGTCTGTCCCTCGATCTGCTAGACTTTCGCTGCGCTCAGTTCGTCATCAGCGGGGCTGCTGGTCATGTCAGCAACGGTGTCGTCGCAACCAACCTCAGCCCCTTCACTACCGCCTTTCCGCCTTACCATAACGCGGCAGCTGCCCCCGAACCCGACCATAGCCTTCTCCCCTCCATTCTCAGCCTCGCCTCTCGTCTGGCCACCGCACTGGCCTCGCAATCCCCCTACGCCTCCCATCCAACACATACGGCCCGCACACTGACCGACGTTTACACCCGCCTGGTCGGCCCTCTCAACCTAGTCGCAACAAGCACATCAGACGCTACGACACAAGCCGCTGCGGTGAGGTTACTAGCGGACAACATATGCCGACATCAATACCAGACCGCAACCACCGGAGGCGGCCATCCTGAGCCAGTGACGCAAGAAATCGTCCACTTACTTGAGCGAGCCGTCGATGGCCAAAAAATGAAGACACAGGCGAATGGCGGTCGACTCGGGTTATCTATCGAAGTTCCGAGGGCATTGGCAGGCGTTGGGTGTCTTCCTCCACTTTGGGATGCATTGTCAGGGATGTTCGGAACGGTGTAATATCTGATGATGAAGCTACGATAAACCAAACTCCTGAGACTAAGAGAATGATGACGACGATATAGAAGAATGTATGATTATCGGAGGGTTTCTACTTGAATATATTGCGTAACCACCTAAATTGCCAAGTGTTGGCGAAAGTGAGTGCCTGCCCTAGCGTAGGCGACCCTCGGAGATTTCCAACAGATCTACGACAGGGGTCGGAAATAGGGGTCCAACAAACTGGGGGGACATGTGTATTGTAAACTCCACATGTCGCTCCGGCCGATCGTTCTGACGTGATATCTCCCCAGAAGAGAATAAATGGATGTTACAGCAAGGACGAGGTTAGGGCTGTGGTAGGCAAATGCTGAAATCAAATCCAGCAACCCCCCGAGGAGATACCTCTCGATCACGGCAGCAAGGCGGCCGGTCTATCGCCAGGGACAACCTCCAAACTCGAACGCTCCGGGCAGACAGACAACCCCTACCCCACCATCTACAGCCAAGAAAAGAGAAAAAAAGATGGAGAAGAAGACGACCCGCCCCATCAGGCACGGTTAACTTAAAACTCGGGATTCTCCCTCTCCCCATCAGAGAGAGATATAGGCAGCAGTTCAACGGTGACACACATTTCAGGCGCTGCGGGTGACCGACCGCGCTCATGTCAAGTCGCATCAAGTCCGAGCTAACTAACTTAGACGATGTCATACAACCATTGTTTTCATCCTCAACAAACAACGATACGATACTAAAATGGGGTATTCTGATCCGCTCGTCCTTCAGGCACGACATCGCGCGTGCACGAGGCGACTTGGCCGACTAAACTGGCCGACTGGCTGACACACAGCACTAAATGCTCAGGACGCAGAAAAAAAAAAAGAAAAAAAAAAGGGTGGTGCGACAACAACGACAGCAGCAGCAGCAGCAGCAGCAACAACAACAACAACAACAATACACAATCAACGACAACCCCCCCTTCCCTGAAAATAGCCCACCACCCACTGATCCGAGCCACGCCTACGTCCAAACACCTAACCCCCCCTTACCCCATTTTAAATACCTGCCCACCCATATCCGTGCATATTCCGTCCGTAACGCAACCCCTCCCTTTGCTCGCGGGTCATTACTTCGGTACGGTACATAGCCAACAACCCCTTCTCCCTCACAACCGCCCAGCAACAATCTCCTTCTTAAAAATCCTCACCCCATCCACATCGCAAAATGAAATGCCCTCCACCGTCTCAATCTTCTGACCCCAAAACTCATCCCCCTGGTCGTCCTCCGAGTCCGTGCTCCCCGCATCACTCCCGCTACTGCTGCTGCTACTGCTGCTACTGCTGCTACTGCTGCTCGATGATCCATCCTCACCCAACTCGGCGGCAATCAAAGCAGGGATATCCAAGTCCTCCACCGTCTCCGCCGAACTCAAGCCGCCACCAGCAATGCTCGTGATCTGCTTTCCCTTGCCCTTCTTATCCTTCTCCTTCCCCTTGCCCTTCCCCTTCTTCCCTCTCCCGCTACTACTGCTCCCGTCACTGTCGTTGTTGCTATCCCAATCCGAGATCCGAATCAGCCTGTCGACGCGGTCGTCTTCGTCAATGGCGATCCACTCGAGCTTGAGGAAGGGATAGTGCGAGACATTGTCGATGAGGAAGCGCTTAGTCTCGCGCATGACCCACACGCACGTGTCGTCGTTGCGGAGGTGGACGACGTGCAGGGCGCGGAGCGAGACGAGGCCGGCGATGTGCTGCATCAGGCAGTGCTGTTTTTTCTCACAGGTCAGCAATGTAGGGATGTACAACGCGTCGGGGAGATGGGGACGTACCATGGCGCGAATGCTCATGTTGCAGGCCAGTTCCTCGAGCTTCTTGCCCTGCCTGCACATCATCAGAATGGCCTTCTCGTTCATGTCCCACGTCGTGTCGGAGAGGTTCTTGATCATGAGGCGCTGCAGGGTGGGCATGTGCTTCCGGAGCACCATCTTGCGGATTTGGTCGATGGTTGTCTGCGTCCTCGGCGCGAAGCTCTCCGGCTTGGCCTTGTTTTCCCTCTCGAGGAGGAAGAGCTCGTTCAGCTCCTGGAGCGAGGCGACAAAGTTCAGGAAGACGATCGAGACGTTGTCGGTGTAGATCTTGCGCAGCGGAAGCGGTGCTTCTGTGTTCTCCCTTTGCAGCAGCGCCCAGATGGGCGCCTGGACCCCGACGTTGAGCAGCGAGAGGCGGTGAAGGACACGCAAATCGACCGCCTTTGACAAGACGGACGCCTTCACCGGGATGAGGTAGATGCTGAGGGATTCAAGCGCAACGCCCCTGGTTCGCCGCACGTAGTCGCGCATGTGGCGAATGTGAGCCAGGTCCTTGTGCGAGCCCGCAACATCTGACGGCAGCGTCTCGGCGGACTCGATGGCGACCTGGCAAGCATTGATCTCTTTCTGCATATCTCGAACTCTTTGGGTGAGGCTCAGTAACTGCGACTCGGCGTGTGCGAGATTGCTGAGGTCGACAGGCGAGTTGCTGGCGCGCCACCGCCGTATTTCTCTGGTCAAGATGCTGGCTTGGGACTCGAACATTTCTAATTCTTCAGCCAAGGCCTTGTAATCCTCTTTCTGCGACTCTAGCGTCGCCAATACCTTGCCATATTCTTCCTTGGTGCTGGCGAGCGCGGTTACGGTGGGCGCGGAGGATTCAGCGGCAGTGTCAGTTGATTCAGTCACTGGTGCTTCGCCGACCGGCGGCTCTTCGGGGTCGATGGCGAGCTGTTCTTCAGGCTCTTCAATGTCAATATCGTCAGGGCTCACGTTTTCTTGATTCTCCTTCGTCTTGTTGGAGGTTTTCACCTCGCTGAAGAGGCTCACTGCAGGTCCGCTTGGCTCAGCAGATGCCTCCTCAGCCTTGTCATCCAGGGCCTGGCTTGATTCGGCAGACGACCCTCCAGCATTGCCATCCGAGGGCGGAGCGGTATCCGAGGACGAGGCTTCCGCGGCCTTCGGTTTCTCGTCTTGCTTCTCTTTCTGTGACTTTGCCTCGTCAATGTATTTCTGAGCGGCAACGCCAATCATATCAATAATGTCTTGCGAGGCCGCAAAATCGCTTGTGCCGTTTAGCTCCCCCATGAACTTGGTTGCAACCGTTTTCATGAAGTCAACAAGCTCCTGTTCGGACTTGACTTTGCCCTTCTTCTTCTTCTTCTCGCCTTCGACAACGACTGCCTGAATTTTCTCGGCTGGGGTGGACTCGACATCAAAGATCCTGCCCAATACCGACTCCTGTGTCTTCCGTTCCTCCTGAGCACGGAAGGCTCGAGCCGGCCCGCTCATCTCTTCGATTTGAGCGTGCGGCATGGGCATGATGTCGTCTTCTTGGTCCGAGTCTTCGGGTTCGGGGTCGATCTGCGGCTTCCGGGCTGACGACGCGAGCTTTTCGGAGAAAGACAGCTTGAGCTTTGCGAGAGATCCTGCAGAGTTACGCAAGCACGCCTGGAGCTCCGGCACAATGTCGAGGGTATCAATGTCCAGCACGGCTAGGCTCTTGAGCCTGGTGAAGCCGGACAAGGTGGGGGGTTCCTTTTCATGAGACACCTTCTTGTGTGCGCGGGCACGAGGAGGCTTGGGCAACGGGGGTGGGGGCACGGTCGACGCAGGCACATAGAATCCTGGCGGCGGGGGCGGTGGCATGAGTCCGAAGGCCGACGGAGGCGGAGGCCCAAGGGTGGGAATAGGCGCGCCATGGGCGGGCGCGGGTGAGGAGGTCGGAATCGAGACGGTGTATGGTAGAGGCGGGGGTGTCTCGTACTGCGACGGGCCTGCCTGCAGTCTTATGTGAACGTGCGAGAGGGCCGGGATTTGGTGCAGTTCCTTGTAAACCGGACGGCTCAGCTCGACACGAATATTCCACCTAGTAGAACATCAGTCATCAGTCTCTGGGACGGAAGCGGGTCGTGAAAACACATTTCTGTGCAACGATGGGCGCCGCTGTGTGCAACCCCGAGACGCGGCGAACCGGATCTTGTCTCTGAGCGGAGGGGGTAGGGCGGGAGGGAAGGGGGGGGCTCTCACTTACTTGAACGACTCGAGAGCTCTCGCCTTGCGCAAGGTCAGAAGAAGCAGCGTGTTCATAAACTTGCCGCAGCTCAAATTGGCCAGGTAGGGGCGGTATGCAATCGTGGCCTTGTCACCCATATGGAGGGTGTCGAGGTCCAGGGTCCTGAGGTATTGGGCATAATTGTACTCGCTCGTGACGAATGTCTCAAAGCCGCTAGCAAGAGAATCCACGGGCGTGTCGAACTGAGGGTTGTCCTCGTCCGGGAAGACGATGCGGAACTCGCGGTACAGCTGGGCGGCAGCGAGATCGCGGAAGTGCTTCGACACCAGGGCGACGCAGATCAAGTCGCGCGTTGAGCAATGCTTGATTATCTCGGCCTGGACTTCTTGCGGCAAGTCGGCGAAGCTCTGAGCGCGGCTTGTGGATGGGCTTGCAGGGGCATCCCGCGCGGGCGACGACGCCATGGCTTCCATGGCGAGGCGGTCGCGGTTACCGTGAAGAGTGCGGCGCTGGTGCGACAACGATGTAAAATCGGATGCCGAGAGTTGACGACGGGCGAGAAACCCGGGCACGTAGATAAATATAGAGGTCGGATCTGAAGGAACCTGCAGCCGGAAGCTTGTGTCGGGGGCGGGGCTTGTCGCTCGCTAAATGTTCAGGTATGTATGTACCTGAATTGCAGATGGAACTCTTAGAATGCCCAGGTGGTCTTTGAATTAGATTCGGTATCCGGATTATGGAATTAAAGGCAGCGTTACTCAGTCCGCCTTGTCTTTTTCTCCCGTGGCTTCGGAGCCAAACAGATGGGATGATGAAGCAAATAGCACCAGCAGCACGAGAGACGTCCAGCAGGGTGCAGCCAGGTGCAGTGTGGAGGAGGCCCAGTCTCAGGGTCGTGCATGGATAGGGATGGGGGGCTAGCAGTGGGCAGCGGGTCGATGTCTGGGCGAGTGCCGGGGGGGTATATACATACAGTGCCGTAGTTAGCGCCCAGGCAGTGGGGCGGCGATCCGCTTTCGCTTCAGCGCATTGACCATCCCACAGTGGGATGTAAATCTTCGTCTCATAACCAGGAACAGAGGCCCTGGTCTCTGTGGTTGAGCCAATGCTTTTATGCTTCTCTCTAAAGTTACGGAGCAACATGGTCATATGGCCACCAGGCACACATTCTCACACGGTGAGAAGCCAAAAAGCAACTACCTAGGTAGGTAACCACGGCTTTGTCCCGCGCAGGAAGCAGCGAGGCCAACTAGCGCCTGGACCTGTCCGTCTCCACCAGTTCAAGCAGGGCTCCTGCCTGGGAAGCTGCAGTGGCTTCGCGGGGTGCGAGTGAAACGGCCGCCTTCCGCGCGATGTATGTATGTACATAGTATGTATGGTACGCCTTGCGGGATGATCATCGTTTCCATCTTTCGGGTCCATGTTGCCCAACAACAGGATGGCACTGATGGCTATCTGTCCTGTCCTAGGTAGCAAACCAACTCACGTCTCACACGGCCTGATGTGCGAGCCCTGCGGTATGGCCAAAAGCCAAGCACAATGCCTTGAGCAGGCTGTTGAAACGAGCGGGTCTTCCCCACGCCCGGCGTCGTATTACCATACATATCCTGCCTGGTGTGTAATCTTGGCCGTTGCACAGAAGGATGCTTCAACTCCAAAGTGGGTTCAAGTGGCAACTCTGTTCCCCTGAGAATCGGTACCTCACAGCATGGGGACCTGGACTTGGTTCTGATACTGGTTCTCTCGGCTTTGTTTTATTTTCAGATGTTCTGCTCATATTCAGATTTATCGAGACTCCATGGGTCTTGTTTCCTGGGCTGACTGCACTAGCCATCGCCAACTGTTGTTGACTTGCTCGACCAAGTCGAATGTGAGGAACTAGGTTGTTGTTCCCCACAGCCGTGCAACTGTTTGACTGTTGCATTGCATGCCGCCTCGAAGGCTCCCACGGCCCCGCCTGAACCTTCCTTCATCCTTCATCCGAGTCCGTGGTTGATGTTGGCGCCGAACCAATTGCCTAGAGACGGACGCTGCTCTTGGGGGCGAATCATCTGAGCTCTTCATCCTGCCTGTCGGTCTTGGAGTGGCACAGCCGAGGCCCCTCTTAAACGTCGCTCCATCATCCTACCGCTGCACAAGCGCAAGCCGCAAAGCTCTTTTCTCGCCGACTGCTCGAAAATGGCCGACACAGCAGAGCCGCAGTTCACTACCCTCGCTGAGCGCATTGCTGCGCTCAACCAGCAGAAGAATTTCCAAGCCCCGTCGTCAGCAGCCGGGAAACGACCGCCACCCCCACCTCCTCCCGTCCGCTCGTTGACCGAAGATGTGAATACGATCACATCCGTCACTTCTCCTGCTGAGAAGAGCCCTGCGATCCCTCCCCGGCCAGTCAGGGCTGCCACAGAGAGGCTCCCGCCACCTCTTCCACGGCGGGCCACCGGGCAGGAGAATGGGGGACTGTCACCAGCGCCTTCACCGGGCCGTCCCGGGCCCCCTCCTCTGCCGACGCGGAACTCTCAACAGGCGGCCCCGCCAAAACTACCCACGCGTCGGCCTTCTGCACAAACTCTTTCGGTCCGGAGGAATTCGAACGCTTCCGATGTGTCTCAGTTGTCTACCATATCTAATCTATCGCTCAGTCACACCAAGTCAGCTGCCCCAAGCGTAGCATCAGAAACCCAGGCGCCCAGGAGGTTACCACCGACCCTTGATCAAGCCAAGCTTCCGCCGCTGCCTCCAACTCGGCGCGAGCTTGAGGCAAAGGCAAAAGAGACAAAAGAGGCAGCGGGCGGCACGCCGTCTCTCCCGGCCAGACGCATTGCAGAACCTCCCACGCCGTCATTGCCGCCTCGGCTCCCGTCAAGACCTGCCAACTCTCCATCGCTTGCCCTTCCCGAAGAGCCATCCCCGGCTCTCCCGGCTCGTCGTCTACCCCCGCCGCCAGCGAGCTTCCAGACAAAGTCCGCTCTGGAGTGCGGTTTCAACTCCGGCGCGCGCAAAACGTCCCCCCCATCGGCATCGGCACCGCCCCCTATTCCCCTAAGCTCCCGGCCCACCTTCGCCGAAATCGACGCCGCAGCAACCCGAGTCTCCCCCTCCCTGCCAGCACTCGCAACCCAGGGCTGCCTCACCTGTCGCGACTTCTCGGGCCCCGACACTCTGGCCGCGCAACATCCAACCTCGTCCATCCCGCGTCACGGCGACGCCATCGGTCACCTCGCCCATCTCCTCTGCTCCCCTTTTTCATCCCCCACCGACAAAGCCCGCGCCATCTTTACCTGGTGCCACCACAACATCGTCTATGACGTGCACGGTTTCTTCAATAACTGCATTCCCCGAGGCCAAACCCCCGCCGAGACCATCTTCTCAGGCAAGGCCGTGTGCGAAGGCTACGCGCGCGTCTACGAGTCCATCGCCACGCGCGCGGGGCTCCAGTGCGTCGTCGTGACCGGCCACGGGAAAGGCTTTGGCTTCAACCCCGTCAAGGCGGGCCAGCCTCCACCCCCGCCCAACCCGACCGGCCACGCCTGGAACGCGGTGCGCATCGACGGCGGCGAGTGGAAACTCATCGACGCATGCTGGGGCGCCGGCGCGCTCTGCAACGGCGAGTACAACCAGCGCTTCGCCGCCGAGTGTTTCACCATGAGTAACGAGCGCTTCGGCACGCGGCACTTCCCTTCTGACGCCCGGCACTGGTACCGCAAGGACCGGCGCGCGCCGTCGTGGGAGGAGTACATCGTGGGCCCCATCGGCGACGAGCCGGCTGAGTGGATGGGCGATGCGACGAGGGAGGGCCTGGACGAGAGCAACTTTGCGCCGATGCAGAGGCGGATCAGCGTCTACGGCGGCGAGCGGACGGTGCGGTTCCAGTTTGCCAAGGTGTGTGAGCACTGGACGCCGGAGCGGAACGGGCTGGGGAAGCAGATGCTGTTTGGGTTGAAGATTGGCGGGTTGGACGGGCGGAAGGAGGATATTGTCCCCTTGGAGAGCAACGGGTTTTGGTATTACGTCGATGTGGACGCGCGAGAGCTCGGGGCGCCGGGACAGAACGTGTCGTTAGTTGCGTTTGAGACGATAGACGGGCAGAGCGCGAGGGGTTTGACTAAGGAGGGGTGGTTGCGCAAGAAGGGACGGTGCGGATATAGTTATGCATTTTTGGTCCGGTGGGAGCTGGTATCATGAAGGCATTCTCTCTCTCTCTGGCTGCAGACGACGGCTAGAACACACCAACACACGGGGTCTTTTTACACTTTTTTTTTTCTCTCTCTCTCTCTCTCTTTCTTTTATAACCTGTCTCAGTATATACCTTTGCAAAGACAGCGACCTCATATCGCCTCTAGATTAATATCACCCTTCAACACCCCAACATGCACCACAAACCCCGAGTTGGACCGCAACCCCGGCAACAGCAGCTCATCCGGCACCCGCCACGTGTGAAACGACGTCGCAAACCGCGTCAGCCACGCCTCAAAAACGAGCGGATCTCGAAGCTGCTGCGCAATCACGCACACGCACGGCTCCTCCGCCTCGCTGTCCCCTACTTCAGCCGCAGCATCAGCAGCAGCATCAGCAACAGCAGTCGACCTGAGCCTGCACAGATCCACACACGTCGTCACAAACGGCTCGACCAGCGCCTCGTTGTAGATGCAGTCGCATGCCACAACGGCATCAAAGCTCTTGGCGTCGGCCGACCCGGTCAGCGCGGGAGTGACCTCGTCCGTCTCCCAGTCCAGCGGGGCGAAGCGAATCGTCCCCCCGTTCCCGTTCCCGTCCCGGGTCCTGACCCCGGCCGGGGACCGCCGGGGGCGCGACGAGGATTTGGAGAGCCGGGAGGCGGTCTTGGCGGAGACGGTGGGAGCGGGAGCCAGGGCGGCTGAGCAGTGCTGGTTTTCGGCGATGTTCTGCTCTGTCAGCTTGGCGACGTAGGGCTGGTCAGTCAGGACGCAGCGGGCAATGCGCGGCGCTAGGAGGAGGCCGACGAGGGCGGATATGCCGCTGCCTAGCTCGACGACGACGGATGACGGGCTGAGGATGCCGTGCGTGAAGAGCGGGTTGCTGTTGTTGCGGTGGAGCCATTCTGCGAAGAGCGGGGTGATCTTCCAGACGACTTGGCGTGGGAGGGATGTCAGTGGTTGTGGCTGTGGTGGTGTGATTTTTTGTGTATCTCGGGAGGGCCAAGCCTTAAAAAAAAAAGGGGGGGGGGGGCTCACGACCAAACATTCGTGGGGTGTGTGGTTGGGAACTGATAAGTGAGATAGTTAGGTCACATACCAGCTCCTGTTGTGCCGCCGGCACGGTTGGATGAGAGGACGCCTGGGGACTGGTGGATAGTCAAGTCCCGTCCGGCGATGGTGAGCTCGAGGGTTGTGGCTGTTGAATCGACGAAGCCGAGATTTTGCGAGGGCAGGTCCTGTGCAAACAGCTCGAACGTCTCTACAACGATGGCGGGGCATGTTAACCTTAGTTCACCAACAAGAGGCGGAAGCTTTTGCGTGGTCAGTGACAACGTTGGGATTTGCATCCCGTTTTCCCACCTTCCTCGACATCTTGCACCGCCGTGCCAAGTGCACGCAAGAAGCTCTCCAGTTTCATGGCTTGTTGGTTGGTCACCGGCTGCCCAATGTATGACGGCTACTGTTTTCCAGCAAGTATGTACTATCAGACTATGCAGACACAATCCTGGGCAGGATACGCTGCAATTTTGGAAAATGCGGAGGCGAGAATGGCCCGGTGTTGGCAAGTCTGGGCCTGGCTTGGATCGCATTTATTTATTAGTGAAAGGGCTCTTGTCTGGGCCGCATCTGCTCCGGTGCCAACCGCATGTTACACAGCAATATGCGAAACCCCAACAACCGGGACCCGAGATTGCTGGTGCCGGCCCCTATCCAAAACGCCGTGCTTTTTTGCATCTTGTTTCCGATCATTTCAAAATTGAAAAGGAAGGTTGATCAAGATAGACACAAACAATCTCATCTCTATCGAATCGGGAGTGGAGAGCAACAGAAATGGGACTGAAATGCGGGGAAAGACTTGCTCCAGGGGCTGCTGATGCTGATCCTGCCTGCCAAGAGCACGGCCTGCAGCAGCCGCAGCGAAGAGCTGTCAATCACTGCAGCCCGCCATTGGACAGGCGCGCCAAGGCTGGACCGAGGGGCACGTCGTCGGGGCTGAAAGCTTTCAGTTTCGGAGTCACGAGCATTGGCAGCTCAAAGAGGTGCCGTGCCTTGCTGACGTCGGCTGGAAGTTGCGGCCGCGCTGTCCTCGCAGAAGTTGGTTGGCGAGCGCTCTCTTGGACCAACAACTGCTACCTTAGGTAGGTAGGTATGTACAAACACGGGTCTGTTGCCCGAGCATATGCAAGCCGAGCAGGCCACTGATGATGAGCCGGGGAATTCCGTGTGGACACTCCGTTGCGCAGAATGATAACGTTATGAGCTTTCAGTCATGGCGACTCACCTCGGCTGCGCTCGCATCGATTCTCCAGGAGGAGGCACATCCTACCCTCATCCTCTGCCAGCGCAAGCCATTGATGGCACGACGACGGAAGAGCGCTAAAAATGGCCGCCTGCGTCCAGCCCAGTGCCTAGGCATTGCCTGGGCATCGCCATGCTTGTTGCCATTGTGACCAGTGCCACTTCTCTTGGAAGGCCTTGGGAGTGGGGCGCCCAGACCGCAGAGGACGCAGCCTAGTCTTAGTTAGGCTAGGCAGGAGAAGCAGGGTTGCGGGGCCATTGAGCTTTCCCCAAACGAACAGCCCTGGGAGCAAGGGCTCTTGCAGAGCATGGGCCAGAGCTCGCGCTTTGTTGTTTGGGGTTAAAGTTCTTGCCAAAACCCCGTCACCTCCCATCCCGTTTCCTTTCCATCCCGAGGCAGTCTCGATCCTGCTCTTTTCCAACTTTTCATCTTCTATCAGTGCTCAGATACCCATTTTGCTCCATCTTCTCCGTAAGCTCAGTCGCTGGGCCTTCGACGGAGCGACGATTGCACAGACCCCAATCTCAGGGGTTCTTCTCTCACGGTATTCTTTTGCCGAGCGACCGAGGTGCAAGCAGTGGAGCTTTCCACTCCCTAGCTCGATTCCCGCATCTTCTTATTAGCCCGCGCGACCGGTTCCCGAATTCTTCGCTCCTCCGATACCGACTTCACCCATAATGGCGAAGCAGGTGCACTTGATCCCGCGGATGTCCGCGAAGGGCCCCTTCTCGGTCGAGGTACCCGGCCAGCAGCCCGTCGAGGGAGAGACGCCCGTCCGGAGACACCCGCTTGCCGTCAACGGCTTGTTTACAAAGCCCAGCGATGAGATCACGACCGTCCACGAGCTCGTCCGCGCGAGCGTGGCCAAGTTTGGTAATGCCAAGTGCATGGGCTCGCGGAAGCTGGTGCGGACGCACCTCGACAAGAAGATGATCAAGAAGGTGGTCAACGGCGAGGAGCGCGAGGTGGAGAAGACATGGACCTTCTTCGAGATGAGCTCCTACGAGTACATCAGCTACACAGACTACGAGCGCTTGACGCACCAGCTCGGTGCCGGCCTGCGCAAGCTTGGTCTCGTCAAGGCCGACCGGGTTCACATTTACGCCGCCACGAGCCAGAACTGGCTGGCCATGGCGCACGCGGCCGGCTCGCAGAGCATGCCCATAGTGACGGCCTACGACACGCTGGGCGAGGAGGGCTTGCGGTACTCGATGGTCGCTACGAAGGCCAAGGCAATCTTTCTGGATCCCCACCTTCTGCCGACCCTGACGAACGTTCTGGCTGCGGCCACCGAGGTCCAGGCCGTTGTCTGGAACCCCCAGCACCAGGTCAACCCGGAACACGTCGAGAAGCTCAAGGCATCATACCCTCACATCACCATCCTCAGCTTTGACGAGCTGCAGAAATTGGGTGAGGAGAACCCCGTCGACTTGGTTCCGCCGTCGCCTGAAGATCTCTGCTGCATCATGTACACCTCAGGCTCCACGGGCACTCCCAAAGGCGTACCAGTGACGCACGCGGCTGTTATTGCGGCTGGTAAGTTTCCTCTGTCCGCTGGTTTGTCTTTGGAACGACACGAAGCTGACAAGTCGGACCTGCAGTTGCGGGTGCGAGCGTTATCGTCGAGCAGTTTATTGGACCCGGAGACGGCCTCCTGACATACCTGCCGCTGGCGCATATCCTCGAGTTTGTCTTCGAGCATGCCGCTATTTACTGGGGCGCGACGTTGGGTTATGGTAATCCCAAGACCCTGTCAGACGCGTCGGTGCGTAACTGCAACGGAGACATTCGCGAGTTCAAGCCCACCGTTTTGATTGGTGTGCCCGCTGTCTGGGAGACTGTCAAGAAGGGCATTATCGGCAAGGTCAACGCCGGCAGCGCCGTCGTCCGGGGACTGTTCTGGGGCGCCCTGGCCTTGAAGGAGAAACTGATGGCCTCGGGCCTGCCGGGTAGCGGCGTCCTGGATGCTGTTGTCTTTAAGAAGGTCAAAGAGGCTACGGGCGGCCGTTTGAAGCTGTGCCTAAGCGCCGGCGGCCCGGTTTCCAAGGACACACAGAAGTTCCTCAGCATGGCCATCTGCCCCGTCATCATCGGCTACGGTCTCACCGAGACGACGGCCATGGGCACGTTGCAGAACCCGCTTGAGTGGACTTCCGAGTCGATCGGTACCATGACGGCCTCAATCGAGGCCAAGCTGGTCGACTTCGCGGATGCCGGTTACTTCGCCACCAACAAACCGAACCCTCAGGGTGAGATCTGGCTGCGCGGCCCGACAGTCCTAAAGGGCTATTACGACAACGACAAGGAGACGGCCGAGGCGCTGACCGCGGACGGCTGGTTCAAGACGGGCGATATTGGCGAGTGGGACAAGAACGGCCATCTAAAGATCATCGACCGCAAGAAGAACCTCGTCAAGACGCTTAACGGCGAGTACATTGCACTCGAGAAGCTCGAGTCCATCTACCGGTCGGCCCCGGTCGTTGCGAATATCTGCGTCTACGCCGACATCTCGCAGGCCAAGCCCATCGCCATCATTGTCCCGGCCGAGCCCGCACTCAAGAAGCTGGCTGCCACGCTAGGTGTTGAGGGTGAAGGTCTCGAGGTGCTGGTTCACGACAAGAAGTTGCAGGGCGCTGTCCTGAAGGAGCTCCAGGCTGCCGGCCGTGCTGGTGGTCTTTCCGGCATCGAGATTGTGGAGGGTGTGGTGGTGGTGGATGATGAGTGGACACCGCAGAACGTAAGGCTTTCTCTTGGCCCGTTTCCAGATTAATTACGCATGGCTAACACGCAATATAGAACATGGTCACGGCAGCCCAGAAGCTCAACCGCCGGGGTATCCTTGACAGGTACAGGAAGCAGGTTTCCGAGGCGTACGGCGCCTCAAGCTAAAGGGAAGGCGGGGAAGCGGATGGTTGACTGGGGAGTTGAAGGAAGTGGACAGCGTACTTGTTACTATTACTTGTGATATATCCTTCCCTGGTATGGCTTTTGGGTTGTCGCTTTTTGTCGTCGTTCTGTGACGGACTGGCTACGCTTGAGGGTGCTTGATCAGGTCTGGTGTAGCTACCTTAATGTTTGTTTGTCAGCGCGTTGTCATTTCTCAATATCCCTCATTGGAAATGATGTGACTATTGCTCGAGTGTCTCTAAGACAGGCATGAGAACACACTGATGATCTTTCTGAGACGTTTCCTACTACTCGACGGATGACGATGATGAGTCGTGCTCAATCAGACCGTCAAAGTGTCAGACAGGGGTTAGCATGACGGTACAAGTCAGCCCTTCTTACACAGGCGCGGTTCCCAAACACAAGACGACTGCCGCAGAGGATAATGTGGTTTGGGGCTGTGCTGGAAAAATACACAACACACATGTATGTAGGAAAAAGATATTGCTAAAACACACAACAACGCGCGCGTGCGCGGGACGCCGGAGTTACGAGACGGTCCCCAAAACCACCTTTGCCAAGTTACTGCGCCTCCGTCACCGTTTCACAGAACCGCCCGTTCGCAACAGGTGGGTTAGCCTCCCTGCAAAGTGCAAACCCCAGAATCAAGTCATCGCCGCCGACACTGAGAAGAAGCCTTAGAACCCTTGAGCTGACACCAGTTTGTGGTGTAGTGAGGTCTCTTCTTGCCTTTGCCATCTCTCTCAAAATATCGGCAACGCAAGATGGGCGGTGGAGTGATCCTCCATCCAAACATACTCCGTCAACCCCCCCCCCCTCTAACACCCCTAAACCCCACAAGGTATCCCGTCACACATGATCATCCCGCAACCGTAACCGTAACAGCAACAAATACCATCGTCACCCATGACACGAAGAGAGTCTTTCATTCCAACCCAACCCAACCCAACCCAGGAATCGGAAAGAGCAGAAGGAGAAGGAACAGTAGGAGGGGTTAGCAGCCGAAAAGAGAGGAGGCGGAGGAGGAGGAGCGGTCTATTCAGTAGTAGCACTAGTAGTCACACTAGACCGTCGTACAGCGACAGGGCCGAGACAATGGTGGCGTCGCGCTGGCTGCCCTCCTTGAACTCTTGCATGTCGAGGCTGCCGTTCTCGTCCTTGTCCATCATGCGGAAGATCTTGCGCACCCGCTTCTCGGGCGTGTCCTCGTCCTCGGGGAGCTTGACCATCGAGCCGACCTATCACGCGCCAAATAGTCAGAAGGGGTTGCTTGTGGGGAAGGAAATTGTGAGGGGGAGGCGGAAACGAAAACAGAAAGGGAAAGGGAAAGGGAAAGGGGACAATACCATTTTGTAAATGGCCTCGACAATCTTGAGCATCTCGTCGTAGCTGATCTTGCCGTCGCCGTCAATGTCGTACAGCTGAAACGCCCAGTCCAGCTTGTCCTCCATCCTGCCGCGGCTCGTCACGCTCAGCGCGCAGATGAACTCCTTAAAGTCGATGGTGCCAGACTTGTCTGTGTCGAACACGTTGAAGACATAGTCGGCGAACGTGGACGGGTCGCCAAACGGGAAGAACTGGGCGTAGATCTTTTGGAACTCGCTCTTGGTGAGCATGCCCGACGGGCAGTCTTTGAGGAAACCTATACATTTTTGGGGGGGTGTTTAGCAAAGCGAAGTGCTTGTCCTCGCCCCCGCGCGCGGGAGTGGTATGGGTCGTTTGCTACGCACCCCTATACCATTGCTGTAACTCCTTCTTGTCAAAGTTGGTCGACTTTTGCAGCTCCTTCAGCTGGTCATCCGGGAGCTTCTTGGACTGTCTGTGGGGCGGAGGAGCATGTCGGTCAGTGATGAGTTCTGCAGACACGATCTTGTCATAGGGTCCTGCGCCGGCGTTGCTATCAAGTGCTGAGCGGGGGCGCGCGCGCGAAAGGGTTCGTTCCAGCGCCGCGTTCATAAGCGCCAACCGCCTGCCCCCCCCCCCCCCCCCCAACCCCCCTCGCGCGCAACCACGAGATGCGCCATGTCCCACCAACAATCCCGAATCAATGAGCCACTCACAGATTTCCCATATCTAAAAGGCTGGCTGGTTTATTGTCGCCGCCGTGGCCAGTGGTTCTGACGCTGGCAGCGCCGAGGGGGGACGAGGGGTCGTTGGGTGCGACAAGGATTGGCCGCTTCTCACTCAATTGCTGAGGACGAGCTGCGGTAGATCCCGTAGATCTCAAGATCGTATTGGGCTCTTGTTGGTATGTAACGTCTTTGGTGCAGGGAAGTAAAGGTCGTTGAATGGGAAAATAGCTCGTCGAAATTCGTCGGCCGAGGTGTGGGATTGGCAAAAAGGAGGAAGCGCTGTTTGGGAGAGTTGGAGAGTTTACTACTGGTGCATAATAACGGACAACGGAGACAAACAGGCAAGTTGAGGCAGGGCAAAGTCCAGGCGCGCGGCGGGACCGGGTGTCTGTGACGGGAGCGATGGTTACCGCAGTCCCACTTGAACCAACGGCGCGGCTCGCACGGCCCTGGTGACACTGTAAGGAGCATCTCAGGGGAGCACCTCGGGCACAGTGCCGAAGTGCAAGGTCCGCTTTGCTTTGCTCTGCCTGGCCCATCTCTAACAGCGTCCTAACAACATCCGGTTTGTTGCTCTGTGAGGTAACCATGCGACACCGGGTCTGGCTCACTGCTTTTGAAACTCGAATTATGAGCACCAACGTTGATCTTTGTTCCACATTATTATCTCTTTTTAATGACCAACCCGGCCCCCCCCCCTCTCTCCAAACAAAAAAAAATCAAAGACCGAGTGGACTGCGGCCCGCAAGGCTGGCGTCGGTCATGAGGGGCAATGAGGGGCATCGCTCAGGACGCAAGGCAAGGCCAGGGAGTTGACCCCAGCGCCGGGCGGCATTATTAGGGAGTGGGGCGGGCAGTTGGCCGGGGTGTCAAGAAGCAAGCCACCCCCAAGGTTTTGTTGTTGCGGTGACCACAGAACCTCGATAACTACGAATAACTACCTCGAGGAGGCCCCGGAGGATCGCACGCTAGGAAAGCCCTCTTTGTGGGCCTGCTACGGCTGCGGCGATCCTCCTGATCAAAAACCAACCCTCGAGAAAACCAGTCGACCGGAAACAACCCCCAAACCGGCAATTTCCAATTTTCCATCCCATCCCAGGGGGACAAGAACACTGCAGAGTGGCACCATGCAGATGCACCAAGCACAAGGGGGGGGGGGCCATGCCACCAATCGCCGTGATGCCACCTGCCGATAGTTACCGTCCAAACTCAACACCAAAAAAACGAAAACGAGGGCCGCCTCATACAGTACATGAGATGCCTTACACAAAGATCTCCCCGCTCACAGTGTGGCTGTGCAACAATGCCAAGAGGGGAAAATCGCTGCGGTTGCTGCCCGGCGCCAATCACCCAGACCAGGGAAAGACAATTGTGCCATGAGCACTCCGCGGAGGCAACGGTGCACGTGGCGAGTAAAAGTGTATTTTGTAGTACCGAGTAGAATCTGCGCAATTCTGTTGTTGGATGTAGGTGACAGTGTCCAGTTGAGTCGATGATTGGTTTAAACGATGAGTCCTTTTCAAGATAGAATAAATATATGGATACACAACAAGGAATGAATTTCACGATGAATTTGATCGACCGATGCATATATAAATAACCCAGCAATAACCCAGCATGCGAAGCGAAACCCCCTCCCCACATGCTTCGTCCACGGATACCGAAACAGACTCTCCCTCGCCATGCTTCCCGTCCATTCCATCATGACATGAGTACCTCGGAACAAGTAAAGAAGATAGGTCTAGGAACCCAGGGGAATGAAGGAACAAAGACCAGACGCTCAAAGATGACACAGGAAAAAAAGAGAGAAAAAACGAAGGCCTTTCTTTCCCATAACCTCCCATGAACACACCACTTGCCCATCACCCAACAACAGCCTTCATGCTCAAGCTCTCCAAGAAGCCGCCCAAGTCCTCCTTCTTGACCTCCACCACACAATGCTCAAAGCTATCAATCCTCACCCTGGCATTCGTCTCCCCAACCACATCCTGAAACGCTGTACCAAACCGATTCAACCCATACCCCCGCTCCCGAGCCGCCTCGTCGTCCTCCTCATCATCCGCGTCACTCTCCTCGCTATCCTCCTCGCTCTCCGTCTCCTCCTCGTCCTCCTCCTCCTCTTCATCTTCTCCGTCTTCGCCCTCGCCGTCGCCCCTCTCCTTCTCCTCCTCTCTCAACCGCCTCCTCGCCTCCCTCTTCTCCGCCCTGACCCTCTCTTTCACCCTCCTCGCCTCCTCCTTCGCCTTCCCCCTCTCCTCTCTCTCCTTGGCCTTCCTCTTCGCCGCCTCGCGATCCACAAAAGCCGTATCCGGGCCCCCGCCGCCGCCCGTCCCCACAACCACGTACACCCCCCTCTTCTCGTCCAGGCTCGCCACGACGAGCGGCGTCCCCCGCCCGCCGAGCGCCAGCCGGCCCGTGGCGTCCTTCTCCTGCTCGGCGAGCGCCTCGCCGATCCACAGGGCCAACTTGGTCAGCGCGCCTGGGTGGTTGAACAGCGCTGAGTCGGGCGCGTCCTTGACGACACACATGCGGAACGCGCGCAGGTGCGAGATTTGCTTCTTTTTCAGGATGGTGGTGCCCGTGGTGAAGATGGCCTTGTGCAGGAACTGCGCGGTGGGGAGCCCCGCTTTCAGGGACTCGATGTCCTCGAGCGCGTCGTAGGCTTCCCAGAAGCGAGGGAGCCATTCCTCGCTGGCTGCTGCCGTGGTGGAGGCGTTGTTGTCGTGGAGGTCCTGTTGCGATGGGCCGGTCGAGTTGGGGTCGGATGAGCCGGAGGAGGTGGTGGTCTTGCCTACTTCGAGGAGCGCCCCGATCACGACGCCCACGTCTTGGGCGCTGAGGGTCGCACGCCAGCCCCAGCTGCGGACGAAGCCCCATCCGTCTTTGGCGCCGCCTCGGTCTTTGCCGTCCGTGTCGATGGTGGGGACGAGCTCGTCCAGGTTGTAGAGGGAGGCGTACTTGAGGAGCTTGGTGCGGAGTTCCCGCTTCAGCATCATGTCCATGTGCGCGTAGCTCTGCTTGCACTGCACGAGGCTGACGCCCATCTTGGCGAGGAGTTTATGCAGCCGTTTGAGGCCGGTTTCGCTCCACGTCTTGAGGCGGGAAAAGAGGTAAGGGGAGTGTAGCATGCTATCGTAGAGGCTCCAGTGCCGGATAAGGAGGAATTTGGGTTCTGGAGAGAGGCGAATGCTCGTGTCTTCGGGGCTACGCGCTGTGGTGGGGATGATGCCTGTGTTCTCCGGCAGGACTCGGCCGTTGCCGACCTCTGGGGGGTTCAACCGCCGTACCTCGTCCCGCAGGAGCTGCCGTATCCTCGCGCCGCGCATGCCCAGCCAGCCGGAAGCGGGCCGGGCCTCTGAGCTGCGAACCGGCACAGCGACGCCGGCAGAGGAGCGCCCATAGAGTTCCATTGACGTGACGCCGACAATGGCCATCCAAAGCAAGTCGTTGTCTTCGCGACCAAGCTCCGAGGCAAGCGAGTACAACATGGAGGAGACCGGTTCGGAATACGAAGCACCCAGTCGGTAGTAGTCTCTCAAGATGCCCTCGTTCTTGCGCCGTAAACGAAGCAACCTCCGCCTGAGGGTCCGTGCGGATGGTGCTCGAGGCGGTTGAGCAGCAGTGGGGGGCTCTAAGGCATCACTTGAGAAAATGGCGTCGTCTCTTAGCGATATGAGGCCTCGCTGAGCGGGACGTCGAGGTGAGTCCGGGATTGGAGTGGACTGTGTGGGGTCAGCAGCAGTCATGAGAAAAAGAAGTCAACCGTACGCACCGAGTTACTCCGTCTCCGTTGCCTCGGTCGATCGTCATCCTCCTCGCTATCCTCATCCATAAAGTCCCACGACTTCCGCTTCTGTCCCGCCCGCCTCGGCTCCGCAACAACTGCCTCTTCTTCATCAATATCGCTCTCATCATCGTCCTCACTATCGCCCAGATCCTCCCCGTCGTCTTCAATATCAGGCATATCCACAAGCGCCACATACGCCTCCCGCTCTTTGGCCAGGTCATCCTCAATATCCCCGTCGTCAAACACCACAATCCCGCCCTTCCCAGGCCTATACGCCCGGTCGATACACCCGCCCTTCACACCCGCCGGTGTCCTCGCCAAAAACGACGTCGCCTCCTCCGTCTCCGGCTCCAACGGAAACCCGCCAAACACATTCCCCAAATTCCACGGCCGGTGCGCGTCCACGACCCACACCTCGACGCTCCCAAACGTATTATTCGCGTCCCCATCCCCCTCGGGCTCCTCGAGCCCCAGCACCGTCCCCAAGTCCGCCATGCCGCCCACGCCCAAGCAAACAACCACGCCGCCGGCGCCGCCGCGCGTGTCCATCATGGGCCGCACCAGCTCGCGGCCGACGCGCTCGAGGTCGGCATACCCGGCAACGGGCTGGATCTTGTGCGGGATGTAGTCATGCTTGAAGAGGCGAGTCAGGATGCGGCAGGCGCAGAGCGCGTCGGGCTCGAGGGCGACGAGAACGAGCACGGGCGGGGAGAGCGGGTGGCGCGTGTTTTGGAGGTGGAGGTAGAGTTTGGAGAGGAGGGAGCGCGGGAGGTACATGATCGCTCGCTCTCTCTCTCTCTCTCTCGTGTTTAAGTCGTGAGGATTGATAGTGTTTTTTCTCTCTCTGGCGCGCTTAAAGGTGGATTTGGGTTATTGAGGGATTCATGGGTGCGGGTTGACGCTGGGCTGGATTTGGGTTCGAATTGCGAAGGTGGGAGACGCCGTTTTGCGGCGACGCGATGGTTTCGTGATTTGCGGTTTAATTGTTAATCGAAGAGGATGTGGAAGATAGTAAAATGGTTGTTCACTAAAGAGTATAATGCACGGGTGGAAAAATATCAAAGGTGCAAACGCAAGTGGCCTGTCTGTAACGGGTGCCTAGCAAAACAGTGCCAGCGGTGTTTTTGAAATCAAGACTTACACCAGAACACAGAACACGCATTTGCACCCACTGCAACTGCAAGACGCGGTCCAGGGCGACGCGACGTGGGGAGGGATGCACTGTGGGCTGAGTCCATCGTTAACTGTGCCGCTGCACTGTGTAGGAGCCCGAGTCAAGTGTGGCTGCACGCTGCACGGGCCAGTTCGGCGAATTGCCTGCCGCGGATCTGCCAGCCCGCTGCGGTTGGCCCTCAGTGCCCTCATCACGGCCCTGTCCCGTGCCTGTCCCTGCCAGCCGTCGCTTCCATGGGTCCGCATCCGCACCCGCACGTCAAGAATCACCACATCCTCACATTTTATCATTCTGCCCCTCTTTTAGTGCAGCAACCTGACCGCCTCTTTGGATCCTCGGGTTTCAGTTCTGCAGCTGCGGGCGAGACCTCGCACTAGGGCCAGCCGCTCCAAATGCTCCGCCCGCCCACCTGTGACCTGCCCGTTCTGACACAAGAGAGGCAGGATCTCGGGGGAAGCATCTGAATCATCTCAATCATCCGAAATCTGTCGCAAGTTGCCATCACTGCGATTCCCATCCTGGAGATCTAGACATCATGCTTCGAGAAGAATCCGGCAAACAGCGGGGTTTCATCCCGATCTCGGGCTTGCTCATGGCTCTTGCCCCTCAGCCCTCCTCCTCCTCCTGCTTCTCCTTCTCCTCCTGCCCGAGAGGTGCACGCAATGTTGCATCCAGGTCCTTCGATTCTGATCGTTCCCAGGGTTCCCAGCCGCGATCGACCCGCCGGTGCGGCAAGTGAGCGTGATGCTGCTGGTCACCCGACCTTTCGCGGTGCCTTGGCAAAGCCGTCCCGACACGCTGGTAACTGGTAACGCCGCCAGAGTTGTTGGCCGCTCTTCACTTGTGCCTCCACGTCCCAGCACTGCGGTCGGGCTTCCTTCCCCATCTCCGGATGGTCCCCCCGCGCAGGTGGTTGGGCGGCGGGTTTCTGCCGTGGACCTGCACTGGTCCGCTAAGCTGGGTCGTCGGAGCCTGTACCGTGTGGCAGGGTCTCCAGCAGAGGGTCCGGATGCAGATATGGCGTTCTCTTCATGCAGCCAGACTGCACCAGATGCCACCATCTCCCGCTGTCCCGCAAGTGTCTGCCTGTGATTGGTGCTACCCCCGAGAGCTGGATATCCACTGCTCCACCCCCCCAGAGCGCCTTGGGTCCGGGAAGCTCGCAAGGTGCATCTTTTGAAAATCATTGTTTCCGCTTTTCCATATCCTTCTCCGCCTTGCGAAGCTAAGAACACATATTTAGCTCGCCGCTGGGTGGTCGCCTATTTTCCTTCTTGGCTGCCATGACTGGTAACCCTTGGACCGGGCTCCACGGAGCTCGTCCGCTTCACGGGGGGTCTGGTGGTGCGTCTCGGGCCTGCCCACGTACATATAATTGAATGCTACGCCCTGCTGCCAGCTGTCTCCAGCAGGACCCGCAGACTGCATCCATCCCCTTGTCATCCAGTCAAGTGCTGGGTGACCGTCCGGGCAGTGGACACTAGCTTGAGCGACATTGATTATTTTCGTTGCCGTTGTACGCTTCCATCACCACCGATTCATAGCTACGTCTTCATCCTGTCTGGTCAAATCCCGCGGGGAAATGTGTTCGAAGCATACTTCTTATCTTGCGACCATAGAAGCCCAACAGCACGTTTGACCAAAAACGTAAACCCTTTGAGGGACTACACAGTCGTGGATGCAGGAGGAGCCCGACAGTCCCCCGGGCGGGATGGAGGAACACGGCATCATCGAGCCACTCGGGGACGAGGATCTGCCCGAGGGGGCGCGGGAGGTCACTTCTGACTACGACCCAAGCGAGGAGGAGACCACATTCGGCTCCGTGACATCGAGCGTCAGCGGACATGTATGGGAGTATGGGCGGTATGTCATGGCCCTCTAGAGGGAAATACGTCGTCATACGGGACCGCGTGCTGATATACACACAGACGCTATCATGCCTTTCGATACGGGAGATACCCACTGCCGAACGACGAGGAGGAGTACAAGCGGGAGTCGTTGCGGCACACGATGTTGAAGGACCTCCTGGGCGGTAAGCTATACGCGGCACCAATCGGGGATAACCCTCAGAAGATTATTGATTTGGGTACCGGGTTTGGAGATTGGGCCATCGAAGGTGCGTGTGTCGCGCAGAGGTCAAGCAAAGTGGAAGCTGATCCATAGCAGTCGGCGAAGCCTTTCCGAGCGCCAAGGTCACAGGCGTGGACCTGTCGCCTATCCAGCCTCACTGGATTCCGCCAAATGTAGAGTTCATTGTCGACGACATTGAGGATGAATGGGTGCATGCCGATGACTACGATTTTGCACATTTTCGCTTTGTCAACAGCCTCCTCAAGGACAATGCAGGGGCCCTCAGCCGGGTTTTCCAGTGAGTTATTATTCCGGTCAAAGTGTTTGAAGGCAATGCATGTATTGACGCAATACCGCGCAAGGAACCTTAAACCAGGCGGCTGGGTCGAGGTCCAGGACATACTCCCGCAGGTGGCATCTGACGATAACACCATTCCACCCGATTATCCCATCACCAGGTTCTACTCCATGCTAAAGCCCGCGCTACGCAGCACATATGGATTTGACATAGATGTTCTGGACCACCTCCCCGGTCTCTTAGAGAGCGTGGGGTTCGTCAACGTGAACAGGAAGGTGTTCCACATGCCCTTGGGCGAATGGGCCCGGGACTCCAACCTGAGACTTCTTGGGGGCTACTTCCGCGAGGTTCTCATGGACCTTGTTGGCGCCATGGCTACGCGGCCGCTCGTGGAAGCCGGCTATGAGAAAGAGGAGCTCGAAGATTTGGTCAAGGAGGCCAACGCGGCGGCATGCAACAGGCGAATCCACGCCTATATGCCGATACACTTTGTCTGGGCTCAGAAACCGCCGGTTTGACCCCCCAGCCTGCGGAAGACGTTGTGGTGGCGGAATTATTTCCAGCCAGTGCCAAGTCACGGCCGAGCGACCTGGACGACACTCAGCTTTCCGACTTCACTCATCGCCAAACCCAGGAATCGTATGCACGCGAGTCACCCGCAGCCCCGCGATCCAAAGGAAAGCTCCCCGGACGAGTCAGAGACGCACCCTCAGGCCCGTCGACCCAATTTGCCGAGATAACGGGCGACATGCACGACCACGTTACCGGCCGCCGTTCGACCCTCGAAGCACAGCGTTGCAATGCAGATGCAGGTAGATGCAGGTCTGGCCCGTCCGGGCGGCCCATGGAAGGGGTCCGTGACAGTGATTCGCTCTTCGCCGTTATTGCCAGCCCGTGGTGACGGAAATGGTCACCGAGGGATTTTGACAGAGTTGCCCTGGGATCGTAGTCGGCGATCTGGGTGCTGCACTTGCACATGTGTGGTCGAGGGATGGATGGTATGGGGGGCGGATATGCCGGCGTGGTGTTGCCGGCAGGGCAGGAGGGGGGTAGCCAAAACCAAACCATGTCTCCCTTTTCAGCAAGGTGCATCTCAACTTGATCCCACCTTGGGGTAAAAGTTGCTTCAAGGAAGATACTCTGCATTTTGTCTAGGTTTTGTCAAGGAGGGATCATAAATTACATAGATTACCTTGAAAGGAACAACAGCTATAAGTATGTTCCCTGCAAAAGAAAAGAAAAGAAAAGAAAAAAAGCAATATATACATAAAAAAAAAAAAAAAGGTATCCTCTGACGAAACATTGTTTGCCCATTACCATAGTCAAGTCCCTCTTTTTGACCTGCTTGGTAATATGCTTTGGTTTCTTTCTCTAGGGTTGATCAAAACTTTGAGGCACCACTGCCGCTGCGGAAACCAAAGTGTGGCGCTGGAACGGCCCGCTATCGAACCCCTAGAGATTTGAGGGAACACCCCACAACCCTCCCCAACAACTGCCGCCGATTCATTGCCTGTCCTACCTACCACGTATGCCCTCGAGTTGCCGGTTGCAGTTGGTCTCTTCAAGCGGATTCGCATCCAGTGCAGTCCCAGTGCATGGAATTTATTGCTCGTGCATAAGATCAGGTAGGTGAGTAGGTAGTCAGTCAATCGATGCTAATATGCAAGATAAGGTAGGCGGCTTCCAAAACCGTGACACACCAGCACCATGACGAATGCCCACGGCACCCTGGAGGCACAATGCCTCTCAGCAGCCGAGCAAATCAGCTCTGAGTGTGCTGCCGTCTTGAGAGTTGACGGCGTCACCGGAGGGCTTGCGGGTTGCGGTGAACCGCTGGTGCAGCTCCTCCAACGACAGACCTCTCAGCTGCTCAATCTCTACGAAGGACGGCGGGTTGGGGGGGCACCTATTTCGAGCGAAGAAACAGAGTTTGAGGACTGCAAGGCACTGCTGCTAAAACGGCTAGACGACATCATCACTGCGTCGTATGCCAAGTTCTATGCCTACATGTTCAAGGAGTTGCCTGGGTGCTGGCGCCAGCTCTACACAGATGCAAGCATCCTCAAATTTGCTCTGTTGTACATGTCATGGCCAGTCGCCCGTTCTTCTGCTGGAGCACAGCATGGCAAGGAAGCGGTAGAGGGGGGACTGGATGCCATGATCCGAACTCTTGATCTCGCGCTCATACTTGCCGGGGGAGCGGGAGAGCATAGAGGCAGGCAGTGGATCGACAAGGCTTTCTCCCTGCTCGAGGAGGTCTGGCAAGCCGCCTCGTCAACGCCATCACGACTGAGTGACTCCCCCAATACCAACTATCCGGAGGAGAGACCATCCAAAAGAAACAAGACATCCGCCGAGCAAACCCCAACAAACCCCTGGCAAGACGCCCTGTCATTCTCCTCCCACGAGCCATTCACACCACCCGTCTCACGCCCCATCCGCCGCGTCCACGACATCTCCCTCGAAGATTTCCAATCCTACATGGCGCGCCCCAAAAGCCCCAACCTCGGGCCCCTCCCCCTGATCATCACGGGCCTAACCGACACCTGGCCAGCACGCACCACCCGCCCCTGGGGCAAACCGTCCTACCTTCTCTCACGCACCTTTGCCGGCCGCCGCCTCGTCCCTGTCGAGCTCGGCCGCAGTTACGTCGACGCCGGCTGGGGGCAGCAGATCCTGCCGTTTGGCGCCTTTCTCGCCGAGCACGTCACCGACGGCAAACAGAACCCCGCCGAGACGCCAAAGAGGACGGGCTACCTGGCCCAGCACCCGCTCCTGTCCCACCTCCCAACCCTCCGGTCCGACGTCCTGATCCCCGACCTCTGCTACACCGCCCCGCCCTCGCATCCGACCGATCCGTCCCAGGACCAGCCCGAGCTGCTGGACGGGCCCCAGCTGAACGCCTGGCTCGGCCCGCCGGGCACCATCACGCCGCTCCACACGGACCCCTACCACAACCTGCTTGCGCAGGTTGTCGGAAGGAAGTATGTGCGGCTGTACACGCCGTGGACCGGGAACGACAAGATGCGGGCGAGGGGCAAAGAAGGGGGCGTGGAGATGGGGAATACCAGCGCGGTGGACGTGGGTGTTGTGGAGGGGTGGGACGAACTATCCGGGGAGAACGGAGGGTGGTGTGGGGAGGGGGAGAAGGAATGGGAGGGCGAGTTCAGGAAGGTCGAGTACCTGGATTGCATTCTCGGCGAGGGGGACGTGTTGTATATACCCATTGGGTGGTGGCACTATGTGAGGGGCTTGAGTGTGAGTTTTAGTGTCAGTTTTTGGTGGAATTGATGGGGTTAGTGGTAAAGGGGAGGCGTCATGGGGCAGAAGGTGTGGTAGACGGGGAGAGAACTTTTACCCGCCTTCGAAACGACTAGGTAGTTAATGGTCTCTCTATATGCGGCGAAATAGTCTACCATTAAAAATGTACTTGAGACGTGTCAAAATATCATAAAGTCAACTGGCCGGATGGTTTTACTTGAGAGACTCGAAAGGTACTCACGACTCACTTGAGTGAGTGTTCCGCTTCCCCAAGCAACAATCGGAACCATAAACGATTCATCGGGTATGGTGTAGCGGTAACATCGTTGACTCTCACTTCTCAGGAGTGACTGCTCTCTCAACAGCCCCGGGTTCGACTCCCGGTATCCGAGTCACTTTTTTAGTTTTTTATTTTATTCATGCGCTGGCATGTGAATCCTCAACTCTTTATGCCCTAATCTGGTTCATAACTATGGAGCTCCGTTTCGCTGTGCATTTGTGTTTATGGTTGATCCCGAGTGAGCTTGCGACCAGGATGTCTCACTTCAGTGGCCTGGCGTTTACGGGGTCTCAGCCCCTGAAACCGCATCCAATCGGGCTGAGCCGCCCATTGAAACGGCGCGCGGCAGTGGGCCGCAGGGACCCTTGCAGCGCGCGGCTTGTGTCTCGACATTTCGTCATGTGGAAATCTGTCTTTTGAGAAAACAACACGTCGGGAGTGGCAGCTCGGGTAAACGGTACCTTATTGCTCGGCGTGCAAATGCCCAATTGGCCCCGGAGGCCATTCCCACAATCCCACGACGTTCCCTGACCATGACCGCGACAGCCAGCACCCGCCAGCCATGACATCGTCGTCGCTGTCCCGCGCCGAGGCGCTGACTCTCCTCACCATTACCGCCGCCTGCGTCGCCATCCTCGCAAATGCCTTCCAGGGCGACGACAAACCACTCATCGTCTCGCTCGCTCTCAGCGGACTGGCATTCTGCGCTTCCTTCTCGTTGATCCGCTGGCTCGGCCCGACATTCATCAAGGCCGGCTTCAAGGGTGCCGATCTGAGCAAGCACAACCGCCAGGAGATACCGGAATGCATGGGCGCCGTATGCGCCGCTGTGTACCTGTTTGCCATCATCGTGTTTGTGCCGTTCGCCTTCTACAAGGATGTCGTTGCTGCTACGAGCGGAGGCGGGAATAAGGACGTGGTGCTCGAGGCAGAGCATGTGCAGCAAGGACGCTTCCTGCACAGGTTCCCGCATAGCAAGGTGGGTTGCTTGGCAATTCCAAGGTCGAGCGAGGGATGGGAAATAATAATTAAACCTTGGGATACTAACGGGGCGCCATAGCTCTCATCGTACCTCTCTGCCATCGTCTCTCTCCACACCATCGCCTCGCTCGGCCTAGCCGACGACCTCTTCGACATCCGCTGGCGGCACAAGTTCTTCATCCCCGCCTTCGCCGCCATTCCGCTCCTCGTCGTCTACCGCGTCGACTTCGGCGTCACCTCCATCGTCGTGCCCATCCAGCTCCAGCCCTACCTCGGCCAACTCCTCGACCTCGGCGCGCTCTACTACGTCTACATGGCCGGCGTCGCCATCTTCAGCCCCAACAGCATCAACATCCTCGCGGGGATCAACGGCATCGAGGTCTCGCAGTCCCTCGTCATCGCCGTCCTCCTCGCCGCCAACGACTGCCTCTACCTCCTCACGCCCTACCCCCACCCCGCCACCGACTCGCACCTCTTCTCGCTCTCGTTCCTCCTCCCCTTCGTCGGCGTCTCGCTCGCCCTGCTCTGGCACAACTGGTACCCGGCGCGCGTCTTCGTCGGCGACACGTACTGCTACTTTGCCGGCATGGTCTTTGTCGTGGTCAGCATCCTCGGCCACTTCTCCAAGACGCTGGTCCTGCTCCTGCTGCCGCAGATCGCCAACTTTGTCTACTCGGCCCCGCAGCTGTTCGGCCTCGTGCCCTGCCCGCGCCACCGCCTGCCGCGGTTCCGCGCGCGCTCCGGGCTGCTGGAGCCGAGCGTCACGGCGTGGGCGCCCGAGCGGCAGCCGAAACCGCCCGTCGCGTGGGGGCTGAGATTGCTGGGCCGGTTGAGGCTGTTGAGGGTTACGCTGGACGAGGAGGGCCGGTTTGTGGAGACGAGCAACTTTACGATTTTGAACCTCTGGTTGGTGTGGAGGGGCCCGTTGAGGGAGGACCGGCTGGCGCTGGAGATCACGGCCATGCAGGCGGTCGTGGGGCTGTTTGGGTTGTTTGTGCGGCACCGGCTGGCGAGGTTGGTTTTCAAGGAGGATAATTGGAGTATAAACTAGGCGGTGATCCGTAGGTGGCCTTTGTATTCTTGATGTGTTTATTATAGAAGTGGTGTATAGTACCGCATTACTCTGAAGGCGAACTGAGTGGCTGGCCAAACCGAGGTAGCTACTACGGTGGCTGGGTTTTTATTCCTTGGTTTGGTTTCATAGTGATTTGTCTAGTGGTGAAAATGAATATACTGTACGATACCAGTGTCATAGAAAGCGATGCATACATATATACATACCATCGGGTCTCTTCTCCATTCCGACCTCCCTTCTACAACACTAAGCCCGACGACGGAGAATTAAGATATGCAGCGCTGCGAGAGGAAGTGGTCATGGGTTTTTTTTGCCCATTTATTGTTTCTAATCTCAAGTAACTACCTAGATAAGAATTTTTCCACGAATAACGGGAATCATACATACATACTCTCAAGGCGAAAGCCCAAAAACTGCTAGACTAGTTCTCGGACCCGTTGCCATCACACCTCTCACACATTAGGCGTTTACATAAAGCCACCCCTCCCATCGGTAATTTAAATTTACAACTTGCTGATATCCATAACACTAAGCTGCACCTGGTTGGTGGTGCTGGGCGGTAGCTGGCCGGCGCCCATGATGAGCAGCTTGGTCGGGTCGTTGAGCACGCGGAGGTGGCGCGTGTAGGCGTTCTTCTCCGGGGTGGCGACGCGCGTCCAGGGGGTGCCGGCCTCGCCGAGCCCCGTGTTGACGTAGACGTCGCCCGAGCTGTGGGCGCTGGCGATGATGGTGCCGTTCTTGCCGCCGATCGGGGTCCACACGACGTAGGGCGAGCCCGTCGGGATGTAGCCGTCGGCGGTGCGCAGCGGGACGCCCGCCGCCTGGCCGAACTGCTCCGGGTCCGAGACGATCTTGTAGAAGACGGGGAATTGGTAGGGCGTGAGGATCGGGTTGCCGCCGTGCTCGTACGTCATGATGTACTTGCCGTTGGGCAAGCGCGCGACAGTGGGCATGCCCGGGCGCTCTGTGTAGACGGACGAGGTGACGTCGTCGACGACAGGGCCCCAGTTCTTGAGATCGGTGGTGGTCTGGTGCACCATCTTCTGGCCGTAAGTCTCATTCATGCGCTGGTCCGAGTAGTAGCAGATGAGCTTGTTCTCGTGCCGCATGAGAAATGGCTCCCAGACAGGCGTCTTGTCGTTGGTGGGGATCGCCACACCGCCTGCTGCGATGTGCGAGACAAACTTCCATGTCTTGCCCTTGTTGGTGGAAGCATAGAGATCGATGTGAGTGCTCGAGAGATCCGTGGGGATGGAGCTGCCGGCAAGCAGAACCGTCTCCTTGGGGAAGCCGGCAAACGGCTTGTCCAGGATGTAGATGAACGGCTGGTAACGAAGACCTGCAGAGCAAGCACTGGTTAGACTCTGGCCATCTCGCATGCTCACAAGGGGCTGAGGAATGACTGTACCAAATTCATTGGCCGTATCTTCGACGCGCGAGATCTCTTTCCAGTTGTAGCCGCCATCAGTGGACCGGAAGATGGGAAAGTACACCGTGGGAGGCTCAGGGCTGTAATTCTCCCATGTAGCTAGTAGGTCGCCATTCTTGAACTGCGCCGTGCGAGCGTAGAGCACGCGCGGGTCCGTGTAGTTGTCTGGAGGCGTGAAGACGACCCGTTGCGCAAAGGTCTCGGGGGTCTTCGGCTTATTGGGAGCAGCCGAGACGAGCGGGAGAACAGACAGGACGAGCGTTGACCACTTCATCTTGACGGTGGTCTTGGTTGTCGAGTATGAGCTGGAGAAACTCTCATGTCATAACTCGGCCATGAGAGCTGTATATATAAGAGCATTTGACATCATGGCCAGAGCCTCATCCTCGCCGTCATCGGTTACATTGTCGGCTGCCGGGACCTGCTCCAATGATTCCTTGAAGCGTCAAGTGCCATGGCTCTGTGAACAAGTACCGGGTTGTTGTCAACCTCGACGCCGGTGATTGGCGCGGCTGCGAGCATCCAGTACCTGCGTCAAGGCGTGGTCCCGGGAACCGGGGTCAGCCAGTCGGAAGTATCCGCCTCGCTTCGCTCTGGTTCTCGGCTTGTGATCTCATGTGCCATCCGTGGTGTTCACCGGCCAGATATCTCTCCCTAGCACATTTCTCCGGCCCAAGGACGATTCCGTATATCAGATGCGCGCCAATTGCAACACTGCCAACGGATAGCTGCATTTTTAGCGCTTAGGTTAGGGGAGCTTGGAGAAGAAACTCGCCGTTGACGGGCGGGACCGCGGAGGAATTGGAGCAAAGACGATCTGTGCCCAGCCTCTAAAGAATTAAAAGCAGCGCTTACGGTAGAATGATTCCATTGTGCCACAGGCTGGCCGACCACGTTGCCGACATACTGTACAGTACATAGCTTCGTTTATGGCGGGTCTTGATTTACCAGCGACGGACTTGAATCGTCCGAATAAACCCAGACAAGCGAGAAATACCAAGTAAACTGCCAGTGAAGTGCCTTGTCTTTCATGCGGGGAAGCCGCTGCGGGTGCGGGGGAATAGTGGGGGTTCGAGCCCTTGCCCTCGGTGATCGGTGATCGTAGCGAGATCAAGTGTAGGAAATTACTCCGCCCCTAGTGTGGTTGCGTTTGTGCCGTGTGGACGAACTGGAGGCTGGTTTGACCGAGGTGCCGAGAAATACGTGGGAGATGGCTCCAGCACTGTACATACCTTACACAGTAACGTTGAGAGGTTCTCTCGCCAAAATCAGGGAGCCTAACGGTATGGCAAACAACCTGCTGTTCCTTCCAGAAGAAGTCGAGAACGTGGAGCTTGGTGTAAGATGATTGGGCTGCGCAGATTCGGGCCCACTTCGTAGACCCACAGAGAGCACTCAGCTTCTGTCTCCTGCCGAGCCCAGAAACGGCCCCTCCATCGTTCACACCACACCACACCACGGCACCTGCCGCACGTCGCAAGATGAACACCACACAACCGCTGCCCTCCATGTCCAAAGCGGCCGCGTTTTTGGCGGACCCGCCGGCGGTTGATGACCGCCCCAGCTTCGAAACCATCATCAAGCACGGCCACCAGGATCTCGTCCAGGCAGTCGCCTTCAATGGCCACGGCGACCGCTGCGCGACAGGCTCCGTCGACGGCAAGATCCGCGTATTCAACCGCCACAAGGATGGCTCCTGGCGGATATGCGATACCTGGGGAGCCCACGCCAGCGAGATTCTAGAAGTCTGTGCATACCATTCATCCTGCTTTCCCGCTCCCCTGCTCCCCTGCTCCCCTGCTATCCCCCACTCCCGCACGACACGACACTAACTAGTCCAACCCTTTGCGCAGATCCAATGGCTCCCGACAACCATCTACCCCAATCTCCTTGCCTCGCTCGGCATCGAAGGCCGCTTCAAGCTCTGGGCCGAGGACCCCTCGGCGGCCCCGGGCCGCCGCTTCGCCGAGTCGACCCGCAACGGACCCCTCATCACCATCCCGTCCCGCTCCCCGCACCTCCACGCCAACAACCCAACCACCGGGCTCGGCAGCCCAGCCCAGATACCCCCAACCTCGTCGTCCTCCGACCCCACCATCACAGCCGGCGGCACCTCGGGCGTCAGCAGCTCCAGCAACGCCCCGGCCGCGAAACCCGCCTTCGAGACCCGCAACGCCCGCTCCCCCTACCGCTCCTTCTCGCTCAAGCACCTCGACGACACGCGCACCACCTACCTCGCCCTGCTCTCCGCCGACGGCGGCCTGACCGTCTACGAGAACGACCGCGTCGAGAACCTCGCCGCCTTCACGCTGCTCGACGAGCTGTCCGCCGCCCCCGACGGCCAGCGCGTGACCACCCGCGGCGAGGAGACGTCGTTCCGGGTGCGCTTCGACCCCAACCCGGACGTGTGCTACGCGGCGCTGCGCGCCGGCGTCCCCTCGGATGCGCTGGGCTTGGTGGTGGCGGTGATGGACCGGGTGAGGGTGTACAGGACACGGGACACGATTCGCTCGTCGCTTGGGGTGGCGGCCGCGTGGAAGGGGTTTTATCTCGCTGCCGAGGTGGGGTTGGGGGTGCATAGGGGGCTGGTGAGGGACGTGGCGTGGGCGCCGGGGAATATTCGCGGGTATGATGTGATTGCGACGGCGTGTCAGGACGGGTGGGTGAGGGTTTTTCGGCTGGATGCGTTGCTCCCCGGGCAGCGGGACGAAAACCCGTCTCGGGAGGAGGATGGGGAGGGGGAGGAGGAGGAGGAGGGGAGCGGTGGAGGCCAGTGGGCAACGGGGAGGGTGAAGAAGCATGGGTTGCGGCGGAGAGTGGATGGCGACGAGAATGCTGTGAGGGCGTCGCTCATGTCTTCGTCGGGGATTCGAGCCGGGTTGGATCAGAGTCGGGGGAATCTGGAGACAAGGACGACGGGGCTGCCGGGCCGGATCGGGCATGTCATGACGGAGATCTCAAAGCTGGACTGCCATCGGACGCCTGTCTGGCGGGTCGGGTTTGACGACGATGGACAGATCTTGGGCAGCGTGGGCGACGAGGGCAAGCTCATGTGCTACCGCCAGAAGCCGGATGGGGCGTGGGCCAAGAGCACCGAGATGGCTATGATCAAGATGAAGATGGCCACCCCTTGACCGGGCCTAAGTTGTTGGGTATTTTCCCCACAACGGCTCTGGGGCAGTCGCACACCACTTGACTGGGTATCTTAAACAGCCCCAAGGTTCGTGTGATACGCGGTTGGGTGTGTACCCTATCCAACAGCCGGCTCGAGGCAATACGAAAGCCGAACTTTTGGGCTCTCGAGGTTGAGGTTGGGCCGTGGCCAGAGAAGGCCCAAATTCCCGAACGGAAATGAGCAGGCTGCGTGGAGACCAGCTGGGGTCGCAAGTACTGGGTGGACACGGACATGCCCCTTTCAGGCTGCGCGATACCAAGCATTCAGCTGGATCTCGCTTGGGACAACCGCTTTCTCCTGGGCGGCCGGGAACAAAGTAAGTGGAATGGGCATCACTCCAAAAGAGAAATTCCAGCCGACACAGCCGGTGACTGGATATCTCGAATCCGGGGAGCGCATTGAGAAGGGCATCAAGTCTTTCAGTTTCCCTGATAGAAGAGGCTTTCCCTCGATGAGTGAAAGTCGAAAGCTTCGCGGATCCGGGACGAGGCCGATGCTCCATAAATAAATGCAGTATTGCTCGACCGCGGGATATATGGTATTGCTGGCTGGGGAAGAGGAAGAGGAAGAGCAGAACGCAGTGCAGACCGGCCAGGTCAGGCCAGGCCATCATCCGTCGATATAGACTTTGGTCTCACTCCTTCCACAGCTATGAAGATCTATTGTTCTAAATTTTTTATTTTTTTGAAGCCTCAATAAAATACGTAATATTACCGACCAGTCATCCACTTAAGTTACTTTAACGACGTACTTCCATCGTCGTAAGGTTGCTTATTCGACCCTTTCTTACAACCAAACTGACATATGGAATGTCCAACTTTTTGTGCCATGTATACGACTCGACATTTTGGTTCTCAGTCAGAGTCAGCAGCTCAAAAAGAAGGAAACCAATTGTCAAAGACGTGCAAAAAAGAACAAACATCTTGCAAAAGCAAAATAGAAGATGAAAAAGTTATGACAAGAGTGGGATTCGAACCCACGCCCTTTCGGACCACGGAATCTTTTGGGGGAGATTTGGATTAAGGGTAAACCTTAACGTGGCGCCTTAGACCGCTCGGCCATCTTGCCTTGTGATTGGATATTGTTTCTATTCCGAACGGCAGCCCAAGGACAGAGAGAGAGAGAGAGAGAGCATTGCAGGGGTTGCTTTGCACCCGCACCCGGACCAACTCACCCAGTTTCACTTTATTTATTTTTTGTTTCTCACAACTTTTGCAACAGGGCATTCCCATTCCAATTCATATATACGTTTTGTTCATTTGTTTTTTTTATAATTTTCTTCCATATCCATAGATGTACCATACCATACCATACTGCATTTCCAAAATAGTTACTTCCGCTTCGCAGCAGCGACCTCCTCCTCCAACGGCAGGATATCCGGCACGGGCCCCAACGGGGTGATGGACAGCGGGTTGATCTGGGTGTGCGAGCGGGTGTAGTGGTTCTTGATGTGCAAAAAATTGGTGGTGTCGCGGAAGGCCGGCAGCGTCCAGTACAGATGGCGCATCCACTGGTGGATGGCCGGGTAGCCGGAGCGGATGTCCTTGAGGTTGCACTTGAAGTGTTGAACGTAGACGGGCTAGGTTTGCATGGTTAGTTTTTTTAAGTTTCGGATTGTGGAGGGGAAGGGGGTTGTGGGTGGCTTACATCAAACCGGATGATGGTCACGAACCTGGCCGGCGGTATCATGATTAGCGACGCCTGGGCTCGGGCTGATATGCTGAGTTCAAAACTTACAGCCGGATATCGACCTCGGTAAGGGTCTGCCCAAACCAGTACGGTCCCTCGCTCGCCGTCTTCTCGAGGTGTTCCTCGGTCCGGTCGAGCGCCTCAAATAGCGCGACCACGTTCCGCTCGTACGCCTCCTGGGTAGTGGCAAAGCCAGACTTGTACACGCCGTTGTTGATCTTGTCGTACTGCCACTCATGTGTCTCGTCAATCTGCTGGCGGAGATTCTCCGGGTAGAACTCCATGTTGCGGTATTTCTCCTCGATGAGGTCGTTGAACTGTTTCCCAAGTCAGTCAGCCGGCTCTTGAGAATGAGAGGGGGAGGGGGAGGAATGGTGGAGTTAATGCCTACCTCGGTCCCAAACATGCGCAAAATCTCACTACTCTCGTTGTTGACAATGGCCTGGGTCTTCTTATCGTACAGCACGGGCACGGTGAAGCGCCCCTCGTATGACGGGTTCACATGGAAGTACAGGTCCCGCAAGTGGGTAAAACCCTCGTGGCCGGGGACAGGGTCCGGGACGACATTCTCCCCGGCCGCGTCGGTGTCTTCGGCGGTGGGGAAGCGCCAACCTGGGGGGACATCAGCTACTTTTTTCATCCTCACGTTTGATATATATATATATATAAGATAAACTCACCCTTCGGCCCCATATGCCAGTGCACCGCGGAAAACGAGATGACATCCTCCAGCCCCTTGAGCTTGCGCGCAATCAGCGTGCGCGTGGCCTAGCAGTTCTGCGATTAGCTCTTTATCCCTCTACTTTGACTGGAACGGTACCCTAGTGAATAAGTACTTACCCATGGACAAGCATAGCTCACATACAAGTGATACCGGCCCTTCTCGGGGGGGAACTCGGCGCCGAGCTCCCGCGAAATCCAGTTGCGGAAGGAGCTCTGCTGGCGCTTGAACTCGCCCGACTTGTCGCCGGGCTTGACCCAGTCGGTGATCTTGCCCTCGGTGTTGGTGCCGGGGGTGTCCTTGGCTGCCTGGGAGGAGGCCACCTGCGTCAGCGGAACTGAAGTGGTTCGGTTCGGTATGCCGTAGGGAAACCAAGTAGGTGAGGTGTCACAAAAGGGATTAAAAAAGGGATTGTAAAGTGAAGCGTGGCGTGCAACTTACCATGGTTGTTGAGTGTCTAGTGATCGATGGGTTCTGCGATGGTGGTCCAAGCCGCGCAACACTCGACAGATTTCTGTGTGTCGGCACTGAAAAGGGCTGGAGCCGTGCAATGTTCGGTGGTAACAATCTCCGGGTCAGAGGCTTGTGAAGTAGTGGTGAGAGGCTCGCAACAAGTGGGCGGGCACCACTTCTTAAACTCATGAGGGGTTGTTTGTATGTGGTATGTAGGTATGTATGTATGTATGTTTGTACAGTAGTAAGACTGCATCCGGCAACCTTTTTACCGGTGTAATAAACGCAAGTCCCACTCACCCACTCAGCTGCAGCTGCTTAGACGTGTATTACATACATAGTATTCCAAACGTGGGCATCACTGCATCGGACGAACATTTGTCATATCCACACTGTCTTTATCAATCATTGCTTGCACCATCGCCACTGTGCGCTTCCGCGAGCACTGACACATCGTGACGTAATTCTAGGAACCCCAAATCAGTAGATTCCAAACCACCTCCAGGGACTCCACACTTGGCGCATGCTGATGAGTAAGGCCCCGTTCGAGGCACCTTTCTAAAATGCCGAGTGATTACAAGGGCGGAGTGCTACCACCGTATGCAGTTGCAATGGAATTTTGATATGGGATCGTTGGGATCTTTGGAATCTCTGGAGTCCTTTCCCTTCCTTCCAAAGCATCAATCAGTCAAGCTAGGGATGTCGAGGCTTGGCAGACTTGTGAGTGGCTCTCTTGAGGCTCTTTTTGAGAGAGTGAGAGAGAAAGGGAGAGGGAGAGGGAGAGAGAAGTTGAGCTGCAATGAATAAATTCACCCAAGAATCCGCCGAGTACCTCGTCAGACAAGCTCGAGCTCACGGCATTCCGACCCTTCAAACAGAGCCGTCCCTCCCTGGGCTGCTCTCGAGGTAAAGACTCCCACCCTGAAATATCTGCCCAGAGGCCCCGGACGGTCGGAGGGTCCAGGATGAACCAAGAGACCCCACGCGTCTCGCGGGGCCTCCGGACGGAGGCAGAGGCTGCAGTTTAACCGTGCCGTCTCTTCTGGCTGGTTGTCTTGGAAAAAGGACCTTCCATAATCAGGTCGGGCTGTGAGGTTTGCTTTGGCGCGCATGTCAGTGTCAGTTTCAGTCATGGTGCCGGCTCGGCTCGTCGCCGATGCTGCCTCCGAGCAGCAGCTTGAGACCAACAACATGAGTAACCGTGCGTGCGACTCGGCATCGACGTTGGCTGGCGGTCTGCTCCGGTCGCCCCAGTCCAAGAGGAGCTCGGCGAGCATACCATTCTGCCAGACCGAAACCAGCTCGTCCCCGAGATGCTCGATGCGATGGCCGAGGGCCGTTGTTCTTCCAGACAAGCGCAATGATGCAGGCGGCCGAAGCCTCCCAAAGGGGTTGGCGATGTTTTCTACCCGGACGCGAGACTCGACGAGATCAAACTCGCGTCGTAAGTGCGTGCGAACCCGGCATCGAGAGTTTGTGCGGGTTGATAGGACAAACGTGCAGCGGCCTGGGCCACGACTTGCCCAGCTCCACGACGGCGCTAGAACTGACGTTACTTGCTCCAACTCGTCAAGCAACTTCGTCAGACTCTCAGGGGGTATGCTTTGCGCGGGCCGGGGGAAGTATGGCGGCGGGTTTCCGGGTCGCCAGAGCAGACCACAATGAAGGTCATCAGCCCAAAGACCTGCCAGATACGCCCCATCGACGAAAGCCCTGAACCGACTTGCTAGGCCCGAAATGGAGGGGAAAACGTCAAGCCTCACGGTCCACTGGAGGTAGCAGACCTGTTCGACGAGCTCGTACCAGTAGTCCTTCGCATACCGGCCAAGTCCTCGGAGGTGTTTGACGTCCACATTCTTTGGCCAGTCTCGATGGAGGCGTGGATCTTGGTTTCCGATGTTTTCGATGTGGCCATTCTCGGATACCACTCTGTCGCCGGTCTGGAAATGGATCTGGTTCTTCCCAAAGTACAGCTTGCGTGTGGACAGACACTTTTCCTGATACACCCAGCCTCGCTGGGTCCAGGCAGAGCTGACGAGGTCTTGCACCAAAGGGGCAGCACTCTCAATCGAGTACCTGCCGAGCCGCCCGCGATCGAAGAGGACAGGGCGTATCTCGTACAGTCGTGGGCCGTGGCTGAGCGTCAGTGCCGGCGGCTTCCTCTGCCCCAGCATCCCCTCTAGGCATGAGCGAGATGCGACAGCACATATTGTCAGGTAGGAATTGCCAAAGATGTCGCACATTTGAGCGCTCTGCTCTTCCCAGTCGCCGTCGCTGCCTTGCAGGATACACAGGGCATCGATCCAGATGTATCGGATGCCCACGGCCCTGCAGATAGCGATGGCGTCCATGATAATAGCAGGCATCGTGTCTTGGGGCAAAGCCAGCTGATGCTGCTTCCAATTGATCGTGGTGGTCTTCAACTGCATTGCCGCGTCGGCCGGCGGGCCCCAACAATAACTCAGAGTGGCATATTTGATGCTCGCGGGACCGGCTGGCGCAGCCAGAGCGGGACATGATTCTGGAGTTGTACCTACATCCACCAGGCGCTTCGGGATGAATCCGTTTCCACTCCACTGCGCGAGCGAGTCGGCAAGCTCCAGGTTCTGCCGGATGAAGGCTAGGTTTGCCGGGTGCAAAGGATTCTCCTGGCGAGGTCTGGCAAGATGGAGCTCTGATACAAGCCGGTCTGCAATGAAAAGTCAGGATTCGGTACGCAATGTACTGCGTCCACGTCTCGAAACGAACAACAAAACAACAACAAACAACAAACATACCATCACGAGATTCGATGTAGAACTCCTTGCTGTGATCGTCGTCCGCCGCCGTGACGTCGAGGCCGCTGTTCAAGACGACCGCGAAGCCCGTGAGACGGTCCTCATGCCATAGAAAGCGTATCGACACGAGATTCAAGCCGCGGCGAAACGATGCTGGCGTCACGTCGAACGACTGCAGAGCGTCTCGGATCAGGCCACAGAACGCACAACCGTTCCCTGCCCTCTGCTTCAGGGAGGGGAAGTCCGGCCACGCATCCGCTTCCAGCAAGTACTGCGGAATATGCCCGGCTCTGAAGTCTCCCCCGTAATCTAGAACGCAAAACAAAGCGATTCATTCGGTCAGACCTGGTGTACGGCGGCGCCCACAACAGAACAATGTACTGTATGTACAGTACCGCGCGACTCACAGCGCGGCTTCCGGCCGATGTGCTCGAGGGCCCAGTTGCAGTGGTGGCAGATGGCTGCAGCAGCGCCCGGATCCGGCCTGTGCAGTGCGGGAAGGTCAAGCCTCTGAAACAATTCTTCCCGCAACACAAGCAGGTCGATGGGCAAGTCTCCAAGCAGCCTCTCAAAGCAGGGAGGCCTCAGTTCCGGCAGGATCTTGGCCAGGCCGCCGGCGCCGGCAATATTCAGGAGCTGCTGCAGCATGTCCAACATGCGCAATGCTTCGCGCGGGTGGAATGGCAATCCCGATCCAATGGTGTTGGCGAGTGCCGCCGCGCGACCCGTGAGGTTGACAATCTGGTCGCATCGAAATGGCGGATCGCCGAGTTCTTCACAAAGATAGTCCATGCCGCCGGATCTGCCCTATGTCTGGTTGAGGAGTTGGTTTGTCGGGGATCGGGGATTGGGTATGTAATATGTATGTAGTCTGCAAAGGGCACCCGGCGACCTGCAGCTAAGAAGCCTGAGATGGGTGGTTTAGGTAGGTAGTTACAGTACTTACCAGGTACCTAAGGTATGTATCACTTCCTTATTATTGGACTTGCGAGGATGCGAATCTGCCTTGCCCCGCCCGCCTTGCCCGAGAAGAAAGTTTAATGTTTACCCCTTCTGATAAGATCCCTTGTCGAACTCTGCCCGACTGTCCTCCCCCGCCGAGGGTGGCTGCGGGTCGAACCTCGGTGTACTCATTTAATAACACATTCCTGTATCTGGTCTTCCTCGTTTGAAACCGAGGTTAGAACTCTCGTTGTTGCGGCCCGGGGGCTGCTGCTGGAGGGTCCGGGACCAAGTCTCGCCCCTCCTCCTGTCTAGCTTCACAGTAAAGGAGAATAATAACATCAACAAACCCAATATTTATTCATACCGGTGCCCACTAATATTTCTCATCGCATCATCCTGTAAAGCGACTGCCCCATCTTCATCTAGTAGCTACCGGATCTTGGCCTTGATGTACGGCACTTCCACATCCTCCCCGTCGGCATCCTCCGTGACCACCTCAAAGATGAGCTCCGTTTGGTGCGCAGGGATGGGCTTCTTGGTCACCGACTCCACAAGCTGGCTCAGTTTCATGTTGAACTTATCCTTCTGCTTGGCGGGCGGGAAGAAGGCCGCAAACAGGAGGCTGACGCCCGAGCTCAGCATCGCAATCGTGAGACCCTTCTTCTCGAAATCGTCAATCAGCTGGCGGAGCGTAATGTCCTCCACCTCGAACCGGTCCCAGATCTTGTCCAGCGTAACCTTGCCGTTGGGACCCTGGTACTCGACCTTGGGACTGGCGATCGGCTCGCTAAAGCCAAAGAAGGGCAGCGCCAGGTTGATGAACCCGTTCTTGTACTGCTCAATGTCCGTCTTGCCATCAATGATCTTGTACAGCTCCAGGACCACCAGGCCAGTAACCAGCGCCGTCGTCGTGGCAATCGCCGGGATGATCTTGCCGGCGATGAACTTGGTCTTGTGCCGGTCCGCCTGCTCAATCTTGTAGTTCTCGGCCCGCAGGTTGCTGGCAGCTGTAATGAAGTCGATGTGATAGTTGGTATCATCATCCTTCTCGAATTCCACAGGCGTCAGCTTGAATCCGGCAAGCGTCTTGGGATCCGGCAGGTCATTGACAAGGTTCTGCAGCTCGGCCGTATCATCAAAAGCACTGGCGCCAGCATTCGGATCCTAAACCGCATTAGTAAATCTACTCACTTCCAACACGAAAGTCGCACAAGGCACTTACAGGGTCCTTGTCATCGGCCTGTATCTTGACATTGGCGTCTGGCGAAAAGTCCGGCACGATCATCGACTCCAGAGCCTGCACGTAGTCCTGCCTAGTCTTGCCCTTGACATTGATATTATAGTTGAACGCATGCAGGTTTGTCGCCGCTTCAATAAACGAAAAGTGAGTCTTGTTGTCGGGGTTGAACTTGAGCGGATCTGGCGCGCGCTTGGGCCCCGACCAGAAGGGTGTCCCCGTCGACGAGACGGAGTCCTTGGGGAAGTTGTACAGAAGTTGCTGGATAGCATTGTTGTACTGCTTCTCGAACAGCATGCGAGCCCATTGGACGCAATCCTCAAAGGTGAGGGCGCGCTCATTCTTAAGGAAATCAACCAGCATCTCTAGAGTGGCCTTCTCGTTCCCTCCCTGCTTCAGCGTCGACTCCAGGTAGTTGGGCTGGGTAAGGTAGAGGTTCGCCGTCTCAGCCGGCTTCACAAATGAGCTCTCAAACAACTCGCGTGCCCACGCGATCGTATGCTCAATCTTGTTGGGGAAGCTCCGAAGAGTGCACATCGGGAACGATTGCTCCGGGGGGTCATGAGACGACGAGTATGACTCGGTAAGCATCGGGAGGACCACTTGCGTGTTGCCCTTCGTCCCCAGCGTACCGCTCTCCAGCAATGGCTTGTGGAAGAAGACGCATCTCCGGTCGACGTACGTTCTCGCTTCGATGTTGTCCAGAGCGTTGGTCACACCATCGAGGTCGTTCCAGAAATTCTCGTTGAAAATATGCTCCGTATCGGGGCTGACACGGTCCTTCAGGGAGACGATGTGGCCCTCAAGGTCGGGGTTCATAGCCTGCGCAGCTCTTGAAGCACACTCGCTCTTCATCTGGCCCACGTCCTTGGGCCGGAACAAGAACTGCCTGTTGAGGTTGCTCTTCTCGATCTGGTCCATATCGGTCACCGTGATCCGGCCCTTGGGACCAGTTCCGAGACCAATCATTGCCCAGTTTTTCAGCATCTCGCAGCCAATCGCTCCGGCTCCGACAAGGAACTGTCGCATGTTTGCAATTTTCTCTTGGAACTCACGGCCAAAAACCGCAATCTGGCCATCGTAGCGGGAGCCAGTGGGTTTGCACGACTCCACGGAACGGGCGATTCCTGTTGGGAGCGACTCAAGAGCGTCGAAATACATGAACTGCTTCACTGGATGGAACTTGCCCGACACAGCTTTGAGCACCTCTTGAGCGGTGAGACCGCCGAAGAATGCCGCCATCGGACTGAGATCGCCCGTTGCTTGGTAGCTGAGCTCCTTCAGCAGCTTTTCGTCAAACTCCACGTCGATGCCTTCCGCCTCTGCAAATTGCTTGGCCGAGTGTAGGATAACAAGCGCATCCTCCTCGTTCATCGGACTGGGAAGACGCCCGTGTGTCTGGACGAAAGCATGAAGAGCCTGGATACCGATGTGGAGTTGCTGAGGCCGGTCGAACTTGGCGAAGTCGGAGATGACGAACTCGGGATCTTTCATGGCATCAGAAATGCCCTTGAAGTCGACGAACTTGGGCATTTTGACTTGTTGGTATAGTCCTCCCCTCTTGTATTGGCCCAAGCCAGATACATCGCCGATAGAGAATGTGTAGGGACCCTTGACCGTGATCTTCCGCGGTTCGCAGCCATTGAGAGCCTCCATGCCCTCAATTTCCGAGAATGTGACGTAGTCGCCGTCTTCAAGCCCGTGCCGCGTTTCGTCGAGCGCAGATACCAGTCCCTCCTCATCGATGCCAGCAACGATGCCGTTGAGGGGGTTCTCGCCAGTCGGGTCGATGACGGTGAAGTTCTTGCCAAAATCGCAAAACACGGACCCAAAGAGCCCAAACGTGTCGGCGACGATGAAATAGATGCCCTTTTCGTGGCAGTAGTCGCCAATGGTCTTTTGGAGGACGAGGGATGTGTTGGTGAGGACGACAACTTGGTACCTATCGAACTGCGACATGTTCTCGGCAAGGCTGGGGGAAACGTCAGTTAGCTCGCCACGTTGGCCCCGGTCTAATACACCCAGATCACCTGTTTTCGTACCTTGCAGACTGGTGAATGCGGACGGGAGTGTACGCATTCAGTTCGGCAACGCGGGGAGCAGTGGTCTGATCGCGAGGCTTACCGACGTCTTCGACGCGGAGGAAGAACTGAGAGGAGAGATCGGCAATCGCGGCCGGTGCCGGATCGTAGAGGGTAAGGCTCTTGACACCAGCAAGGGCGATATTCTTTGCGATTTCGACGCCGAGGCCCTTGAGACCGACGATGAGCACATTCGAAGCGCTCATGCGCTTCATGGCCTCATGGCCGAGCACGTAGAGTTGGCGACTGTAGAGCGATTCGTCGATTTCGGTCGAACCCACGACCGACTCGTCCACCTGCATCCTGGTGACGAGGTCGACCTCGCCGGGCTGCTTCTTCTCCTGGCCAACCATCGTTAGAGCGCTGATAGTGAAAGGTGATTTCTTCCTGATGTTTTCGGTCGCAGACGTGACCCCAGAGCTACCGGCAGATGCCGGAGCTGAGGCCTCCATCTTGATGTCACCGACTCCAGTTGCGGTGGACCGGGCGTGTTCGTAACTCGAGGTAGCTTGCAACTCACAGTCATGGTTCGTTTGAAGGAGATAGACAGATCCCCCTGGGACACCTTGCGCTTCCCCAATTTGGCGATTTTTGTTTCGTATGGCAGCAGCGGGAAGGAGGGAGGTGAAGTTGTTGCTAATCGATGTCTGCGTGGAAAGCTCGAGAAGAGTGTTGGATGTCAAGTGCAAGGGCGAGGCAGTCATGTCAGCCCCGCCACTGCGGCCCTGCGAGGGGTTCACTCACAAGAGTGGGGCTGGTGGTAGGCTGCTATAAAAACGGTAACTAAGCCTAATGTGGAAGTGAAGATGTCATTTGCGTGCTGTGATGCACATGACAGAGACCTAATAACTATTCCATTTTTCTTTTTCGAAATCTTGACTCCTACATGTCTTCTGTTATCTTGATTTGTAATATCTTCTCCTCCCAGCCGGTTTTTTCTTACTTCCACGCCAAGGATATGGGAACATCGTACCGATAATCAAATTGTAGTGGGGGTTGATGTTGCCTTCCTTCCTAAACTTGAGGCTACTTCAACCGAGGGGCAAAGCCCTTTAAATGGAGGGTCGCAGTATGAGCCCGGGCTCTCATCAATAGAAGATCCAGACCGCCGAGGCTCTATGGTGCAGATGTTTTATAGTCGGGGACAAGTCATCGCGGTATGTGGTCAATGCGGTTTCCGTCGAAGGACTTGGGATAGTTCGCCAGAATAACGCCTAACCATGTGTGCAGCACGCTTCCGTCAAGAACAGAAGCCAAAAGCAAGAATTTTGATTGCGTGCTCTCAATCCAACCCTTTACCCCCCACCCGTAGAAGAAAAAGAGGAAAGAAAAGAAAAGCCTATACAGCGGTCATTGGACGGCTTTGAGATGCACGTCGCTGCGATACTATGTCAGAACAGAGTTGGGAGGGCACCGTCAGAGGAGACATACAAGATTAGATCTGCGTTCGGGGGAATGTGGCCGTGGAATCCCCTGAGATGCGGTCAATAACCAGGTTCCCCGGAAATACTCGGTTGTGTCAACCTCTGTGTGGACGTATGCTTACTTTTCTCCATAGCCATAATCGCTGCATAGCAAGATGTTAGCTAGAGCCCTATGGTGAGACACTTATTCAACAGCCAGCTAACCTTGTTATATCAAGCGTTGCTTGCTCGCCAACCCGCATGTCCAGGACGGCCTCGTCCCAGCCTAGAAAGAGGAGTGTGTCAGCCATCCATCTCTTCACAGAATAATCACGGGTAGGTTGTTGTTCCTTACCCCTGATAAGCCGTCCGATTCCAATCTCTGTTACAAAGTCACCTCTACCAACGGACGAATCGAATCTGTGGAGATTGCATTGTCAGTGGATAGCCATAACCGCCGCGGGCCAAAGCCCAACGTGACTGCTCACTCTTGACCCTTGCTGCCCGGTTTGCTTGCGTCTTTCAACCAGCCAGTGTAGGCGATGGTGATTTTCTGGCCCCGGACGGGCTGTGGGCCGGTGCCTGAGACGTGGGTGGTTTTTGTCACACCCATTGAGACGGTGCAGCAGAATTTACTCTGGGAGTGTTATCTGGAGTCCTCGTGGATGTGAGGCAGCCGGTTGCCTTGGGAGTGAAGTGATACGGCGAGACGGCAGCACGGTTTCTTGCCTCGGCGACCTGAGTGTGGCAAAGTTCGACGAGATGATGAACGCAGCAAGGTAAGAATTGGGAGGGTAGACAAAGTGTCGGTCAAGATGGATCAAGGTATATCAAGGAGGGGGGAATTTGAGGGCGTCGACTTGAGAACGGGCAACTGAAGCTGGTATGGCAGGCCGTAGGCGGAGGCAGAGGATTTTTATAATTATTCTGGGAATAAAAATAAAATACAATCGAGAGTCAAGAGACCATTTTTATTGCTCGGGGCCAAAGGTGTTCGTTCGCCTGGGAAAGCCCTCCGCTTGACACGATACCACGGGCCGTTGTCATCTCGGAAAGTACTTGTACCTAGCTTCAAGGCCCGGGGCTCACACACCGGGAGGTACTCCGACAACAAACGACGGGGCGGCGGGACAGCTGCCTACCTGCCTCGGTACCTACCTTACCTACCACCTACCTACCTACCAGGTACCTACCTACCTACCTATGTAGATCCGATTGCTTGCCTTCCATGGCCGCTCAGAGATCTCACGCCCGGAGCTAAGGTAAGTAGGTACCTGGTAGCGCCGCTGCAATCTGGGTCTGGGGAGCCGACGCGGGCTTGGTTTGCACGGTGGAGATGAATTGGTGTCGGTGGTAGGGGCGGCGGGTTGGTGAGCTGGTCGGCGACTGCCCTGCACAGTACAGACGCCGGTCCCGGTTGGCTGCTTTTTGGCTGCGTTGGTTCCAGGTTCCATGCGTGCTGGTTGTGCAGGGCAAGATCTGAGCGCGGGGTTTCCCGTGGGGTTGGATTCGGGACCCCTGGCTCCTGCCCTCCTTCATCGCCCATTCTTCCCCTCACAGGCTCACGCCAATCTGCCAACTGCATCTTGCATCTTTGCCAACACGATCATCGCTCCCCCGCCCAATCATCTGGCTCATCGCAGCTGTCTGCCGAGAAGGTTGCATGCGCTAGCCCTTGCGGCCATGGATGCGGCCGCAGGCATGTCCGTTGTAGCCTGCCGGTCCAAAGCTGACGAGACATGGTGGGACAGGGAATGGATTGGAAGAGTCTCTCTTCAGCGAGCGAGTGAAGAGGTCCATCTTACTGGGCGCCTTGGGCGGTCCTTGGTTTGGCGCCGAGTCGTTGCCGAACCGCACCATTATTTCCTTTTTATCATTTGCTTTTGGGCCGTCAATCAGCCCCGCCCCGCCCTGTGCTCCGATAACATGAGTTTCCGAGACTCCGGGTGCCTCTGCGGGCCGGGATAGAGAGAGAAGGTGCTGGAATGAAGTCTCATCCTCAGACAGCCGGTGGATCTTATTGATTCACCGTTGCTACGGAGTAGTGAAGCCGGAGATGGGCCCGAGTCCGAAGCACCTTGCCGGATCCGACGCGGGCCATTATCTACCAAGCATTTTGACATCAACACGCTGTGCCCATCACATCGTCATACATGGACAAGGCAAACACGCCGCTACCAAACGGTGTCGATGAAGACGAGCCGCAGCTGGCGATGGTCTGACGAAAAGGCGGGCAGCATGGTTGGGCGCAGACAACTCGACATGGCAACCCAACAGCGAGTGTCAGAGCTCGCTCTGCAATTCAAGACTAGGGCCGGCGAACCTGCATGCATGATCGGTATGCACTCGTAGTTGGTTGGGAGAAGTGGACTTACCACGCTCCTAAATCTGCATTCCCCTCTGGCGGAGCCGAGAAAGACGCTGCTGGGTGAACTCCGCGGGATGTCATTGTCTAACGATGACGTTGGCTGTTGAGATGTCAGGCGTCGTCAGAGGCAGCCGGGAAGTCCCGCAGGCTTGTTGGCTCCACAGGTGCTTTCTGCCTCGCCCCAGTTACATCTGACCGGAGAGCCGAAAGAGGGAGTGCGGGCGGCCGAACAAGAAGCGGGCTAGATATCTATTGCCGTGGACGCCGAGACAAAATCAGTCATAGTGGCATGACAAGCGAGACATCTGCTGTCCTACTATTTCGCTGAGAGGTACTGTACATACCTTGGGTAGTCTCGGTTGCGGCACAAGGGTTCAGCGCGGGCGACGGCATGCAATGTCTCGATCTGCGCAACCGATTACTTGCAGTGCCTATCAGACACGTAACGACCGCCAAATCTCGCCCCAGTTATCTTTATCATGGCTACCCTCGGTTTGGCACAGGGCTGCATTTTGTCAGACCTTTCCTTCCAGAGACCTGGCATCTTCGGGATTCTGAGGAGCGTGGCAGCTCAGGAATTCCGCGATGCCACCTGCCTTTGACCCATCACCTCCTTGGTTCTTCTCATCGCATCCTCATTGACCTGCGGTGTGTCGGTTTGTCAACCACTCCCGCCAATGTCAGATTCTGGGTGTTTCAACTCGTCGAATCAGCAAACTAGATGCTTTTCCTAGCTGGTCAGGTGCCGGGAATCCGGCCAACAAGAAGCTGCGTCGTCACGGTCCTCATATGCATATCGCAGTAGTTAGATCCTGATCGATGCTATCGTCGATACAGCATCCTTGCCACCCCAATGGCAGGTTGGGAATAAGTAGCGGTAAGCAGCAGGGCGCCGGGACGCCGTCTCGGGCGCTCGCGGCATCGAGATCGCAGTGGGCCGTGATGGGCAAACACGTGGAGTGGCCCAACTGGGCGAACCCTGCATTGCGGTCCCCGGCACGCTCTTGGCCGATCATGCCGGTTTGATCGATGGCGATGGCCGAAGCGGATCGGACTGCTATGGTTGGCTTTGAGTCGGACAAGGACCTCTGGAGAACTTTACCATTCTGATCCTTCTTGTACGTACTGGGAAAGTGTATGCGGGGAGATGCAGGTTGGCCGATATGCATCTCCCATCACAGTCGCGCCCAAGGGCTGCCCGATAACTTTCGGCCGATCCGGGACTCAAAGACCCGTCTCACGGATCAGAGAAAACCGAGCCCCCATGGGACACAGCAGGCTTGCTTACACGCTCGAACCGCGGCTCAGCCAAACCGTCACTGGCGACGACCTTTGAGGCTTCTGGTTGGGCGGTCAACGAACAAGGCGACTGACACGAGCGACAACCCGGAAAAGCGTTGCGATCCGTCCGACGTGATCGGCGGCGCCAATGCCCGAGAAAAGCAATCCGGGCCCCCGGGCCCAAGAAAAGCAAAAAGGAGGTCTCTACATATGTAGAAGCGAGCCGCAGCTGCCGCGAAACCGGGCCCGGGAAACGACCGGCCGATCCCGGAAGCCAACCGCCAGGCGCCGGCCGGCCCTGGCTGGGATCGAACTGGGCCTAGACCCATCTTCGGGCCCGTTGAGAGCTACCTAGTTACTTCGTTCATATCTTCCTACTGCCGCCCAGTTATGCTATGATAAAAAAAATATGAACGTGAACCAGTGAGACCAACATCTATGTACAGTATGTACCACCACCTCGTGGGGCCGGGCAGCTTTCCGAAACGAACGAGTGCGGCGTCAAAGTTCACAGACAGCACAGCCGGCCACGCAGAATGGCGGATCTAGCCCAATAAAATCCCCGGTGAAGATCATGAGGGCCCACGACGAGCAAAACGAAAGAAACGAAGAAACGAATAAAAAGAAGGGAGAAAAAACGTGGAAGACAAGGGGGTCACCAGGAAGATCAAACCAAACCAACCCAACCAACCGGCCGGCACATCTTTCCCCGTTCTCTCGCCTCGTGCCGCGGGCGGGCGGGCGGCCATCTCTAGCCCGGCCGACCACCCTAACCAACCCGTGCCGCGACCCCCTTGCAGGGCATGGACTGTGTGAGAGATAACCTTAGGCAAGAACTGTTTTGAAACAAAACTGAAATCTACATACGGCAATATGAAAACAGCCAATTTCTTAGCTGTGGTAGTAGCTGGTGGCGTGTTGTGTTGTGTTGTTGTTAAGTTCTGTGCCGGCCGGATACCGACGAAAGAAAAAGGCAAAGCTGAAACATCATGAATAACTAAGTCCGCTCGTGACCTGAAAAAGGGATCTGCTGCAGGTTACAAGTTTACGGTGAGGCTGAGGGGTGGAAACCTGGCGTGGGGAGGGGGGGGGTTGCTATCTGCAATCCATCTGTCTGTGCCGCCCGTGTTTGTGTGTCCATGTATGGCTCGGCCAGGTGCAGTAGGGCCGTTAATAACTGGTGTTGGTGTGGTGTGGTGTGGTGTTGGTGGACAGGCACGGTCAGGCACCGGCACTAATCCGGCGCGGTGATAGAAACTGACTCGGGCTGGCTTTTGCGGGATTGGCCTGGCAATTTGGTTGGCTTGTTGGTGGATTGTTCATGTCGAGAATATCCAAGATTGGGGCGGTAGTTGAGTGTAGGCGTGGGAGATGCAAACGTCTCAACCTGCATTTATTGTGAGCGGGTCAATCTTGGATATTCTCCAAAAAGACCAACTGGCGCGATGAGTGCTCTATTGACTAGACGTCTCCAACAGTCGGCCAAATCCGGAAAGTTGATCCTCAGCAGAGTAGATTGTTATCAGTTGGTGATGGCTCCTGCAGCTGCGGCTTTCATCACGACGGATTGCTACTCTAACTCAAGGAAGCTGACTGCGGGAAGCTAGACAGATATCCGTGATTGCTAAATAAAACTCGTTTTGCCTCATCAACGCAAGTTGGCTAACCTACCTTGGTGAGGGCTGTCGGTTGTGTTGTTTGAGACAGCGGAGCTGTGTCGGTTGGGCGGGGAGAGTGTGCCAGTTGATCTCGAGCTTCAATGGCGGCACAGACGCCTGCTTGGAGCGTTTGAAACCGCAGTTGGCGATGGACTTGTGGATCAGAGTCCGCTCACGGGCAGCCATCCGTCCTTCCTCGCTCTCTCGTCTCACCTCATTCGTGTGGCCTGATTGGAAAGCAATAGAGCGTGGGCGGAGAGGCAGCAATAATCTCGGCGTCGGCGGGAGAGGCACAGGGAGCGGTAACGTTAGTGTGCACCGGGTCCCTGGAAATCTGTTCCTCAAGAGGCCTGAAAAATCCTACGAGGCGCTGGCGGGCGGCGGGTATCTGTGAGTCCGCGGTTCTGGAAACTTTGACCACGGTCGCGCCATTGCCTCGTAGGGCTGCGGTTGGTGAAACTCGCAGAACAGGGGAAGTTGAATGGACTTTTTGTGGCCTGTTCTTTGTTTTTATTTTGGTCGATGATTGTGGCTTTGCTTTCTCCACACGGATCTGGAATGACGACATCCCGCTGATCGCCAGAAGGCGGCGGGCGCTGTGTTGGTGGAGGCTTTGCTGCGGTCCTGCGGAAGCAGGAACAGCGCAAGCGCCTCATCGACTTTTGGTGGCGCGGTTTGTTGGTCATGACTGGCTAGGGCCATTTGCTGATTTGGATGCAAAATTATTCAGCAAGGCAACAGTAGCAACAACAGCGACGGCTCTCGACGTGGAACCCCGAGTTCCGCCGTGCTTCCAGATTGGGGGCTTCGAGGGGATGTCAGCGACATTGGGATGCTGCGCCGCCTGTTCCTGCTTGTGATCTGACACCTTCTGGGCAGAGACGATCGATGACTGGTTGCACGTGTCCAGCAGCACTCTCGTCAATCACGCAGCGCCAGCGAGACGCCGACCCGCTGGTGGTCTGGGGAAAGCCGAACCACCAAGCCAACGGGGCGACCCAACGGCGCCGTTCCGTTGGAGTCCACCCAACTGTCCTGTTTCGAAACGGCGGGTTTGTCCTTGGGCGTGCCGCGATTGACTTCCATGGCATATGCGGCCCCAGGCTATAGCCCGAGCAATATTCAATACGGCTTGATTAACTTACATTTCGGTTATTCAATGGAACCACCCATTCCAGATGTTTGACACCCTCCACCTCCCCACTTCCACTTCCAGACCACGCGTCGGCAGCTTCAAAGGCAGTCGGACCCCGCCCTGTTGCTCGCCCCGGGCCCAGTCCGGATTGAGCGATCGGGAGGTGACATCCTCACTGGCGCCGCCGTGCACCACCCGCACCACCCGCACCAGTGCACAACGAGCGGCTGTGCCCGTCCATCGCGCAGGGCGTCGACAGCATGGAAACTTGGTAGATTCTTCGCTGGAAACGGACTGTTGGCATTCAATCCGTGGAACGACCGTCTTCTTCACGACGGTAGTGGTGTTGGACGTGCCTAGATCTGAGAGGGTAATAAGCCGGCACGACAAATCGCTGCAGCTTGCGCGCGCGGTCCGTCGGGGAAAAATACGATGGTCTGTCGGCCGATGTTCCTTGGCGGTTGGGAGCTTGGACGGGCGCCAGGAACCGCTGCAAGTCCGGGTGCATTGGCTCAGAAAATGGGATCAGCATCGTCTGCCCTGCGAGGTGCAGTGCAGCTTGGTCCATGATAACGTCCGCCATCACGTATTTGTACGTACCTATATATCCCGCCGAAATTCATCATGGAATCCATTACGGCTCCTCGACGCTTTGCCGGCCACCGAAAGACGGCCCTCTTCAAGGAACAATCAAGCGCATGCAAGCTCGAGATTGTTCTCTTGCCGTGATGCAGGGATGCAGTGCATGGCGGAACTGAGCAATATTACCTTTAGTGGAGACGCTATCTGCGCGCTAGCCAACCACATTGCCCTTGGTTCACCTTGGCACCGTCGGGGTGGGTCGCTCCTTAATAAGTCGCGGAAAGGCTCAGGTACCTGCGCGTCTGAATTTCCTTGCTGATCGACGGTGCAGCCGCTCTCCATCAGGAAGTATCGGTACCTTTTGCCCCCATTTCGGGGCCACGCGCCGCCACCATGCTCTGGAAGCCAACGGGGTTTTTTCGCGCTGCATGGGGGCATGGGTTGGGAGATGGTGCCTGGCGAGCCCTTGCTGCTGCAGTTCATCGCGTCTCCCGCTTGGTCTTCGGCAGCCCTCTCCGTCCAAGCGCCCCGCAACCGTTTACTGCCTGCTGTTGCAGTAGGTAGTTAGTTGGCATCTTAGTGCTGCGGTGTCCTTCAAGCAACTCAGGGAGCTAGATATCTAGTCGGACCTGGAAGATTTAAATATCAGGCACTAGTTCCTATGGTCTGTCTGATGGTGCTCGTATTCAGTTTTTCTCGCAGCGAAAACCCTCAGACTCGAAGGGCTGGCCGTTGTTTCCGAGCAAGGCTCCGTTTCAGCTCGTTAGGCTGAAAGTACCCTTCTCGGCACTCTAGGTCCACGAGGTACCATCTGCTTTAGCGGACCCCACAACACCCCCAGATCCAACCAGGTACGCAAGCGTCCGGGTGCCCTTGGCCCCTGGCTACTGTAATCTTCCCCATTGCTACCCTCACTGATCACTCTGCGTCTTGGTCTCGCACCCTTGCGACGCTCCGCCCCAAAGCCCTTCCAATCCCCCCCCCCCTTCCAACCCCTTGTTGTTTCTTCCGCCGCTTCGCTTTGGGGCGTCTGCGGTTTCGTTCGTTCCGTTCTCTCTCAAGCCAATCCCTTCCTTTTCCTTTCCGCTTCACCTCAACATCCCACTCCGGCGATCTTTCTTCGACGACGTTGTTGCACTAGGACCAGCTCTCCGCGACTCGCCGACCGATCAGCGCATCCCCGTCGTCGTCGTCCGACCTTTGCGACCTGGAAGAAGGACCCTCCCGGAAGGCCAACCGTGATCCCGTCCCGATGCCCGCCCTGTCATGACCCGTGAACGCGAGCTCCCGACGCCACGAAGGTGAAGCACCATTATTACTCAAAAAACAACAAATTTGACGATTTTCGTCGAGTCGCTCTTTTAAACGCAATCCATCGCTTTTTTTGCTTTTTGGAGGGGCTTATTCCGAGTTTCCTCAATTCGCCAATTTGTGAGTCCAACTGAGGGGGACCGCAAGGGGCGCATTTGGGCGTTTGGGTGGGTTTGGGACACATCGATCGACTGTCTGCGCAGCAACGAGAGAAAGGACTCCAGCCGGGCTTGCCTGCCAGCCGCCCGACGAGGGTGCCTGTTGTGTTTAGGTCGATCGTGCGGATCCTCAATGCCGCCTCGGGTTCTGGAATGGAGTGGTGGATAATATGACTTGCTGACGCGATTGCCTTTGAAGTAGAAACACACTCGTTGAACATCTTTGTCAAGTACACTCATTACGATCATCCTGACAAGTGAGTACCGTCTCGCCGTCACGGCTGCCCTCTGCGCCGCTGACATCTCGCCGTCTGTGTTGTTAGAGCACATTACGCCTCGAGGCGCCTTGCCCCTTGACCACTCAAATCACATTCAGTCTACCCCGAGCGCAAAATCGAGACGGCATAGAGGGGTAGAATGAGAACAGCTTTGGTATTGGCGGCCGCTCTCGCGGCCGTCTCATCGGTGGTGGCTGGCCAGGACGCAAGACCGAAGTACTACTTCCCGCGCCATGTAAAGCGGCAATTTACCAATGCGACGATAACGTCACAAGAAAGCGTGCCACCAAGTTCGTCATCAACGGAAACGACAAAGAGGGAGTCCGATACAGACACGGACTCGACTGACGCGAAAGTAACAACAATCATCATCTCGAGCACGATTGTTGTGTTTCCGACGCCAACTCCGGACTCGACTTCAACCAGTGACAGTACATCCGAAACCATCTCTTCCAGCGCGAGCTCGTCTGAGAGTTCATCTGAGAGTGGTTCCGCGAGTGAGAGCTCGTCCGACAGCTCCTCGTCGAGTGAGACCTCACTGAGCACTAGCACTAGCACTAGCACCAGCACTAGCAGCTCGTCCGCCGAAAGCTCCTCTAGTGAAAGCTCCACTGGCGAGCCTGAGGGGCCGTCGTCGACTGTGGTTTCTGAGGTCCCTAACGACAGCACCAGCACCGCGGCGGATGATCCTTCAACGTCCAGCAGCAGTACTGCGGATGAGCTCACGCCAACCAGCAGCACCGTGGATGAGCTTACGCCGACCAGCAGCACTGCAGATGACCCAACTAGTAGCAGCACAGTTGACCAAGCTACATCGACAGAGGACATTCCGACTCCTACGCCGACGATCATCCCATCGACATCTGAGGAGCCCCCGGTTCCGTCATCAAGCACGTCCGAAATTCTGCTGGCTCCTACCGGCATTGTCACGAGTTCTTCGAGCACAATCGACCCCGGCGACCCACTCAGCTCCATTTTGAGCGATATCCAATCGGTCATTTCCAGCATTGTTGATCCGTCACCAAATGTCACTTCGACCATCATTAGCGCGACGGATGGAATCACTGGACCGGGAACTGGTGTTTCCACCACCGAAACGGCGACAGCGACTGAGCCGCCGGTCTCGGAGACAACGACGCCGCCGCCGGAGAGCACTTCGACTGACACTGGATTACCTCCTATTTCGAACACGACAAGCACCGTTGACCCTGGCAGCACCACTACGGTCGAGCCTCCTATTTCAACAAGCAGCATTGATCCTGGAACCAATACGACATCGTTCACGCCTCCACCGCCAATTACCAGCACTACAATCTCGGGCAACAGTTCAATTCCAACTGGCAATAGCACGGCGCCGCCGCCGCCCACGAGTACAGAGCCGCCGCCGCCGGTTACGACTTCCTCTCGCTCGTCGTCCACTACTAGTCAATCTACAGTGTCTGGAGTCACCAGCATCGCACCCACGGGCACATTTACCACCTCGGAGCAATGGCTTCCCTCGACGATTATTGTGGACGAACCGAGTTCCACTACGGCCGAGGGAATGGCACCGACGACGAGCGGCATCCCGGCAAAATTCCCCTCGGCAATCACTCCCAACGATGGAGTGCAGACGACGCCTGAGGATACGATGTTCATTCAAATTGGCTTCCGTGAGGGATACAATTACCCATTCGTGGTGGACACCGACAAAGCCGCAGCTCAAATTTTCAAGCTGCTACCCCTGGCTCTGAGCCAAGCTGCAGGGTTCGACCTCAGCAAGGCCCAAGTTAAGCGACTGGTTCCCATGGATACGCAGAGCTCGCTGGGCTACATTACGACGTGCGCCATCGTGACATACCCCAACAGCATGGTGGAAACTCTGTCTATTGACATCAAGCTACCTAACTCGCCTCTCTACAACAACCGCGACCAGCTGATCTACAACCTGACGCAGCAGATCAACCCGGCCATTCCCATTATCGTCGGCCAATACCCCGACGGATTGGGTGGCAGCGTTGGGGGTGGTTCTGGTGGCAACACGCCTGGCGGCAGCTCCAACAGCGACCCCTTCGGCACCAGCGGGGACAGCAGCTCCGGTGGCCAGAGCAGCTCGCAGAGAGGCACGACGGCAGGGATTGTCAGCGGTGCTGTTGCCGTGGCTGCAGCGTACGGCGTGGTCATGTTTGTGGTTGCACGGCGGTACAAGCGCAAGAAGCAGGCGCATCGGCGGGCGAGCTCCATCAGCAACCCGTCCGAGATGAGCGAGGCGGGCCGCGGCAGCCCAGCGCTCATGGGCGGCGCCCTGCTGAGCCGTGACTTCACCAGCAGCTACGGCGCGGTGCCACCAGGCGGACGGGACAGCCATGGCAGCGGCCGGAGCGGCATGGGCAATTCGGGGCGGACACAGTTCATCTCGGCGCCCGTCGCGGCGGAGAACTCGCTCGGCTGGAACTGATTTGTCCGTTCCCGGCATGTCCGCCCTGATGACCTAACCTGACCTCGATCTGCCATGGCCATGTTTCCTTGCCCCTTTCTGCGTCATCCCCTGCGACTGACACTACCGGCAAACTACCGCAATCAAGATGACGTGGGAAGACGCGCCCAGTTTTTTATGCTTCGATACCCCTCGGCGAGCGGCTGTGCTTCAGCATAAGCAAGCAAGCGAGCATCTTCGCATCGCATTGCGTTACCCGAGACACCCATCCGTTTTTCCCGAGCAAAACCTTTGTTTATTCTGTTTTGCAACCTCTCATCACCAGTCCAAAAAATCCATATCTACGTGTATAGACAGAAGGCGAAATGGCATGCAAATCTGCCTGGGAAAACGGGTCAGACCAAGCAAGCCAGGGCGGACACCTCGAACCCAAACCAGTTCCTACATCTTTTCTTTATTATTATTATTATTAACTTTTTTATCATTCTTCTTGGCCTGTCTAACTGACCGAGCCTGTCTTTACAAATTTACATTTTGCCACTTCTCTTTTTTTTTCTCTTTTTTTTTTTTTTTCTTTTTCTCCGGATGAGAATCTCCTTTGGTCGGGTAGGCTCTTTTTTGGTTTACTTGGCTGGCGTGTAGTGTAGTGTACATGGATACCACCGACGCGCAATTTTTTGTATACAACAAAAAACATACCAGCCAAAAAAAAACCCGATCGGGGAATTTTTATCGAAGAAGAAAGAAAAAAAAAAGAAGAAAAAAAAACCTTTATTCTTTTAACGGTATCTTACCTTGCCTTACTTACCTACCTACCTACCTATTCGATTGATCCCTCGCACTGGCGTGTTTCAGACCCCCTTTCATTCCGGTGGTGGATGATGCCATGGGGGTTGGAATGCGGGGGCGGCAGACTGTGTCGCGTTGTGTCGCTTTTTGCTGGTCTGTCTGTCTGTCGTGTGGCGCTTTGGGTGGGGGGGTGGTGGGGGGGGAATTGGTATTGTCTAATTTATTTGTCCTTTTTGTGTCTTTTTTTTTGTTGTCTAGTGTGTGGTGTGGTGTGGTGTGGTGCCATGGAGCTGGAATGAAGAAGGGGGAGGTTGCGAGTGTTTTTGGTGGGTGGGTGGTTGGCGGCAGCTGGAAAAGAGGGAGGTGAACTGGTGTTGGTGGATCTCGGGTATCAAGGGGGGAGGGTTATTGGGTGGATCGATGTGTGTTATCTATGGAACGGAGAGAGAGAGGGAGAGAGCGATACCAAGGGGGGACTGCGAACGTGGTGTTGAGTCCGTCCAAGGGGAACGCGGGCTCTGAGGTGGATGGATGGTCGGAGATTAATAATGCTTCGTTTGTGATATGTTCAGCAAAAGCAGGTCAGGTCCGGCAAGTTACTGTAGATGAAACTAATGTGTCCGCTGAAACTGGTCTCGTCTTGATTGCTCGCCTGAACTGCTACTATCTCGGCATGCTTCCATACCCATCTGCCTGTTCAGAATCAGAATCAGAATCAGATGAACCACTGTGCATTTCTCTGCCGTGCATTGAAGAGCAAGGCTAATAATAAGAATAACGAGATTTGAGAGCGGGGTCCCATGCCGTGTTCAGGGCTGTGGTGATACGAGCGGGACAGTGTAGTTCGTTAATAATGGGCCTGTGAGTTGATTGAGTGGCTGGGCTGGGCTGGGCTGGGCTGGGCTGAGCTGATCAGTGATGGGATCGTCATTCGTCCAACAGCCTGCTTCCATGCTCAAGCCACGGGCAAATGGCCGCAACGAGGCCTCATGATTTTGTTAAGCCACACCCTGCGATCTCGAACTCGGTTGCCGAATTGCATGTAACCGTGTAAAGTGTAAACCAGCGAGGGTCCTCCGGCGTCTGCATTCTGCAATGTCTTTGGACCAGGCACAGTGGCCGCGTACCGCGTCACGCAGGGCGGGTACCGCCGCCAACGGGGATCGATGGCCGTTGCCTCCCTCGCCTTCGTCGTCTTCTGCTGAGGCGGCGGCAGATGGGTCGAGCAACACGCGTCTCACTCCCGATACTGGGTCGGAGGACGAGTACGCGGTTGGTGAGGATGAGGATGAGGAGGAGGAGGAGGATCCAGAAGAAAAAGATGGAGATGGCGCCTATGCGCTGCGGGAAGGGGTAGGCCACCGCCACAAGCATGAAGAGGATGGGACGAGGTCATCATCGGATGGACGGCGGCCACGGCAGCAGAGGCAGCTGTACACCTCGGAGGAAGAGCGAGCTGTTGTTCGGAAGTTTGACCGGCGGCTGGTGGTTTTTGTAGCCTTGCTGTACATGCTGAGCTTTCTTGACCGGTCAAGTATGCAGCCCCTTACTTCGCCCCCGGTGTAGATAGATCTCAGGGCTGACGAGTCGCAGACATCGGCAACGCCCGGGTTGCCGGCATGGACGACGACCTGCAATCTGCACCGCCTCGCGACGACTGGTACGAGTGGGCACTCGCCGCCTTCTACATCGCCTACATTGTCTTTGAATGGATGTCGATCCTCTGGCGACTGATCCCGGCACACATCTACGTTGCCGTCCTGGTGTTTTCATGGGGGGTCACGGCATCGCTGCAAGCCGTGGCTGTCAACTATCCCATGCTGATCTTCTTGCGGACGTTACTCGGCATTGGGGAGGCTGGCTTTACCGGCGTGCCCTTCTACCTGTCTTTTTTCTTCAAGCGGCATGAGTTGGCTTTCAGGACGGCCATTTTCATATCAGGCAAGTTGTATCATCACCCTTCAACACTCTCCAACTGACTTGGACACGGGCACTGACCGTCCACAGCCGCCCCCTTGGCAACCTCCTTCGCCTCGTCGCTCGCCTGGCTCGTCCTCAAGCTCGCCGCGTTTGTTCCCATCGCCCCCTGGCGTCTTCTCTTCCTCGTCGAAGGCTTCCCCTCCATCCTCGTCGCGGCCCTCGCATGGCGCATCATCCCCGACTCCCCCCAGACAGCCCCTTACCTCACCCCGCGCGAGAAGAAAGTCGCCCGCCTGCGCCTGCGGCACGAGAGAGAGCGACCTCGACAAGGGACCACCTCCGCCACCCGCGACACACTTGCCGTCCTGACCGACCCCGTGGCCTGGCTCACGGCAGCAATCCTGTTCCTCGCCAACATGGCCTACTCGTCCCTTCCTGTCTTCCTGCCCACCATCCTCCGCGCCATGGGCCACGACGCCCTGTCCGCCCAAGCCCTCTCCGCCCCGCCGTATCTCGCCGCCTTCCTCATCGTCCTGGCCACAGCCCACGCCTCGGACGTGATGCGCGCCCGCGCACCCTTGCTCATCATCCGTATGTCAAAAAAAAAAAAAAAAAACCACTTTTCCATATCATTTTCCATTTCAGGGAGTCTCCCCCCACCAGCCAACAAGTGGCCAAAAAATTAAAAATCCATAAATCCCAATCAACTAACTAACTAACTAACTAACAAACCAAACCCAACCCCCGCAGACGCCCTCACCTCCGCAGCAGGCTACCTCCTCCTAGCGCTCTCCCCGCTCCTGCGGCTCCCGCCGTCCAGCCCAGCCCGCTACCTCGCCGTCTACCCGGCCGCGGTCGGCTTCTTCAACGTGGTCGTGCTGGCCATCGCCTGGAGCATCAACAACCAGCGGACCGCGGCGCGGCGCGGCGCCGGGTTCGCGCTGATGCAGGCCGTCGGGCAGTGCGGCCCGCTCGTGGGGACGCGGCTCTACCCGGACCGCGACGCGCCCTACTACGCCGGCGGCATGGCGGTCTGCGCGGGCGCGATGGTGGGCGTGGCGGTTCTGGCGGGGGGGTTGAGGATTTGGCTGGGGAAGGTGAATCGCCGGTGGGACGGGGAAGAGCGGGATGGAGGGGGGAGGGAGGAGGAGGAGGGGGAGGCGCTTGTGGGAGGGGGCCGGGGAAGGGGCCGGGGAAGGGACCGGGGAAGGGAGAGGGTAGAAGGGTTTCGGTATATGCTGTGATAAGAATCGCGTCTCGGTGGATAATAACCCCTTATAATTATCGTCGGATGCCGAGGACGGGCTGGAAAGTACTGCAGTGTAATATCAAATCTCTCCTTGTGTGCTTGCCGCAAGAGCCGTTCAAGAGCAATTACATAGATAGTCACACACCTGAGGTCAAACACCGCCCCTCGTCCGACCTCAAGTTCATCTTCCGCCGTTTCACCGTTTCACCCTCTCGCCGTCTCACCGTCTCGCCGTCTCACAACACTAGCACACACACACGCACAAACACAGAGATTGGTCAAGCTGTTTACACAGCAAATTACGAAACGAGCTCAGCAAGCAAATATACAAACGCCCCTTTCTTTCTTTCTTTCCTTCTGTCTGTCTTGTCCAAGTCCTCCTTCTCTCCGCCTGACATCCCTCGGAGAGAGACGCACACCTTTCGACAATGGCTTGTCATACAAACATGGCTGATGGCTGTTCACGACAAAGGAGAACAAAACCCTCCCCTCCCCTCCTCCACCCCCCAAGAAAAACAAAATCCATTCTTTCTTTTTCAGACCCGGCGCGCGAGCTCAAACCCTCCGGCAGTCAATGCAAGCATTATATCAATTATTTCAAGGTCCAAAACCAAGCTAGTCAATCGGAGCGGATCGGATGGATGGATTCAAAAAAACCAGATCGTCGCTGCAGCCGGAAACCGAAAATAAAGAAAAACCAAAACCGGAATACCAAAAACAACCGAAGCCAAAAAAAACAAACAAAAAAACAGAAAAAACACACATACACAGTCTACTACAGCTGTCCGGACAGAATCGCTTCGGTTGCTATTGACCAACAACAGTCAGTAATCAAGCCTTCTTACGACCAATTTCACGATATGAGAAAGGGGGGAACTCACCGCTATTAATATAAGGCCTCCTCGAGTCGAGCGGCACGCCAAACCGCCTCTCCAACTCGAGCTTGACGCCCTTCTTGGTGACCGTCATCAGGTCCGCCGTACGCAGGATCTCTCTAATCTCTGCCAGCAGCGCGTCGTCGCTGGGCATGCCCGCGAGATTCGTCATCTCCAGCTCGCCCTGCGAGTTGGACGGGCCCAGGAACTGTGACCCGCCAAACTGGCTCTGCCGGTTGACCGGCATGTTAAGCATCTCCGACGCGGCGAGCGACATACGGCTCGGCACGTGAGGCATGGCGGGGTATCCAGTGGTCGACCCGGGGCGGCTCGGCGTGTATCCGCCGTACTCGGAGAGGGCAACGTTGGGGCGGGTGGCATACGAGTAGCCCGAGATCTCGGAGCGCGTGTCATCCTGCAGGCCGCCGGCCTGGGTCTGGGCCTCCCACAGCTCGGCCTGGTACTCCTCCCACTTCTTACGCGGGATGCTGGCGGGGTCGAACTTGCCTTCGTCCGAGATGACAATCTTCTTGCCCGACTCGCCGGCGACGACACGCGTGTTGCCCCAGTTGAAGTCGTCCATGTGCCAGAAGGAATACAGTGGCAAGGCGAAGCTGAAGACGGGGACGGCGAGCACGTACAGGATCATCCAACCGATCATCTCCCACTTGCGGCGCAGGATGAAGATGATGGCCTGCAGACCGTAGATAGCGCCGAGAAGGATGAAGGCCGTAATAGGGATAACTGTCGACTTCTGGGCCACCATGACAATCAGGTAGACGATGTAGGCGATGGTGACGGGCTGGACGACGGTTGACAACAGGTCCACAAAGACGATGAAGCGCATGCTGAAGCAGCAGAAACCGCACAGCTGGTTCAGGGGAATAAGCTCCATCAGGTTGTGCACGGTCGAGTTGATCCAGCGGCGGCGCTGCGAGAGGAACACCTGCCACGAGTCCGGAGCGATTGTCCAAGCATGCGCGCGGAAGATGTACTTGGTCTTGTACTTGCTGTGGTACTTGAGCAGCAGCGTCGTGAGGTAACGATCCTCACCAAGGTGTAGCAGGTTTTTCATGTGCAGCGTGTCGACGCGGATAGTCGAGTACCCTTCAATCACTTCGCGACTGACAAACAGCGGCTTGCCACTCTCGGCGGCGCGGATGCGGTACATGGAGAAACAACCGGGCAAGCAGGTGACGGAACCGAAGAGCGACTCGAAGGCCTTGGACAAGTTGTGCGAGATGTAGTACTCGTACACCTGAATCATGGTGACAAAGGACGCCTTGGCGTTGGTCAGGGCCGTTTCACCGCACACAGCGATCAGGCGCGTATCGTCGAGGAAGGCCGACACCATGCGCGTAGCCGAATCGGGAGCAACGACCGTGTCGGCATCGATCTGGAACAGGTATTCGTAGAAGGTCGGGTTGACGCCAATGATGTTGCGGATCTGGTGGTAGATCTCGAGCTCGAGGGGGCTCATGGGCAGGTTGTAGTGAACGCGGTTGAGGAAACGCATCAGGATCATCTGCGAGTCACGCTTGCCACGGTTGCCCGGACGAGATACCTCAGACGGTTTGCCGACCTTGACCACGACGAGGAAGGGCACAATGTGGCCTTGCACCTCGTACAAACCCGAGTACACCTTGCCCATGTTGTGTTGCTTTTGACCCTCGCCGAGCGACTCGAAGCTCAGCGGCTCCGGATCAACAGCCTCCGATACGCCCAGAATGTCGAGTACGATGCGAGGCGTGGGCCGATCGTTGCCCTGGCCGATAATCATACCGTCGCAGATAATCACCAGGAGTTTGCGCTTATCGTCGTAGCGCATGCGGGCCGCCGAATCGATGGCACGGCGGAGCGAGTCCTCGTCTTCGGTGTAGGCTGGGATTTGGCACATGACGAACTTGTCCAGATTTTCAGGTATGTTTTTGGTACCGAATTGAAGAGCAGCGAAGAATTTGAAGGCGATGACGCTGGCGAGAAGGATAGATACAGCCAAGACGAGGTATTCGGCGAATTTGCATCTTGCCGATGAGCGCGTGTCCAAGTCGGCAACGTAGAAGAGATTATCGAGGCATAGCTGCATCGCCTTCTTTTGGCCGGCGTCGAGTCCGAGGGACTGCCAAAGCGTCGTGATATCATCACCCGACCTCTGCTGGAAGAGATCGAGGACGAGCGGATGCATGAAGTCGACAGCGGACGGGTCCGTCGGCGCGGGCTCGCCTGGAGGGTTCTGCTGTCGCCGGCCACCCTGGAGGTACGTTGTCATATCGTAGACACGGTTGTTGAGGATGGCGATGACTTGCGACTGCGAGCTGAGGGTCCGGACGTACTCAGCAGAGTAGCCAATGTTGCCGACCTTGTAGTTGGATCTCAACATCTTCATCCTCTGCGAGAACCAATCCGGGCGGCTATCGTTGGTGAAGTGACGGAAGTCATGGTACTTCGCGTTCAGATCTTGGCTGCTGATAACGGCCGCCGACCCGGTGATGTTAGTGTTCTTATAGTCGAGCAGAACCGCGTCGTCAATGCTGCCATGTTGACCTTGGCAGAGCGCCGATACCTGTACAGGGAAGAGCGAAGTGATGTCCATGCCGCCGTATTGGGTCAGCATCTTCTGCGAAAGATACTTCGGGTAATGGCGGGGCGTGAAGGCCCCGATGTCGAAAATCTGGCCGCGGATTGAGGCATAGGCGCCACGGCCGTCCTTTCCATTGTAATATGACAGCTCCTCCGGACTGTAGACGTACTGTTTGGGGCAGATTAACATTGGGAAGACAACGATGAAGAAGGCCGCCACCAAACAACTGAACCAGATGATCATGTTGATGGCCACCTTCTCTCGCCACGCCATCCGCACGTCCTTGCGCTGCATGCGGCCCAGCCACTGGATGAGGAAGTCGGGAATGAAGAAAGTCAGCATGTACACGATGAAGACCCAGCGCTTGCGGCTGGGGCTGTCCTTGTACTCCTCCACCTCCACCATGTCCTTCTCGTTGCCGCGTTCGGCCATCTGCTCGCGCGTGTCCAGGTTCTTGAACATGTCGCCGCCTCCAAACGCCGACACGCCCGCCTCCGAACGCGCGTCAACGTCGTTACTACCAAAGTAACCGGCCTTCTTCTCGCCCATGAAGCTGGCTGGCGTGGGCCCGCCAGACATGAGCAGTCGCTCCTTGGACGCGCCGAACGGATCGGCAGGGGTGGTCACGCCGGTTCCTGCATCTGACGGAAGCCCATACCGGCCGGATTGAGAGAAGCTCTCGCCCAACTGTGCGATTTCCAGCCAGCAGCGCTCGCTTAGGAAGACACCTGTGGCGCCGATGGCGACCTCATTGTTGGGCCATCGCTTCTCCTCGACAACCATCTCCACCTTCTCACGCTCGCTGCCCACAAGTACTGTCTCGGCGTCGGCAAGCCCCAAGAATTCGCCAAACGGTAGGAACAAGCTGAAGTCGGCAGACCGCAGGCGTTGGCTGATTTCGGCAATGCCAAACGTCTGCAACTGCGCGCGAACGCACTTGCTGTCAAATTGGTTCGCGATTCGCCTGTCATTGGGTTTGAGGCAGAAGACAAAGTAGCAGTTTGTGCCCGGCGCCGTGACGGACTGTGTTACGTTTTCAAGCGCAGAGAGGAACTGGCCCGACGCGCCCTGTTCCGAGGTGCGCGCACTGCCGGTTCGCTTCCCGTCACCAGCCTCGCTACCCTGGTCATTTGACGGGTCTCTCTCCACAGCTCTGTGGCGGGCGGCGAGGGCAGCTGCGGGCCGCCCACGCCTCGACATGACGCTGGGCGCACGCATTGGCCTGGAGCTGACCGAGGCCTGCATGACAGTTGTCTTCTCTTGTGGGTGGACAACCGTCTGAAGCACCTCCTGGCCGAAAAGGCGGGCAACGAAGGCACTCTTGCTGGAGTTGATGAGGTTCATGAGATCGCCAGAGATGACCTCTCCGTTCTCCTCAACCAAGCCCTTGACGGGATACTCAACCTCGCCCGCAAAATGCTTGACAGTGAAAGTAGCAGCCGTGTTCTCGGTGTAGAAGTTGCTGCCAGGCAGCTTCGCCGTGGCAGCGCCGACAGCGATAGCGGGGTTCTTGCCCTCGAAGCGTTTCCGCAGACTCTCGAGCAACTGCATGTCGGTGCGGTGACGGCGGGTCTGGTCATCCAAAATGCTGAGAAGGCCGTTGCCCGGCTTCAGCAATCCCTTGACGGCGTCCGAGTTGTCAAAGTAGCTGGTCGGAGGCACAGAGACTTCTTCCGTCTCGAGCATGTCCGCCTTCCGATCGAAGAAGTTCTGCAGCGTCAGATTGTACAAAGACTCGGTGGCGGCATTAGCCAGGAGTTGGTCGAGGGTTGAGCCCGTCGATGTCTGTTGCTGGAAGCCCGGGAAGTCAACGATGGAGATGGTGTTGGCAATCGAGTCCTCCGCGGCACACAACCTCTGGTTGATGCTCTCGATCACATAGGCAACGAGCAGCGAGTACAGCGTCCGCGCAAGCTCGTTTGCGTTCCCGCGCGCGCCAGCCGGGTCGAGCAAGACCGTCACCCTCTCCTTGTGGATCATCTTGGTCTTGTAGCCTAACGTTGTCTGGAGCTCAGCGGCACCGACGCCGAGGAAGGCAGCGATGATGCCCAAAACATCCTTGTTCTTCACCGTCGTCGTCGTCTGGGCGCCCTCGTGTGAGAAGCCACCGCTGTCATCGCCGGTCACGGTTGTGCTAGAGGTTGTCTCAAACTCCAGCTGGCCGATGTGCAAGATGCTGGCCAGGATCTGGCAGATTTCGGCAATTTCGCTGCGTGGGAACTCGAGTTTTCGCAGGGCTGTCTTGAACAGCTGGAACCCCTCGGCGTCGTTGATTCCCACCTTCAATTGAGTCGGGTGGCCCAGGTACTTCCACCGCTTCTCAGGCCCGTCAAAACCAAGATGACTTTTCTCGGCAGCGCTCGTGCCGGATAGAAGGTAGTACAGCACGTGGAAGTTGCGTTCACCGGTGGGGACATCGGTTATCCGGCTTCTCTCTAACCGATGATCTAGGAGTTTGGCACCAAGGAGTACGGGGTTTGTGGTCGATGCCGTGTCGTATTGTAGCTCGTAGAAGAGACCAGCTTTGGAAGCCGTCGGTGTCGTGGCAGTCTTCGTCGTGGTAAGTGTGTCGAAGACGTAGGAGGCAAGGGATACCTTGGCCGAGAGAGGCGTGGTGGACCGATTGAGGAGTGAGGTCAGGAGGTGGGCGCGAACGGTGGTTTTCCCCGAGCCAGATTCACCGCTGTTGATCAGTTAGCAACTGGGACATGGACACCGTTAGCTAATTTAGGGAGAGCGCCATACAGAAACGTGATCGCTTGGTTTTCCGAACGGTGCCCCAGCCGAAGAAAGGCCCTCTCTGCCAGGTCCTCGGCGGCGGTCATGGCGGATGAGTCCCTGGAGCCATCGCCCTTGGCTGAGCTCGTGTATGTGTTGATGCAAATAAGGGCGTGGGAAGAGAGCCGCGCCGTGGGAATCGAAACATGGAAGCGGCTGGCGAGATGTGCCGTCAACTGCGTGTCGGACTGGGAATGGGCGGGCAGCGAGGGGAGAGAAGGCTGCGTGTGGGCTCCTCCGCTGTTCCCGCCGAGCGGCGGGAGGTTGAGCGCCATGATGGACGGCGGCGCCGTGAGCTGGCCGTGATCAACCAGGAAGTGTGCGAATTCAGAAGCGTGAGTCTCTGGTGTTTGGTCTGTTCTGTGTGTCCTTTGACCTTGGGAAAATTCCCTAAACCACCACTCTGCTTTCTAAGGCGTTGGCAGTCGCAAATCTCGATCTCGGGAGGGCTAATAAAAAAATTAAAAAATAAGTATGGCAGTGGGGAGCAATGCCAAAACGAATGTGATATGATGGAGATGTGCAAACCGTCTAAACGAGTGTCAGAACGAAGGGGACACGGGCAGCAAGTGAGTGAGTTGACAAAATGTCGAAGCGGCGGGGATTGGATTAGGAGTCGCCCGGACGATGGCACGCACTCTCCTGGCCCAGTGAGTTCCCAACGGCTGTTCTTCACACGCGCCTGGCTGTTCGGGGCTGACTGGGCTTGGGACCTCCACTCCAGACCAGAAAAAGGGGAGTGGACTGTTTTTTTCCGAGCGGGATGCTGCTGCGGTAGGCGCCAACGACCAACTGCGCAGGTTCTTCCATACGAACTGGCCCCCGTTCGACGGGATCCACTTGATTGGCAGGGGCGCGGCCCAGGATTCCAGGCATTGGATCGCGGATCCAGGAAGTGGTTCAAAATAAACAAGATCTGGAACGCAACCCTGTGGTTCGGTATCCCGGGACTTGCGCATGCAGATACTGGGTACGACACTGTGGATTGGGCGATGTGCAATTCCGCAGTATTGATTGCGTCTGTCACAATCGGGTCGTTTCGAAAATCGTTCGCGATTCTTCCATCCATCGCTAAAAAGTCGCGTAATGTTACGCCCCGGTCACCAACCCTTCCGAAGCATTTCGAATCATTGACCGGGGTCATGACGCCGCCGCACCAGCCGGCTAGCCGACTCTGCCAGCAGCGGATCGCATTTCAGGAGAGCAGGGGTGGGCGGGTCTCATCGCAAGATCCGGTGAGGCGACAGCCGCTTTGTTCTTGGTTCTTGGCTCTCTCGATAGCCGCATGTCTGGGGATCAATCGCTGAAGGTTGTTGGCTGGTGTTCGTTCTGCTGCCACAGGGCTGTTTACATGAAGTGCTGCTCAGAGTGACAGAGTAAAAGATAACGTTACGCGCATCAATAAGTTCCGAACCGAGTCGCACATGTACATACCTCCCGTACTGTCCCTGCACCTTACACGAAAAGCTTACTGTGTTGCACACGAGCACCTAATCCATACGAGATCAGCTTCTTGTGCGGTCTGCCATCCAGCGGACTGGGTTTGGCCGAAGTGGCGACACCAGGGCCGGCCAACCACGCAGCTCGACACGCGCAAAGCCCCCCGACAACCTCTTCGGTTTTCGCGCTCAAACCACAAATTCGAGATCCTGCACCGCGGCTCATGGTTGGCTAGTTTCCTCCGCGGCCAGACAGAGACAGACAAGTCGCGGTTGGGGATTCGCTCGCTGCGCCTGGCGCTTATTCTGGTTGGGGTGTTTGAAGAGATGCCACTATGCGGCCCGCACTAGGCAGCGTGTTGATATGGGAGTAGGATCGTGGAAGAGGAGTCGGCACAGACAACCCCACGGGTTTGTGCCTCACAGGCTCAACCCAGACCCGAGTTTGGACGATGATGCTGCATTGACACCGCATCCGAGCTTCGACCGGATAATGTGTCAGATCTGCGTATGCTTGACGTTCCGAGACATTAGATAGTAGGGTAATTTTCCGTTTCTTTGATCGCTCGGCATAGTTGGCTGAGAGAGTTGGTGACGGAGTCTCTCCAACTCCAGAAATCATTTCCATCAGCGGGTCAGCGAGATTGGGAGAGTGATGGGCTAGGCTAAAAGAAGAAAGCTTGCAGCGATGGTCTCATTTTCATATAACGAACCCTAACCCAAGCCAGAGGCGGCAACTCCGCGTCACCATTAGTGTGAAACTGGGAGTCAGCAAGGTCCTGAACGTCAGCGACTGTGTAGGTTAAAATGTGCTGACTGACGCCTTCGTTTTATGGGAAATGTGTGGGAGAGGTGCAAATTTCAATTTGCATGTGGTGCGCTTCCAAATTGTAAATACAAAATACGAAGAAAACTGGATTTAGTTTAGATAACGTACTGGAAATCATATTGTAATAATTTGCTATGTTGACCTGTAAAAAAGTGTTCTTACTTTGAAACGGGCAGTGGGTTCTTACTGCGTATTGGCTGGTTGGATAGTTGAATATCTAATAGGGTTGTTTTTCGCCTCCTCGCAGTTGGGCTCAGAGCCTGCAGTTGTACATACGACTTAGGCCGGATGCTGTGACCAATGCTTGCGTCATGCGAGCTCCTCGGGCTCGTGTGGAGAGGTGTCTGCATCTGGTGCATCCGGACACTCACACCATAATGTGGCCACAGCTGCCATCTCATGTCCTGCCGGGGCCTCGTATTCGACCGCCCGGGAGCTGCCGAGTGGAGGGCCCTTTTTTAGACCTGCACTGCCGCGCTGCTTCAGATGGCATCCTCCAGTCACCAGACGCCGCTGGTTGCAACAACAAAATCCTCGCGGATCAACGTGCGGCAAAGAAAAAAAATAATAGAACGGAAGAAAAAAAGGAAAAAAAAGAAAAGCCTCGGCCGACAGCAAAACCCAAAAACTTCCAGATTGTCTGGAAGTCGGGATGCTTTTTCATCGGTTCCGTTCTTCCCAGTCTCGAAAAAAGGAGGATGGAATGCGATGCAGGGCCATCGCCTTGTTTATGCACGTACAGTGTAATTGCAATAAATTGAGATGCCGCAAAGCAGGCGTTTCTAAGCTGTTCCATTCCAGGCCCAACGCACCCCCCTTGTCCAAAATTTCTCGCGGCACATCATGCACATCCCGACCCACACCAGACCCGCTGCGGTCAGCTAGGTGGATGTACCTGCGCGGTTGGCTGGTCCTGCTTGCCGTAGCCATACTCGGACGACCGTGTTGATGGGTCTTTTCTGGGCAGTGCCCCTGGCGGCATCCATTCGCTCGAGGCTTCGCAGCCTGCAACCCGTCGTTTGTGCCTGTCCGGACTGGACATTTTTCGATCTTGCTTTCTTTTTGGCCATTGCCTGTCCCCTCGCTGCCGCTGTCCCCTGCCGTCTGTCTCGCTCGCTCTGGCGGTTTCTTTACGGTCGTTGCCTTTCTCTTTCCTCGCTCTCTCGTGAGGTCGATAGTTAATTTCTGTCCTGCTCGAGAAAGGGGCACTAGAAGCCCGAGTGTGCCTTCGCCCGTTGCCGCCGCGACCAACCTGCATCCCACGGAAAACCCACACCAACTTCCCACACTCGCTCACTTGTCCGACAACACTCGTTAACATCGGTATCGGTCAGCCTGCACCATCTTAGTTGCTCCAGTGCCTTCGGAGCGGGAGATTGAGTTGTTGATACCACCACTGCTTGAGGAAAATCGGAGGACATCTCGTGTTTGGCCAGTCGAACGAACCCGCTCTCGGCCGTGTCCCTCTTGGGGCGCCGCAACCCACCGCTTGACACCATGGCGAACCGCATGTCCATGTACTCGATGGCCTCGGAGTCCGGGCTGGGTGGCTCCAGGGGCGGCCAGCAGCAATCCCAGGTATCGACAACCACGCTGCTAAATTCGATCCACAACATCTACCTCGCCTCCCAACCATACCGGCTCGATGCTGGCACCAGTCTCGTGGTCAACACGTGGCTCACGGCCTCGCAGCCCGGCCCGACGGGGCTCGTCGGCGGCACGATAGATACGGAACTGGTAGCACGGGCATGGGAACATGCTCGCCGCCGTGCTGAGGATGGCTGCATCATTTTTGGGTAAGTGAAGTGTTGCTACTTGCCACCGTCTGAAGCCCGCTTTCGCTCGTTGCTAACCACTGCCAGCTCTCTTCACACATCCACGCCGTCGCTTCTCCGGCCGGCTCTCTCATCCCTCCCAGTCTCCGTCCCGAGCTCCATCCTCCAGTCACTACACGCCCTGGAGCCCTTCCTCCGCTGTGTGACACCGTACAACCCCTCGACCCCAAGACAAGTTGCCCTGGGTGTCACCTTGACCCTCAGCCTCACTGGGAAGGTTGTTGGCGCGTCCGTCGCGCTGTCGCAGGGCGGAATTGATACCGACAAGGGCCTCCTACGCATTCCGGCAGAGCCTGGCAACCGTGCCTTTGATGTCTTTTACTATCTGCTCACGTCCGCCTCCACTCCCGCCGAGCGAGAGTTCCTCGGGCTGAAGGGAGCTTCAAGTTACAACTTGCTGGCCCGCTCCGGCACCTACGATCCTCCTTCATACCTGCCCACCGCCGACGACGGGGCTGCGGCCGACGATTTCCGGAACGCGTTGAAGGAGATTGGTATCAAGGGCTCCGCGCATCGTAACTTTATTTCCACTCTTGCGGGTCTGTTGAAGTTGGGCAATACGGTCGATTACAACGTAGACGAAGATGTGTTGGATGAGATCTCAGAGGATGTCGGTGGACTCCTCGGCCTAGAGCCAGAGGTTCTGGCCCGCCAGTGCACCACCGATGACCGTGCCACACTCCTCGGAGGCCTATACGAGTCACTGGTGGATTGGGTGATTAGGAAGGCCAACGAAGCCATTGCCGCCCAGATCGAACGGATCAGGGATGGAGACGAGTCCGATGGGAGCCAGGGTGGTAGGACACCCAACTCGCTCGAGGATACGGGGGATACCGTCTGCCTCCATTTCCTTGAGATTCCCGATCCCAACCTTGGGAAGGCGGCTGCCATGCGGGGTATTTTTGATGACAATCAGGGCATCAACTCGGAGATGAAGCAAGACGGTGTGGAGGTTGTCCCGGTCAACAGTTCTGTACTGCGCGAGATGCAGAACGCCGTGGCTGAGGCCGGGCCCGAACTTGGCATCATGGTTGGGTCCCTCGGTAGGGAGAGGCAGCATATGCTCGAGAAGCGGGAGGAGGTGCTCGAAAAGGTCGCTCTGGCTGCCGAGGACGATGGTTTCTTGAAGCAGCTGCTCTTCCCAGTTCCAGCCGAAGGTATCAACCTCGGCCGCAGCGGTCGTATCGACCTTCCTGCCATCCTTAGTACCAGTCGCGCGTGGTATCATCTCTGCATCCACCCGACAGATGAATCGCCGGCCAGTTTAGCGGCTCTACCATCCGTCAACTCGGCCTGGTCTGCGGGAACCGTTTCGAGGCAACTGCGCGCCTGGCGGCTCCCCGAGTGGTCGAACCGGCGTAACAAGCACCTCGACTACACAGTTGACTTCGACTTCGACGAGTTTGTGCGGCGCTACCGCATGCTGGGCTGCATGGACGGCCGCGACGGCATCGAGAGCTGGATCCTTGAACGCGGCTGGACCAATGGCGAGGTGGTAGTTGGTCGTGAGCGTGTGTGGATGAGAGAAACCGCGTGGTGGGAGGCCGAGGGTGTGCTCGACTTGAGGCCCGGCGATGCCGAGAGGCTCGGGAGCATGCCTAACATGATGCCCCCGAGCGGCTTCAGCACTGGTTACTCCGCTACCGGGAGCAGCTTCTTCCCGCCGCAGCCGTTCCAAGACGCGTCCTCGAATGGGAGCCGCGAACAGCTCGTTCATCACCAGAGGAACCTAAGCCAGGCCACGCTGGGCGGCGTTCGTCCCGTGGCAGCCCCCTCGATCGCACCTACCGCCATGACCGGTATGCGTAACGTGTCCACCGGCGACTACGGCCTGGGCAGTAAGGGTGACACCCACAAGGGTGAGGTCTACTACAACAGCGAAGGCCAGCTCGTTACCGAGCTCGAGCCTGACCTCGCGGCAGGCAAGAAAATCGAGGAGCAACCCATCAGCCCCGGCAGAAGGGCATGGGTCATCATCGTTTGGATGCTCACTTTCTGGATCCCCTCGCCGCTTCTTCAGTACGTCGGTCGCATGAAGCGGCCTGATGTGCGGATGGCGTGGCGCGAAAAGCTTGTCCTCTGTTTCTTTATTGTTCTGCTCAATGGCATGATTGTTTTTTGGATCATCTGGTTCGGTAAACTGCTCTGTCCCAACTATGACAAGGCCTGGTCGCGGAATGAGGTCAAAAATCACCAAGGAGCCGATGACTTCTGGGTGAGCGTTCACGGCAAGGTCTACGACATCACAAAGTTCTGGAAGTTGGAACACGGCACCCCCGCGTACGAAACCACGCGCGATGTCATGGAACCTCTCGGCGGTCTAGACATGGATAACTACTTCATTCTTCCGCTGACCTTGGCCTGCCCCGGGGTGGTTACGGACGAGACGATTCAGCTCATTCTCAACAACACGGTAGAGCATCCCGAGGCCCAGCACGTCTCCGGCTACGGCGCAAGGGATCCTACCGGCTCCATGGGGAAGGTCGATTGGTACTCCAAGAAGTTCCTGCCACGCATGAAGGAATATTTCACAGGTGACCTCGTTTGGGATCCGAATCAGATCAAGCGGGAGGGAGAAGAGGAGAATCGCATGTGGTACCTCAACGATGGCAAGGTTTACGACCTTACCGACTACATGTACACTCAAAAAGTCCAACGCAATCATCCTCGAACGGCCTTCCTTCACGAGAAAGTCGTCGCTGCCATCAGGAGTGCGCCTGGCCAGGACCTTACTGACACATTCACCGAGCTCCTCAAAAAGGCGAATGCGACCGAGAGTAACAGTATTCAAAACACTCTTAACTGCATCAACAACCGATTCTATATGGGCATCACCGACTACCGCGAGTCGGCCCGCTGCCAGGTCAACAAGTGGATTCTTATCGCCTTTACCGCTATTCTCTGCGCCGTGATTGCCATCAAGTTCATCTCAGCCCTCCAATTTGGCTCCAAGAGACGTCCATCTCCGCAGGATAAGTTTGTCATCTGCCAGGTGCCGGCATACACTGAGGGCGAAGACTCGCTGCGGAAGGCCCTCGATTCCCTCACGGCTCTGCAGTACGACAACAAGCGCAAGCTAATCTGCGTCATTTGCGATGGTGTCATCGTCGGTGCCGGAAACGACCGTCCCACACCCAAGATCGTCCTGGATATTCTTGGTGTTGACCCCAAGGTTGACCCACCCGCCCTGGCATTCAAATCAGTCGGTGCTGGCAGCGAGCAGCTCAACTATGGCAAGGTCTACTCTGGTCTATACGAGTACGAAGGCAACGTTGTCCCGTATCTTGTGGTCGTCAAGGTGGGCAAGGAATCGGAACGGGAGAAGACCAAGCCCGGCAACCGTGGCAAACGTGACTCGCAGATCCTGCTGATGAGCTTCCTCAACCGTGTCCACCACCGCTCGCCCATGAACCCGCTCGAGCTGGAAATGTTCCACCAAATCAACAATATTATCGGCGTGGACCCTGAGCTATACGAGTACCTTTTCATGGTTGATGCCGATACCTGCGTCCGGGAAGATTCGCTCAACCGACTCGTTGCGGCCTGTGCCAACGACGCCAAGATTGCAGGCATTTGCGGCGAGACAAGCTTGCAGAACGAGGAGCGCTCGTGGTGGACTATGATCCAGGTCTACGAGTACTACATCTCGCATCATCTCGCAAAAGCGTTCGAGTCCCTGTTTGGCAGCGTCACTTGCTTACCAGGATGGTACGTTTCTTCTTTTCTCCCTTGTCTAATCTCCGTTCACCAAACTGACCGACTGTAGTTTCTCCATGTATCGTCTGCGCACTGCGGACAAGGGCAGACCCTTGATTATCTCTGACGACGTTATCCGCGACTACAGCGATTGCAATGTGGACACTCTTCACAAGAAAAATCTGCTCTCCCTCGGCGAGGATCGTTACTTGACCACCCTGATGACCAGGTACTTCCCGAACATGTCGTACAAGTTCATCCCGGATGCCTACTGCCAGACTGCCGCGCCGGAGAAATGGAGCGTCTTGCTGTCTCAGCGCCGTCGTTGGATCAACTCGACCATTCACAACCTGGTCGAGCTGATGTTCCTCCCCGAAATGTGCGGCTTCTGTTTCTTCTCGATGCGCTTTATGGTTTTTATTGATCTCTTCGGTACCATCATCCTTCCGGCGACCTGCGTCTATCTCGGCTGGCTTATATACTCGGTCATCACACGTACCGGTCCCTTCCCGCTGATTTCGGTCATCATGTTGGCGGTTGTGTACGGTCTGCAGGCACTGATCTTCATCCTCAAGCGCCAGTGGCAACACGTTGGCTGGATGATCATCTACATCATTGCCTTCCCCGTCTACTCGTTCATCCTGCCCATCTACTCGTTCTGGAATCAGGACAACTTCTCCTGGGGTAACACACGCGTTGTCGTCGGTGAGTCGGGCAAGAAGCGGGTCGTGGCTGTGGATGACGAAGGTTTCGACCCGCGCGCCATTCCCCTCCAGCGGTGGGATGACTACGCCCTCATCAACAGCCTGCCCGGCCGGCGCGGCGGCCACTCGGAGAAGCACGGCGTCGACGGTGGCATGGGCATGTACGACGAGAACTACGAAATGGACGACATGAAATCTGTTTACTCGTCGGTCCGCCAGCCCTCGGTCCTGGCAGGCTTCCCCGCCCGCGGCGGCGCGGGCGCCTACATGCCGCCCACTCCGGGCACGCCCGGCACCCCCTTCACGCCAGGCGCCACCATGACCCGCTCCAGCACGTTTGTCGGCACCACCCCGTACACGGACAACCCGGCCCTCGCCCACCGCCAGAGCATGATGTCGATGGGCACTATGGGCGCCGACCAGCGCCGCTCGCACACCCCCTACGCGGACTTCCCTGCCGCCGGCCAGCGCGGCAGCGCCATCAACCTCCGCGGGATGAGCGGCACCCCTCCCACGCTCGGCGTTCCCGGCAGCGCGAGTAATAACCGCCTGTCGGTGGCGTCGAGCGCCATGCTAGGTGGTGGTCCCAGCCCGAGCAGGCTGGGGATGCATTCCGACCTGAGTACGGGCTCGTTTGGCGCCGGGCCGGCGGGCATGGTGGATGACGGGGCGATCATTGAGGCGATTCAGGCGGTGCTGAGGGAGGTGGACCTGGATACGGTCACGAAAAAACAGGTGCGGGCGCTCGTTGAGCAGAGGCTGCAGACGGAGCTTGCCGGGGAGCGGAGGACGTTTATGGATCGGCAGATTGATAATGAGTTGGCGAACATGTAGAGTACTTTGTCTCTCTACCAGTAAAGTAATGCGGCGGGTGTGGGATAGAAAGGGTTTTTCTTTTCCTTTTTTTTAGTGTGTGTTTTCTTGGTTTGGGGGGGTTTGGATTGGAATTGGATTCAAGGATTGGATTGGATGCCGTTGTGTATCGCCCGCCCGCCTGTCTGTCTGTCTGTCTGTCTGTCTCTGTCTGTTTACCGAGTTATTATTACTTATTACCTACTACTACTACTACTTTACTAGTACTACTACTCGTGTTCTCTTTCTTGGGTACCTATATCACACTCACTGGACTCGACGATCGCCCACTGGTTTAATAGTCACCCACTCGCTCGCTACTATTCTATGTTTTCCATGGCTAGGTATCTTCTGATCAGCTGCTTATCCTTGCGACGGTGACCAATCAATCTGCATTTGTTGAGTGGTTGTTTATGCTACGACGAAGGTCATGCATCCATCCATACAGGCGCCAACCAAACCCCGGCGACATTCCTACAAGTCGTTGGCTGCTCCGCGTGCTACACATGCAGGCGGTGAGCAGGATAATGCGGTCTATTTTATTGTTCTATACTACGCTCTACGGCTCTTCAATAGAAAGCCCAGCGTGGCGGGAATGTCCTACTGCACTTGACACCCTTGCTCACACGATGTTAACACTCAACACTCAACACACCGCTCTAACCAAAGTCTTGGTACGGATGATCTTTATGAAGTTGCCAGTTCCACGTAATAAAAGCCTTCAACTACCACTACGATCATAGCTATAATAAAAGTACCTTTACTACTTACCCTGTAGAATATATTAAAGGATAGGCCTTTGGCTACTATAGTCTTCGAACCCGGCCCTACTATAGCCTATAAACAACCCAGGCTATAGTATACTCTGGTGTAACGAATAATGTATAACAACCTATATAGGGAGTTCTTGTTACGGTCCACGCGTTGGCTTTAAAGTGGTGCACCAGGCGTGGGGGAAATGACCTGATTGCTTCGAATGAAGAGAGAAGAAGAGGAGATACCTAGCTAATAAATGACAGGACGAAAGAGACAGCTTTTTGACAAGCTGCCGCCACGTAACAGTACCAGGTCACGTGCGAGTGAGTAGCTTACAGCCAAGGGTCACTGAGGCTAACCTCTTCATGGCCCATGCTCCTCGTAACCGTGGACTTTTGAGAAAAGAGTCATTTTGGACAGCTTGCGGAATCAAGCAGATACCGAGTTGACGGTGATGAGGGGCGTGGAGTCGAGTGGGAGAAGATAACGATTAGGGAGCGCAGCTGTTGCTGGGTCGAACGAGGTGATGGAGGATTGGTTGGACGGTTGGACCAGAGCAGAACGGTAGAGTGTGTAGTTGCTCGGGATGGGAATTCGGAGGCACGTTGACAATGGGCTCATCAGAATCAGAGAATAGAGAGTGAGGGAGGAGAAAGAAGAAGAGGTCTTTATACAACACCAGACGATTCACCGTCCCATCTCGATTCACCTCACCAGGATAATCCTACTCGCCGCTATGCCATTGTTCGCGAGATCTCCGGCAAGGACCATGCTATTATTGTATGTCCCCTACTGTGGCCTGAATGGACGGACTATGGATTTGGACATAATGTGGGCTGTTGAAACTGGAAACATTTTCTTTTCGTTCAAACAGTCGAGGTCAGATGTCGAAGGTGTCGTAGCATTTGGAGTCTTGGACTCCTGTCCGCAAAAGTGCATACAATAGCATTCCCTCCACGCACCAGATCACCCTGGAATTCAGGGGACAAAAGACAACAAAATATTCAAAGGATTCACCACCATAACAGGGTTACAGGCTACAACCGCCGCAGCCATGGGCAGAGCACTCGCAGCCCCCAGATCCAGGCCCGCAAACACGCCCCTGTGTTCGTGATACTGCTCTGCGCGCTCCATCGTATCCCTCTGCGCTGGGTACAACCTCCGCGCGGCCCCGAGCAGGTCATGGTACACCATGTCCGCAAACGCGTAGCAGTTCTTACGGACGAAGACATAGCCCCCCAGCGCCTGGTGCGCACGCATCAGCGATTCAGCGAGTTCCTTGATGGGGATTCCCGGCTCCGGTATGTTGATGGTGTAGAGCAGGTCGGCGCGTGAGAAGGAGAGGCCCCGCGCAGGCGTGGGCTTGGCCCAGGTCCAGCCCGCCGTGACTTCGTCGCCGTTGGTCATGCGCTCGACGAAGAGGTATGATGAGGTCTCGGTTCCGCCGGAGGTGCCGCCGCTGATGGTGAGGCGGAGGAACTCGTGGAAGACGTCCGAGTTGTGGAAGTCCTTCATGTGCTCGACCTTGGTGATGTACCATCCATCATAGCGGCCGGGAGTGCTAAGGATGGCGTCGCACCACCGGGCGTGGCTCCATGTCGTGAGGGTTTGGGGGCGGAGGTATTGGAGCTCGGAAGGTAAGAGGGGCATTGCTTTGGGAGTAGGTCAACTGATATTTTTGATGGCGTTTGGAGATGGCTTGGAGAGTTTACGAGGGAAATTTGAAAGGAGAGTAAGAGGGAGATTCCAGCTGGTCCCGAGGGAAGCGGATCATGTTTTACATAGGAACACCGGGGTTGACCCTCAACGGACAAACCAACTGCTTCATCGACTGCATCGATACCCAACATTCTCTTGGGCCAGCAGAACTAACACCTCGCCAATGAATGGGGTGCAATAGAGGCGAGCAGGTGGCCTGGGCGCGGCACCCAAACCAATTTCAAACAGCATCATGAAATATGAAATATGAAATTGAATACACCACCAACTTGTGCAAGTGACCGGAACAGCCAACTTCTCCAAACAAAACAAGACGTATAGACTCATCACTCCAAACAGACACAACCTTGTATCCCTAACCGCTCCGAACGATACTGCCAGGCAACACGCACATCAGCCCCAGTAACCCAACCCGTCGCCCAACGTGAAGGGCCCCGACTTTCTCTCCCCAAAACCCAAACACAAGTGCGAAGCGAAGCAATGTCACCACCAACAACCCCCAATCGGATCCTCCCCACTGACGTATGCAGTACAAGGACTGCAGTCAAGTCGGCAGAATTGGGACTCAATTCTCAACTGTCCGGAACCGTGGCGACAAGAACAGGCCACTGTCTTACTCCACGAAAGAAAGGGCGGACCCCCTACGTCTACCCCCCTCTCCGTACAGATCCGCTCAAGAGATTCGCTTGCTGGAGTTCATCTCTCTGGGGGAGGGAGCCGCCAATCCGCTTAAAGCCTTAAACCTACACACGGCCCAACTCCAGGACGCCCAGTTTGTCGCGCTTTCCTACGTATGGGGGCCACCCCCCGCACATGTACGAAGGTGTCGAAGTGGCCGCTCTTTTGGAATGGACGGAAAAGTATCCTCAGCTTTGTATGTACCCGTCATGCCAAGCTCACGACCGCGAAAGTCAACGACAGACGGACCAGACAGCATCGGTGGGTGGGATCATCTCGTTCCACGGCAGCCGCCTCCGGGCCACCAACCCAAGAGATCTCATTCATGGGCTGCTCGGCGTGTCAAGAATCACGGCCATCCGGGCAGACTACTCAGTCCCACTGCGCACGGTCTATACCGGCCATGCCACAGCTTGGATCAACGGCTCCAAGGGGGGGTAGGACTTCGCGAGCTGGGATTCCTAACCTATGCCGGCCAGGGGCTCGTGTCGCGAGGTACGGAGACCCCCCGTTCCCGTCATTCGCGCCGCATTACCCCTTTCTATCCGAAAAAACTACCCAGTTTTCGCAATCGGCCATCTTCCTTCGCACTGTTTGCAGAACAGAGTGAAGTCGTATAATCGTATACCTTATCGGTCCCAAGTCAGTTTCATAGATTGATATAGAGTGGAGTTGACTTTACAGATGTTATAGATAGAGAAGGTTCCATAAAATATCCCTACATTCGCGATAATCGCAACGGCCACTAAAGTTATAGCGGCTACTATCTAATATACTAGTATAAAATAATCTGGTAATAATGTCAAGTTTAAGTATGACTATATATATCTTATCGAGCTCGCTAGCGTACTAATAAAGTAGTCCAACCTCCCCCCCCCCCCCCTCGTCAAGAGTTTGACAACTGACATTACCCCAGCGCCCTCCGGCAACAGTTCATTTACTTTTATACGGAGATGTTGGCCAACCACTGGGGGGAAGCAGAAGGGTTTGAGGGACAGGACGACAAAGAAGAAACCCCGCATCTTTATGCCCGGTGCAATAGCCTAGAAAACGTGCTTGCTGACGGATCGCTATCTCTGGGATATCTCACCCTAGCTGGAGCTATGTAGAGGAGCAGGCACTAAAACCTGCCGTATAACGCCACGGCCATACCATCCACACGGCCCACCACCTAACGCTTGTTTATGAATTGCTCGTGACCTTGTTGAATGTATGTATAAAAAGTCAAGTCACGTCACGGCCCCACCTTCCAACATATACTTCTCGCTCATGTGCCTTTCGTCGTGGATGTCATTGTGGTTTCCTGTCTATTGCCATGCCGTCACATTAGAGACCTCTTCTCTCGCATTCGTCCATGCTGAAAAAAAAAAAAAAAAAAAAAAAAAAAAAAAAAAAAAAAAAAAAAAAAAAAAAAAAAAAAAAACAAGTTTCCCAACCCCTTTTAAACCCAAATACAAAAACGAACCCCCNTATTATTAAAAAAAAAATAAAAAAAAAATAAAAAAAAAAAAAAAAAAAAAAAAAAAAAAAAAAAAAAAAAAAAAAAAAAAAAAAAAAAACTCACTCCAGTTTCCCTACGCCTTTTAACCGCAAGTACACATCCGTACCCCAGCCATGCAGGCTCTGCACCGCGATGCCTCCGCCAAAGTACTCGGCGTACGCCCGGCTCAGGGGCAACCCGTAGCCCAGCCCGGCAATGGAACTACTCCCGTTGCTGGCGGCCGAGATGACGTTCAGGGCGTCGTCGCTGCCCCACGACGACCCCGGGACCCCCGGAACATCGTCCGACTCACTAAAGGTGGTGAACGAGTAGCTCCATATGTGGGGCAAGATGTCGGTACTGATACCGCCGCCGCGGTCGCGGATGCGGATGGTCACGCCCGGCGCGTTGTCGTCGAGCGGGGCGATGGCGTCGCGACTGAAGGCGCCGCGGGATTCCCTTGGTGGCTCGAGGCGGACGTGGCCTTGGCGCTTCGGGGGTTTGACCTCGGGCGGCTCGGGGGCGATGGTGATGACGATGGGCTCGCGGTTCATGCCGTTTTCGACGGTGGCGCGGAAGGCGTTCTTGAGCAGCTCTGTGATGATGTACTCGAGGTGCATGGGCACAAAGGCAAAGGTGGTGTCCGGCTCGCCGTCGACGATCCATTGCGGGCGGACGCCGTAGTTGAGCTCGCAGATGTCGGCCACGAAGCCGCCGCACGAATCGACGGTCGAGGCGGGGCGCAGGGCCGTGTCGATCACGCCGATGTAGCCCGGGTGTTCCGGGCAGGGGGTCGGGCTCGCGGCTGGATTGAAGTGTGGGGTACTGCTGAAGTGCAGAGCGATGTGCTGCTCGGCGACGAGGCGTGTGCCGATGCGGGCGCGCAAGTGCTCGTCTAGAAAGCGTGTCACCTCGGAAGGGGAGATGTATTTACGGCACTCGAGGAAGCCGCGGGCTAGGATGGGAATGGTGTCGGTGTGCGTCTGAACGAGCTCGGCCAGCACCTCGGTAAAGCGTATTTCATCTTCCAAGTTGCTGATGGTGCGCCCCTGCCAGGGCAGCAACGTCGACAGCGAGTGTTGGTAGTTGTTGTAGATCCTGCTGATGTTTGGGTTCGACACGACGATGTACGGTAGGTTGCGTAGCGCTTGAATGCGGTGCGCCAGGCGGATCGGCAATAGCGAGAGCGTGAAGCGGGCGGACGCGAGGAGAGCCTCGGCCGACAGTGGAGGGCGGCCGTGTCTTATAAGTCACCGGTTAGTCAAGCGCAGAGGAGACGAAGAGGCGGTAAAGGTAGTATTACTTGACAAGGTCGGCGAGGCTCAGCGGATGTAAAGGCTGCCTGGCCAATCGAGGGACAACATCGGGCTCGGGGCGGTGACGCTCCCGATCTCGCTGGTGGTGGGTTTGCGGTCGGTGGTGGGCAACCGAGGCGTCCTTCAGATTCTGTAGCGTCGAGGAAGCTCTCCGCCCATGATTGAACCCCTGAACGGCCCTGGGACAAAGCCGCAGCGGCCTCACGACGGTGCGTCTCATGTCGGCATGTTTGCGCAAAGTGCGGTTGCGGGGTTGGCGCGACAGGAGTCGCAGGGCAGAGCCACGAAGGTATGTACTGTATTGTATGTATGGGCAGTAATTGAGAATTTGGGCACAATTAAATGGTAGTCATGCTTGGGCGGAAGGTTGGCAATGGAGCGTTGGTTCTTGAATCCGAGAAATTCGGAAGCAGGAAACAAGCCAGACGGCGCAGCAAAGGCGAAGAGAGCGAGCCGGCAACCAGAGTTTGTGTGGACGGACGGATACCAGAATGACTCCGCCGTTGGTTCAAGGCACATGTCAGATAAGCTAACGGTAAACGGAACAAGGCCCAGATCCCAACCCAGTTAATCGGCGTGTATGACGACAGGGCCTAGCCGCATCAGGCCACCGCCTTCTGCGACTCTGCCCAGGCCATTCACCGGCAACTGAGAACACCACACTGGGAAGCAAGACGCAAAAGACAAAAGGAAACATAAAAGGGTAATACAGGTTGCGGAATTCGAGACCAAAGTATGAGCGGGAAGATAACAACGTCAGCGTTCGAGTCAAACAGGAAAGTAAAAGTGTTGTAAGAGCACAGTCCAATTACCTAAACAGGCTGTCAAAAGAGGAATCAGACTGCTCAATTGGATGGATTACTCGGCTATCTGCGTCGCAGCAACACCGAACCCCTCCGCTGCCCCGCCATCAGAACCCCCCACCCCTCCTTGCCCGGTCAAGTCCCTGCCCAACCTGCTTCTCTATTGAATCCGAACTTCCTGATCCGCCTCGACAGCCTTAACACTCTCGTGGCTCTCTAGGGTCTGGACAGAGCCCTCGTCATAAGTTACCCTGTTCGCAACCGCATCAGCACATTGCACAGCGCCAAATCGTGGGGTCCGGAGGTCCCTACTGGAAGCCCTTGATCAGATTGTACTCGTGGCCGATCTTGCCGCCTTGGTCGCGGGCGGCTTGCTTGGCCCTGCTCTGTGTCAGCCCTGGTCGAGAGATTTAAAAAGAATGGGCAGAGTTCCTTACGCCTCAATCTGCTCAGGGGTCGCATCTTCCTTGCAGGTCACCTATGACGTCCTGTTAGCATTGCCGTGGCAACGCGATCTGTTTCTCGAGTTCACGCACGATGTAAGAAGGCATGATTGCTGTTAGGTTCTGCTGCTGCTGGTTTATGATTGTTTTGGTGTGTCTTTGGTTGCGTTCGGCAGATACGAAATGTGTTTTGGGTGGCTTGGAGAAAGGAAGAACCTCTGGGCAGACTTGGGTGTTGGCCGCTACTTATAACATACAACAGTCAGGCAGCTGGGTGTGTTTGAGCGGAGCTGGAGGCCCAGTTTGCGTGACGCGGCGTGGGAATAAACCACAGGAGAGGGGCATACGTCATGCGGCCGGCCCTCAGCTCCCCCCGTGACAGTTGCTGCAACCGGCTGGGATGTGGTTCTATGCCACCACGCTTACCCGCGGCATCGATAGTGCAAATGCGATCCTGTTATTGTAACGGCAACGGCATGTGGAAAACGAGATACACTGGAAGAGACAGAGGAAAGGAGCAAGAAAAACGAGGCCAGAGGGGGGAAGAAGAAAGCAAAAACCAAGACCAAAGGGAAAGTAAAATAAGGGGAAATAGAAAATAAAACAAAGCATCCATGTAATACTGTAATAATAAGGGTCCTTCAGAATGCCAATCGGTTCCGATCCGCCGTTACAGTGTCCTGTCACCCTCGAGGCGCTGCTCCCGGAAACCCCGCCATGCCCTGCAGAGCCCCACCCACCACCTGCTTGTCTTATCGATAAGCTTACTGCCGCCCAAAAATTTCTGGAGCTTCTGTGTGGTGAAGCGATCAGATCGAGGCGAGAGGCTGCCGCAAACTGGACTTTTTCGGTGCAGCGAACTCTCGAACGCACCGGAACGAGGCGCCTCACAATGGACGGCCAAACACACAAGCCGCACCGGGCGTCCAAGAAGTCCAAGGAGAAGAAGACACAGCATCCAGGGGGTCAGTCTTCCCATTCCGCTGCCAATTGCTCCCACTCACACGTCGCAGGTCAAAATCCAAAGGCTTTCGCCTTCTCCAACCCCGGCAAGCTCGCGAGGCAAGCGGCGCGCTCCCACGATGTAGGCCTCGTGCTCTTTGCGGTATTTCTCTTTGGCGACGCATGTTAACGCCCGCATCCTCCAGATCAAAGAGAAGCGCCTCCATGTCCCCCTCGTTGACCGCGTTCCCGATGAACCTCCGCCGCGTCTCGTCACGATCGTCGGTCCTCCGGGCGTGGGCAAGACAACACTACTGTAGGATACAGTGTGGCATCTATACGTGGCATTCCCAGGTTACTGACAACACATCACCTCGCATAGCAAGTCCCTAATCCGCCGATATGCGAAGGAGACCATCGCCGACCCGGTGGGGCCAATTACGGTCGTGACCTCCAAGAAGCAGCGATTAACTTTCGTCGAGTGCCCGAACGAGCTGGAAGCGATGGTTGACATTGCCAAGGTGGCCGACATCGTGCTTCTGATGATCGACGGTAACTACGGCTTCGAGATGGAGACGATGGAATTCCTCAACATCCTCGCCGCGACGGGCATGCCGGGCAACGTCTTCGGCATCCTCACCCATCTTGACCTGTTTCGGAAGCCCCAGGCACTCAAGGAGGCCAAGAAGAGGCTAAAGCACCGGCTATGGAGCGAGCTCTACCAGGGTGCTCACTTATTTTACCTCTCGGGCGTCTTGAACGGTCGCTATCCCGATCGCGAAATCCACAACCTCTCCCGCTTTCTCTCCGTCATGAAGAACCCTCGGCCGCTCGTTTGGAGGAATTCACATCCCTACACTATCATCGACAACTATCGAGACATCACCCACCCGACGAAAATCGAGGAGGATGGCAACTGCGACCGCTCAATCGAACTGTCAGGCTACCTACGCGGGACCAACTTCGCGGCTCAAGGCCAGAGGGTACACATTGCCGGTCTTGGCGATTTCACCATATCCACCATGGAGGTGTTACCGGACCCATGCGCTACTCCCGCCATGGAGCAAGCGCTGGCAAAGATTACTGGAAAAACTGGTCGGAGGCGCCTCGACGAGAAGGACAAGAAGCTGTGGGCGCCCATGGCCGATCGAAGCGGCATGAAGATCACCGGTGACCACATCGTCATCACCAGGGAGAAGGGTTTCGCCTTCGACAAGGATGCTGAAGGAGTAGAGCGCGGTGAGGGCGAGCAGCTGATCGTTGATCTCCAGGGCGAGAGGAGGCTTCTTGGCCACACAGACCAGGGTGTTAAGCTTTTCGCAAGTGGAAAGCAAATCGCCGAAGTACCGGAGGAGGCTGACACTGGGAGAAAAGTCCAGAGGAAAGCACGCTTCCTCGAGAGAGACGGTTCCGATGACGAAGAGGATGTGCCGGAAGATGAAGGGTTTGTCAGCGGGGAGGAAGAAGGGGGGTCAGATGTCGAGGCTGAATTCGATGAGGGAAAACTGGGCAAGATGTTTCGGAAACAGGCCGAGAAAGAACAAGCAGATGATGTTGCTTTTGCTGACAGTGACTCGGACCTGGGCTCCTTATCCGGTGATGAGAACCTGGACGATGACTTAGACGAGGACGACGAGGACGGGGAGTCAGACTCGGACGAGGAAGGGGCGGCGGTCAAGTGGAAAGACAATATGATGGAGCGGGCAAAGATGCTCCACGGGAAGCGGCGACCGTACCGGGCAGTGGACCTTGCGAGGTTCATGTATGATACGACGCTGACGCCAAAGGAGGCACTCCTGAGATGGAAGGGCGAGGAGGACGGAGGAACGGAGGATAATATCGAGCAGGATGACGACACCTTTTTCAGGAGGACCGGCAACGATGACAAGGAGGATCTCGCAGAGGACCGGTCGATACCCCGGTTCGACTATGAGGAGCTGGCTGCCAAGTGGTCGAATGGGGATGCCGTCGAAGCTTTGAGGAGTAGGTTTGCCACCGCCAATCTGCTCGATGAAGAGGGCGGAGACGAAGAGAATGGCGATGATGACGAAGATGACTTTGGGGACGAGGATGAAGACGACGAGGGTGATGGTGCGTTCGAGGATCTCGAAACCGGGGAGACTCACGGTCCCGACAATGACGAGGAAGAGAGCGGCGGGGAGGCCGAGGCGAGCTTGGAAGCGGAACGAGAGAAAAACGCCCGTCGAAAAGAAGAACTCAAGCTCCGCTTCGAGGAAGAGGACCGTGAAGGCTTCAAGAACGACAAGGCAGTGGCCAGGCGAGAAGGTGGAGACCAAGAGTATGGAGAAGATGACTGGTACGACGCGCAAAAAGCCATGCTCCAGAAACAGCTGGACATCAACAAGGCCGAGTTCGAGGAGCTTGACGAGAGCCAGCGGGCCTCCGTGGAGGGCTACCGGGCGGGGAAGTATGCCAAGTTGGTCCTTGAGGGTGTTCCAGCCGAGTTCGTCAACAGGTTTCAAGCACGGCTGCCCATCATCGTGGGCGGTTTGTCAGCGACGGAGGACAGATTCGGGTTTGTGCAGGTCCGGATCAAGAGGCATCGGTGGCACAAGAAGATCCGTAAGTCTTCTCTTTGAAATTAAGAATTACCCTTCGCTGCGAGCATGCTAACTTTCATAACAGTGAAAACAGGTGACCCCTTGATCTTCTCGCTCGGTTGGCGGAGGTTCCAATCCCTCCCCATCTACTCCATTTCGGATTCGCGGACCAGAAACAGAATGCTCAAATACACTCCGGAGCACATGCACTGCTTCGGTACATTTTACGGACCCCTGATTGCGCCGAACACGGGTTTTGCGTGTTTCCAGTCTTTCTCATCCTCCAACCCTGGGTTCCGAATTGCCGCGACCGGCACGGTATTGAGCGTTGACGAGTCCACCGAGATCGTCAAGAAGCTCAAACTTGTATGTCAAGCCCTTGTTGTGTGCGCATCCTTACGTGCTAACCGAAGACACAGACTGGCACACCGTACAAAATCTTCAAGAACACAGCCTTCATCAAAGACATGTTCAACTCGGCTCTAGAAATCGCCAAGTTTGAAGGCGCCGCCATCAAGACCGTCTCAGGCATCCGCGGCCAGATCAAGCGCGCCCTGGCAAAGCCAGACGGCCACTTCCGCGCAACCTTCGAAGACAAGATCCTGCTCAGCGATATCGTCTTCCTCCGGGCGTGGTATCCGATCAAGCCGCACCGCTTCTACAACCCGGCCACGAACCTCATCGGCTGGCACAGCATGCGCCTGACGGGCGAGATCCGACGCGACGAGGACATCGCCACTCCCTTGCTCAAGAACAGCCAGTACCGCAAGATCGAGCGGCAAACCCGGCACTTCAACGCGCTCCGCGTGCCCAAGACGCTCGCGGCCAGCCTGCCGTTCAAGTCGCAGATCGTGCAGACCAAGGCGCAGAAGAAGGAGACGTACATGCAGAAGCGGGCGGTGGTGGTGCGCGGCGAGGAGCGGAAGGCGAGGGATCTCATGCAGAAGCTCACGACCATCCGGAAGGAGCAGGTCACCAAGAGGAAGGCCAAGAAGGACGAGAAGAGGGAGGAGTACAAGAAGAAGATTTCGGATATTGAGGAGCGGCTGGAGAATAAGGAGAGGAGAGAGAATAAGGCGTACTGGGAGCGCGAGGGACGGAAGAGGAAGCCCGGGGATGCGGGTGGGGGTGGAGGGAAGAGGAGGAAGTAGAAGGGGGGGTAATGTTGGTCTGTAAATGAAGTAGGAGACGGTTTTGATCTGTCAATACGGATGCTGCGGTGTTGGTTATTGGCTCGGTGGACGGAGAATAGAGAAGAAATTGGTATATATCATCCGTGTTTTCTTGCCAGAGGGAGCTCCCCTGTTCTCCCGTGCCGATTCGTATCATCTTTGGTTCTAATATGATAGCAACCTCAAACCTTGTTCGAAGCAAAATGTATTTCATCCCATATATCACCAGTCCAAATGTGACTCAATCTGATGTACTGCATTACTGTACCATACATTTTTGAGCGCTCTGTATCCCACGAAATGACCTCCCCCCCCTCCCCCCTCCCCCCTCCCCCCTCCCCCTTTTTTTTTTTTACCGATCTCCTTCAGTTTTACCCGGCAGTTGATGCTGACTGCTGCAAACTGTCCCTCCGCGACCTCGACGACCACATGTTCTTCAGATACGGCAGGCTCATCCGCTTGGCCCTGTTCCCGCCGGCCTTTAGGTGCGATGGGAGCGGCAGGCAGAGCGAGGCCCTGCGTAGCTTGGCTCGCCATGCCTGTGTGTCTTCCTCCTCGGCGGAGGCGGAGGCGGAGGCGGAGGTGGAGGCGTCGTCTGAGTCCCAGCTGGCAAAGGAGGGATTGCTGTGGGCGACGGTGTCGGTGGTGGCATCGGCCTCGTTTGTGCAGCGGCCCTCTTCTTCGCTCTGCACGTTGCTGCTGCCACCCTGGCAGTCTACTGCTCCCTCGACGACGGGTTGGATTCCGCTCACCCCCTTGCCCCCGGCCCACCCATCGCCACGGCGACCGCCACGGCCAAGCTCTTTTCTCTCCACTCCCACCCCTTGACCACGGCCATCCTCGTGCCCACTCCCACTCCTGCTCTGCTGGTTTGTCCCGTCGACATCCCCATCCACCGCGCTAATAGACCCCGTAGGGCCCGACCCCTCCCCCGGCTCTTCGGTCGTTGCCGTCGTCGTCTCCTTCTTCCCCGAGGTCTGGGACGCCCGGGACCAAATATCCTCCGCAAACGCCACGCCAGGCGTGAAGCACGGCGATAGCGGACTCAGCGCCAACGACGGCCGCCGCGACTCGCACGAGAAGTATTCTGAATGTCGGTCTGTTGTTGTTACTATTGCTGTTGCTACCGCGGCGGGCGTGTCCTCTTGACAGGGACTGAGCCAGCTTCCCATGCCCGTACTCGGATACAGGCTTAGGCTGGGGGTGTGTGGGGTTGGTGGCGCGGATGGCGGTACGGGGGGGAGGGGAGGAGGGTAGATGAGCGGGGTCAGTGGTTGGAGGAGTGGTTGTTGGTGGTGTACCAGCATCCAGCGGTCTCGGTTTTGGAGTTCGACGTGGATCTCGCCCAGTCGGAGGAGGATGAGTTGTTCTTGTTGCGTGCTCTCGGCGATCTTGGTTTTGACTCCGGCGGCTTCTTTCTTGCATTTTCTGGTCTCGGCGGGTGTTATTGCCGCTGCGAGGCGAGTTTCTATCGCGGCGTAGCGTTGGAAGAGCTTGGTTGCGCGGTCGTCTTGTTTCTGCAGGTTGTGGAGCAGATAGGAGCGCTCGTTGTGCAGTTCTTCCAGTGGTCGCGGGTCCAGGCTCTGAACCGCCAGCGTGTAGGCGCTTGCTGGGGAGGCCGGCGATATGTGGCGGCTGGGGGACGTGGACTTTCTTGGTGGGCGGTTCTTCAGTCGGCTTTGCTTGGAGGTGTTGCTGTCTGTGCTGCAGCCACGAAGTGGGATTGTCTTTGGGGATACCGGCCTGGAGACCTTCCCACTCCGGCTTGTTGCATCGGACGAGTGCATGGTGTTCGGATGAGGCACGGTCTGCTGGTGAGGTCTTTGAATGGATCAACCAGGCAGAACTGCTCGAGCATTGAGCACCGCCCAGTCTCGTGTGCCATGCTCCAAGCGAGAGTTTCAGTTTAAATCTGTCGTGGTTCAATACAGCTCCGCGGCTCACTAGACAAAGAGGTAGAGCAGCACTCAGCATCGCATCCCTGCGTCCTTTGTTTGCCATCACCGCTTGGCCATCATTCGCCGTTGACAACCCTGCCGCAAGCCACATGGTTCCCTGGCAGGCAAACGCCTTTACCTTGAGGCACTAGCGCCTGGGATTGGCGGCGGTTGCCGCAGACGAACAGCTTGTCGGCGAGGCAATGATGTGGCTTTTGGTGGTGTCGCTGAGTGAAAGAGGCGGCGACATTCCATTGCACCAATCCCGTGTGCGCGCTCTAGAACAGTCTCTCAAAACGGACGGACGGCCTTTTCGCTCGCTTAGAGGCTGAAGCCGTCGTGCCTGGGAGGATCGCAGAATCTCCAAAGACCCACCGCCTCCGCGGCTGTTCGGACGGATGAGATCTCCTCTTTCGTCACAGCACGGTTGATTTCAGCATAGCGTCTCTCCCTGGCATTGTCACCTTTGTCGGCAGATTGTTTTGACTTGGGCTTTGGTCTGCCGACGTAGGCGTCCGGGTGGTACTGCTCCATGATATTGACGAAGCAGTCCTTGGAGACGTCGGTTGCGAGGAACTTCATGATCTCGGCACTTTCGGTCTCGAAGCCCGGCATGACAAGGTGGCGCACAAGCAGCCCCCTTTTGGCTATGCCGTCGGCGGTGAAGCAGAGATCGCCTACTTGAGCATGCATGGCCTTGATGCTCTCTCGCGCGGTGGCCGCATAGTCGTCGGCTTTCAGGAGGCGCCGGGAGCTCGCGGCCGACCACAGCTTGAAGTCCGGGAGATAGATGTCGACAAGCCCGTCTAGCAGCTCGAGTGAGGCTAGCGAGTCGTATGCCGACGTGTTGTAGATGACGGGCAGAGACAGCCCATTGTCCCGTGCGTGGAGGATGCTCAAAGCGACCTGAGGGACGACGCTGTGATGTCGGTTCGGTCAAAGCAAGGCCCGCCGATGATGGAGAGGGCCGGCCACTCACTGTTCCGGGGTGACCAGGTTGATATTGTGGACGTTTCCCACGTCTTGCAGCTTGAGGTACCTGCACGATACAATTGTCAGTCCCTGGGGGTTTTTGGACAGAGCCTTGGTCGCTCCTTTACACACCAGTCTCCGAGCTCTTCAGGCGTCATGTCCTGCCCGTTACGCTGGTGGGCAATATCGTGATTCTGGCAAAACACGCAGCGCAAGTTGCACATGCTAAAGAAGACGGACCCGCTGCCGTTGTGCCCCTGAACGCAGGGCTCCTCGCCGAAGTGCGGCGCAATGACATTGACCTTGACCTTGTCGCCGATGAGGCACATGCCCGTCGTTTCATAGCGGTTGACGCCACAGAGGCGCGGGCACAAGTTGCAGTTGCGGAGGTGTGCGTAGGCCTTGGACCGCTTCTTGGCCGCGTCGACCGAGCTCAGGGCGATGTAGCGGGGGGTGTAGTCGTCGAGGAGAAAGGGGGGCGCCAGGTGGAGGGAGCGTCTGGTAACTCTGGTTTGATGCTGAGAAGCCCGAGATTGTAGCGGCACAGTCACAGTCACTTGCGGGTGTCGCTTTTGCGGCCTGCGCAGGAGCCGCAGCGGCATGCCGTTTTTTGCATTTTGTGTATTCATGTCAACCGACGTCGAGTTTTTCAGTCGACGAAGGAGACCTAAACGAGCATCCAATGTTGTCGGTATACGGGTATAGTGCTTCCCCGGAGAGATGTTGCGGATTGCTGTGGAGTGTGGATGACGTTCTTTGGTCGGAGCGCCAAGCAAAAACATTATTTAATCTACATTCTACCCTACGAGATGACCATGCATGCATTCCATTACACACCGTTAATTCAGCCATCTATCAAAAGAACATGATGAAATATGATAATATCCCAGGCGAGAAAACGACTTCTACCACCCTGACAAGGTTCGGGAAGGCCGTATGGGCAACAGATACAATCATACGGTCATACCAGTGCCATGACTATTACACTCCCACTCCAATATACAGTTATGTCCTCACTCAGCGTTCCTCTCTGGCTCAAGTCTGTCGGAATTTCCATTGATAATCCGGGCTTGGAATCAACAACCAAGCAGGTACCTAGGTAGGTATCGAAAACACCCACGGCAAGACCCGCCCCTCCCACACACCCCCCCCCCCCCCCCCCCCCAAACCCTTTCAGATTCGGTCGCCTCCCCGGGAATCCGGAACCGAACTTCATTCCCCTCCACCTCCTCCTGCAGGAAACAAAAGAAGACGTTGTGCCAATCGACAAAGACCAACCGCCCGGTTTCCATCTTGGCAGAATCTTGAAATCATAGCTTTCCGCCAAAGTAGTCTAGTGTATTATACCCCATTTGCCATCATTATCCACCTCCAACTAAGCAAACTCGCCAAACTGTCCGTCGTCAAAGCCCAACTGTTGCGCGCTCAGCCGCTTCTGCGCCCTCACCTCCCTCGCGCTGGGCGGCGGCGGCGGCGGCAGCGAAAACGACGCCAAACCGCCCTGTCCTCCTCCCCCTTCCCCTTCTTTCTTCTCCCCCGACTCCGACCCAGACCTGCCCGCCCGCCGCCCAAACCTCGTCCCCGCCAGGTTCACCGTGATCGTCTCTCCTTCTTTCAAGCTCAGATCCCTCTTTTCCTCCTCCGCACCACCACCACCACCGCCGCCGCCGCCGCCCCCTTTGTTCGGCCCACCAGCACCCTGCTGTATTTGCGACGAGGATGAAGTAGCGCCCCAGTTGAGCGCCCTCCCGGCCTCTTGCAGCGCAACGCCAAAGTCAAACGCCTCGCTGCGCTCTTCGAAGCCCACGCCCAGCGTGGCCTTTTGCTTCCCGCTTGGGTCCCGCACGCGCACCGCAAAGAAGCGGGAGCTGTCCGTGGTCGGCTCGACCGCGGCCGGCGTGGTGTAGGGCGCCGCGGCGAAGAGGGTGCCCGTCATGGGGTCTTCGAGGAGGATGTCGACTTTTATTTGCGCTTCTGCGTCTCCGTCGTCGGGGTTCGGCGACGGCGAGGATGCGGTTGGGGAGTCGGCGGAAAAGGAGGTTTCGAGCACGCGCAGGCGGGCTGTGAAGATATGGTTGCTTGGGTCTGCTGTCCACGACGCGGCGGCGTACCCTGCCGTGGTGGCTACGGCGTCGCGCGGGATGGTGTAGACGTGGACTTTGGTGGTTATGTCTGGCCGCCGTTAGTTTATTACGGTCCGGTTTGGTGATGATGAGGAGGGTCTACGACTTACGGAGGACGCGCACGATGGCGTCGGGCGGAAGAGGACGGCCCGTTGCTGGGTCGGTAACGGCTGAAGAGTCCATTGTTTGCTTGCTGTTGTGTTCTGAATCCTCAATGCTGGTAACTGGCGAAGAAGAACTGAAGGTCACCACCGCCCGGGGACCTGTCCGGGATTGAGCCCGCTTCTGGCGGAGGAACGGATCGGGGGCCTGCCCGAGTGACCCCGCGTGCCCCGCCATGCCCCTCCCGCATCAACCCCCCACTGATAGCGGGGCATCCCAATTAAAAGGCGGTGTTTCCTGGCAGAATGCCTCGGGTTTGAGTTCCATTCCAATTGCCTTGTTGAGTCACAAGCCAGCTGCTGCTGCCAGAGCTACAACGCCAAAGAACACCTAGAAAATACCGTGATCAGACGAACTGCTACCATCACCGCCCACTTACGTGATTTTGACTCAAAAAAGTAAACCTTTATTACATCACACTATCTATCTTCCCCACTTGCATTACTCGAGTTTCAAACCCGCGTCTTTACCCCGCTGCATCGAGCTTCATTCAAACACTATAAAGACAATCCCGTGACATTCCTTCCTTGCCCGCAAACCGAGGACGAGCAGCTGTATGCTCTGGCGCAACCCGCTTCGTCCATTCACAACAGCAATCTTTTTCACAACTGTCATGGCAACAGACGGGCCATCTAAACCCGCGCCAGCCGCCGCCGCCGCGACCACGGCCACAACCCAACAACTCCCCGTTCGGACAAACACCACCACCTCCAACTCGCAAGATGAGGCAGCATTCGAGTTAGCTTTGTTCAACCACCCCCCGTCATTCTGGACGTCCTGACATGCTCTAGTATTGTCCGCACCTACCGCGAGCTCCTCAACTCCGACCGTGACCTGACCATGGGCGTCGCAGCCATTGAGTCGCTCATCGAACTGCTCCGCGAGACCTCCTCCTCGACCGCCATGGAACTCGTCGAGATCGTAAAGAAGGAAAAGGCCAAGCTTCTCGCCTCGTCGCCCAACCCGCTTCCCCTACTCGCCGGCGCCGACCTGTTCGAGCAGTACCTGCTGCGGTCGCTTAGAGGGCCAACCGCAACAGCTTCAGGGTCCGACCGTGTGCTGAGCTTCGAGGAGACACGTCAACACTTACTCGACAACAAGGATCTCTTTGCCCAGCGCGCCAAGGCCGACCGAGATAGCATCGCCATCTGGGGCAGCCGCTATGTCACGGACGGCCGCGTCGTGCTTACGGCCGGCGGCAGCCGCACAGTCACCAAGATCCTGCTTCGCGCCGCCTCGGACCAGAGCAAGCACTTCAAGGTCATCTACATCGTCGACGAGCACAACAAGCGCAGCCACGTGGCCGTGGCCCAGCTGCGCGAGGCCGGGCTCGAGGTCGAGACCATCTCCCCGCACAAGGTCGCCTACGTCCTCGGCAACCAAAAACAAATCAACCTCGTGCTGGTCGGCACCGAGGTGGTGATGCAGAACGGCGGCATCATCTCGGCCATGGGCACCGCGCAGCTGGCCCACCTGACCAAGACGGTCAAGGGCGGCATCAAGCGCTTCTACGTCGCCGCCGAGACCCACAAGATCTGCCGCAAAACGCCCATTGCGTATCCCATGGTGAACCGGGTCGGCGTCAGCCAGAAGGACATCAGCAAGTTCGACAACGTCGGTGTCGACCTCGACATCCAAGGCATGGTTGCCGAGCAGGACGAGGTAGATTATACGGACCCGGAGCTGATCGACGGCATCATCACCGAGCAAGGGGTCAAGATGACGTCGCAGATTTGGGAGATGGTCGACAATTACATATGAGAAGTTGTCGACAGCGGAGCCGACTCATAAGGGGGGGGTTGCTACTTTGGTATGCACGCCTCCTTTGCTGTCACCTCTGAAATCTTCCATACATCTGGGGCGGGACTAGTTGATCGGCGGAGAACATTTGGTTGGCGTTTTGGTTTCGGAAAAAGGGGGTCCGGGCATAGGGGAGTCGGAAAGGTGGTCTGTCTGTGTTTTTATTGTTCTTTCAGCCTATTGGCGGGCAGCCGTAAGTTATGTACTTACTAGTGGTCCCCCCGGCTGCAACGAATCAACAATCTTTTTTATTTCTACTTTTTGGAGAATTATATGCTCCCGGTTCAACGTGGCGTCAAAGGCGAGGAAACATTCAAGGTCGAAAGAAGAGGAAGACAATGACGACAATGACGACGACGACAGAGGATGTAGAACGAAATCCAAAAGAGAAAGAAGGATAGGAAGAAAGCAAGAAAAGGAGGTAAAAGTTGCCTTATCAAGACAAACAAACCACCACCAAATGAAACAAATGTCTTGTTGTTGGAAACTGAGTTCTCGGGATACATAGTCTTCAACGTTTGTTGCCGTTATTGCTAAATAAACTAGCGCTGAGCCGTCCAACCAAACGTCTCGCCGAATCCATAGTTATCCCCATGCTTACTCGCTCACTCGACAATCCCGCACCAGCCTCGCACCGACCCACGCATAGGGATAGTTGCGCTGGTACCAATTGACGCTGTTTTCACTCACTTGTCAGTCAAAGGGTTTTCAAAAACAGCAGCAGACCAGACCTGTGAGTTGGGGGAGTTTGGGGGGGGGGGGGGGAATTCCAACACGGGTGAGGTAGAGTACAGCGCAAAAAAAAAAAAAAAAAAAAGGACGTACAAGCTCCGTCTCCCCGCAATCCTCGGATGCGTCGCCCACGAGCCCCCCAGCACAATATTGTGCTTCTCGTCGAAAAAGTCGGCCGTATACCCCGGGTAGAGCGGCATCGCTTCGAACCCGTCCCACGCGCGCAGCACGCTGCTCGTCCACTCCCAGACGCCGCCCATCTCGGACTGGCCGGCCAGCTGGCCGCCGCGGTGCGTGACGGGGACCGGGTGCCAGTTGCGGAAGGCGACGTTTGCGTTGTCCAGGTCGACAAACAGGCTTTCCCTGCGAGGGAAACGGGACGGGGACGGGGACGGGGAGGGGATGGTGGTGGTGGTGGCCGCGGGGGGAGGCGTGGCGGGAGGGGAGATCTCGACGCCGTTGTTGCAGAGGTGGCTGGAAGGTCTCGGTCAGTACTACTACTACTACTACGTTTATGAACTATAAAAAAAATAAAAATAAAACAAGAGAGAGAATATATGGCCTACCCGTTCACCGCCGGGACCGTCTGGCTGAGCTGGTTCTCGGCCTGCTTCTTTTTCAGCGCTTCGGCGTGGGTGTAGATGCTCCGGGTTTCCTCAAAGGTGGGGATGCGTCCTCCCATCCAGGCGGCGCAGCCAGCCAGTTCGTCGTAGGATGCAAACACCGGCCAGTCGAGAGCGTGCTTGAGGGGCACCAGCCCGTAGACTGTGCGGATGGCTTTGTCCTGGAGGAAGGATCCGGGAAGGGTGGAGGCGCCGTCAGAATGACGCTTAGTCTCGCTGTTGGATTGGCTGTGGCCGTTCGTCTGGTCGGTACTCTCAGGGGTATGGACGCCGTTAGCAGCCTCCCGTTTCCCCTCATCACCGCTCACGGAGGTGTAAGCCCAGGACGCCGGAAGCTTGGTGGTCTGAGTGCTGTGCAGGTATTGCGCAAACTGGGTATGTTAGTGCCGCGTTTGTAGGTCTTGGTCTCTTCGCGTATTTTACCTCTTCATTGCTGATCGGCCGGCCCTGGGCTTGGAAGGCGCGAACCTTGGTTTGCCGAACGGGTTTCTCGTTGTCCCTGTCCCGCTCAGTAGTGAACTTTGTTTGAGAGACAGAGCCTGAAACTTACCAGCCATAATGGGCATCCACATCAGTACCATCTTCAGGATCGTCCAACCCAATAGTGACCTCCTGCTCCGGGATGTCAAACCACTCATTCTGTACCCTCTCAGACCACGCCTTGGCCGCGAGGCTCTCCCAGTCCGGAGTCGGGACATGGGGTGGCGGTCGCGTCTTATCGCTCTGGAGCATCATGTACAGGAGCGTCTCGAGGTGCATAGCCTCGTGCTCAAAGCCGACCCAGATGGCTCTTCCCACATGGCGCGGAATGGCGTCAATACCGCTTGCATAAAGGCTCTGGAGCCGGGCACGAACGCGGCCCTGATAGGCTAGGATCTCATCGACAGGGGGCCATTCGTCAGGGATCTCGGAGTGTGCATGGCACAGTTCGGGGTTGTCGACATCGGGGTCGATGCCCCGTTCGAAGATGTCAACGTACAAGGCGGGATCCGTGGGCGGCTCCTTGGTGGTCTTGCTCAGTTGGATATCAAGGAAGGTGGGGATGTGGCCCAGATAGAAGATGCAGGCGTTGCGGAGCCTGATAGGCTTCTCGAGGAACTCCTCTGGAGGCAGCATCTCACGGGTGACGACATCCCAAGCGGCCCAGAGACCCTCCCAGTCCTCGAGGGAAGGGAGTGCAGTGCGGGCATAGACGGAGGATATCAGGCTGAATGCCATTTTCGGTTTGGCAAGCATATGGAGACCTGCAGAGTGTGGCAGTGTTAGCCAAAGGGGTCCTCAAGGTGCAGAGAAGAAAAGCCGAGATGAGATGCCAACCCCGCAGCGCGACAACAAACTGGTCCGCGAGTAGCGACATGCCCGCTGCGTTCACTTACACGCGGGTGTCGTATGACTGCCCCACGTGTCAAGGAAAAACGTGGGGTGGTCTGGGGTAACCTGACATGTGTGGCGCTGAAATAGGAATATCCCGCTTGAGAAACCCCCATCCCCTCATATGGAGAAGAATAGAGCTACTCACCATACTCGTCCCGGCGCCTCCATTGGCCAATCTCCGCCATACCGGCTCGCTTCCAAAGCTCTTCCGCTTCGGCTGCCGAGTATTTCAGGCTCTGCTCTACCTGGATTCGTTCGTGAGGTCTGATTCGCTCGCCCAAGACGGTCGTGTCACGCTTGGGCGCATAGAAGGCCTGGTGTCGGCCGCCTTCAGCATCATATACATACTCGCCAATAACCTTCCAGTCGCTCTCAATAAAGGCGGTCTCCCCAAGGACACTATTGGCATGACGAAGGCCGTTTAAGATGAAGCTGGATTCGTCAGTGCCAGCCGGCATGGGTCCATCTGCATGTTAAATGCAGGGGTGGGGGGGTTGGCGTACTCATGGGTGAGGCCCTCCTTGTCTGAATAATGTGTTAGGTCCAATGCGGACGGAGAACAGAACAGAGACTTGGTTGCACATACCGTTATACGCGTGGCTAACTTACCGTTAGCGGTTTTGAAAGCGCCCGGGAAAGAAGGTCTGCACTTACTAGACTCTTGCTGGGTCGTCACAAGCATCGAGACCGATCAACATGGTGTCTCCAGGGCCCAAAACATCGGCGAACGTCTTGAGAAAACCAGCGGCGTCGCCTCGATCGAAGTTGCCTGCCAGCGTGGTGTCAGGATGGCTGGTCAGGCTCAGGCAAAAAACTAGCTTACCAACACTAGAGCCAAGGCTGAGTATGCACTTCTGCCGTGAGGCATTGGCCGCATCTTTCAGCCAGGCTCGGCCGTCATCGTAGGTCCCATGCAAGCCGTGGGCGCGGACATGCTTGTATGACGGAAGCTGAGCAAGAGTTCGTTCGAGTTCTTGCAGCGAAAGGTCCAGAGCATAATAGTCGACGCTCTTCGCCGCGTCTTCCAGAGCCTGCAAAAGCAGGTTCACCTTTCGGAGGTTGCTAGACACAGATGCAGTCAGCGGCGTTGAACCAAGAAACGGAGCCGCACACGGGGGTGTTCCTGACCCGCTGCCGAGCTCAATGATCATGGCCCCAGCGGGGATGTTCTTGACAATGCCTGCAGCAAACGACTCGAGCACTTCGATTTCGTCATTGGTCAAGTAGTATTCCTCCAGGTATGTGATCTCGGATGAAGTTAGCGTGGGGTGAGCACGCCGGGGGGACAAAAGCAAGGGGGTGTCTCACTTTCTCAAACAACTGCAAGCCCCTTTCATCGTAGAGCAGAAGCGTGGGGAGCTTCCTTGGGCCATCCTCCTTGTGGAACATGGAGAGCACCTCGGTCTTCAGATTGATCTCAACCGCCGCGTGGCGTATGTCAATGATGTCAACCTTTGGCCCGGCAGCAGCCGTGCGAAGGTCCGGCATCCCCTTCTTCTCCTTGATGGCCCCGAGACGGGGGACGGCGCCATGATGCATCACGGTGGCTTCTTGGACGCTGGGCATGTTTGTCTGACAAGATTATCGTTGATTGCTGAAGCTTGAAAGCCTGCACGGACTGGAATGACGAAAGCTATATAGCTGGCGTATTTTGGTCTTGGATGCAAGTTCAAGGTACTGTACCGCAGGACAAAGATGGGGAAACCAGCTTGGTAATTGTCCTGGATCCGAGCGCCGAGAGTACCTAAGGTAGGTAGGTACCAGATGTATCTGAGGTGTGTATGGACCTTCCAGTTTGCACAGTGCCGCCTTTCACAATGAGAAGCAGGAGTGTACACTAATCAGCCAAGTTGAGTGCTTCCCGGGGTCTGCTTACTGAGGTGAATGGTGGATTCGCCAGGAGCGTGACCACCGGTTGCTGACGGTCCTAGGCCGTTTGTTGCCTTTAACAAGGCATGGGCGGCAGACATGGTACTGTACATGGAGCTAGAGGCATGTACCGCTCCTGTACTGCACTGTGTACAGGCAATTGGCATTGCCATGAGGCATGAGAGGGCCCCATAGCGACGGGTTCTCTGTCCGGCGCCAATCAGAGTAGAGGAATGGGAGCCAACTGAGAACGGGTGCGAAGCTCACACTCCCTGAATCCAGGAACGGCGAGGACCCGGAAGGCGCGCGCCGTTCGCGTCAGTTGGGGGGTGCCAGAAGCAGGAGCTGGGTTGCCGCTAACAGCACTGTGCTGCCCGCCCGTTATCGATCCATTCCAGAAGGGATCCAGAAGCGGGTGTTCCAGGAAACCGCCGCGTCAACGGCTGAGCAAAGACAGAATCGTTTTGTCATGGAATGCCCACGGGCATTGCCTCGTGCCGATGGGGGAGTGGGAGTTGGAGATGTAAGGGACAAATCACAGGAGAGGATCGATCTGCGGGAAGCATGGGGCCCCACGCCCGGCTCAATTTTGGCGGGGAAGCCATGTAAGTTAGCGCCCTGCAGCGGCGCTGTGTTCCTGAACTGGATCTGGACAGCACAGTGAGGCACTGTGTGTGTATGTGCGTACATATCCGTACATAGGTACGTGCCTACCTCACTCAAAAGAAACCTGTTGGCGAGAACGGTGTGGTTCCATTTGTTCGTTCAAGTGCAGGTCCACAGCATCGTCATCGTCTGGGGCGCCCTGACCTGACTAATACATAGTAGGATTCCATAGCTTTGTAGCAGAACTCCATTCTGAGCGGTTTCAACACACGCAAACACACAGTCATCTTCCTGGTTGCAACCATTACTTCGGAGCTGGATGCGAGCGATCGAGCCAGCGCCCTACACAATGCCACAATCAGGCCAATAGCCCTCGGGTAGTCCCTCCATTACCCCTCCCAACATCCGGGAGACCCCGCGTTGGATCGAGATGGGAGTGCTGCAGGTGTCCTTGGAAACGCAGCATCTGGCATCCACATCTGGCATCCACAGCCGCGCATTTTCCGATGGCGATGCATGCAGGCTAAGCGCCATTCGGGATGCTTGCTTTGGAATCAACTGGCGTCCGGTAGGAGATCGAGACATACATGTATATACCTACCTAGGTAGTTACGGGAAAAACAAGGCAGATCATCTGCAACCAGTAAGTACCACATGTGGAAGGTAGAGGTAATTACATAGGTAGGTACATCCCTTATTAGCTTTCCCTCACGCCCTTTCGAGTTCACGTTGCCAACAAAGCATGCAACAACCCGATCCACTCTCCCGGCAGCTCGCCCGCGGCTTTCCACAATCGAGCTCTTGCAGCCCCGGCAAGCCATCATCGACGACGTCATCCCCACCAATGAGAGCACACACCCCACGCCCGCGCCGTGGCTGATTAGTAGTTAGTACGAGCTATGCTTCGTAGAGAAAAGGCTTGACCGATATGACATGGAGGAGCAAAGCACAGGAAAGAATACAGTACTCTAGACTTTAATATACCCCCGGCGCTATTCGGTCATGTGGCCTGAGCAACTCCTCGGACCCGACCCGCACCCATGCCGGAGCCGGAAAAGCCGGGGTGCCTCTGCGCCCGGGCGTGGGGGCTCCGGCTCAGCTCGGACTGTCGGAGCTGGGGAAAGGGGAAAGGGCATCTCGAATTCGAAGACACGGCTCGGTCGATTATCCGGAGCACCGACGGCGCAACGATTTCGCCGACGACGCAACCTGCCTTCGCCACCCCGGTCTCAGCTACTATACTATACTATACTGACAGGGACAAGGACAAGGAGGCGGAGCTGACGGATTTCTCAACAAAAACCGGCCCCTGTCCCTGTCAAAGTGTCAAGACTGCTTTGCTGCGTCGAGCTAACTCACGTGAGAGCGCGAGGGTTCGGCGAATGCGGGGTCGATCGATACCCCCAACGCGTCTTCAGCCCCAACGCGTGAGACGTGTCCTGCCCGCAACCGAAGCCGACTGCTCGGCTGCAGTCATCATCGGGCGGGGTCTGTCCGACTGTCGTATCTCTGCATGGGAGCTTGTGCGCTCGGACGCTGGGAAGGTACAGCGGTCCCGGGATGGCGAGAGAAAACAGATAAATGGGCGCTGTTGGGGGCTGTCCCTCGTGTCTCTCGTGTCCCTCGTGTCCTTGATTCATATTAATCTTTCAAAATTTCAATATTGTCTCAAAGTTGAAACTAGGACTGTATTCTGTAGACACATCCAATTTTCCCGTATTATCCATTGACACCATGTCGGACACAGAGCAGCCCACGCAAAAGTACCGCGGCAATTGCCACTGCGGCGCCTTCGTCTTCGAGGTCGAGGCCCCGGAGATCAAGTCCGTGAGCGACTGCAATTGCAGCATCTGCAGCAAGAGAGGCTACAAGTGGCTGCTGCCGCAGAAGCCCCTCACCGTCATCAAAGATGAGGGGAAGCTCGTCCATTACACGTTCGCCTCGAAGAAGCTGGACCATCAGGTGAGTTTGCTTTGCATGAACAAGGTTTTGTCCCTTTTTGACTGACAAGGCTTTCCCCCCCACCAAGTTCTGCGGCCACTGCGGAACCACGGTTCTGGCTGCAAGTGATATGTTCCCGCAGAAAATGGGAATAAACGTGAGTACATGTGTTACTGTTGGCTCCACGACACGTGGCGGGCTGGCGGGCTGGCGGACGGACTGACAAGTGCGCAAATCTAGGCCCAGACCATCCAAGGCCTCGATATCTGGAGTCTCGAAGTCACGACGTATGTATCCCCGTCATCCCGTCAATCAAATCATCATGAGATTAACGCCATCGGGCCAGGTTCGACGGCGGCAGCTTTGATCCGCAATACGTCGCCCCCGCCTTCTCGGGCGTCGAGCCCAATCCTCCCGGCTACGAGGACGGCAAGGTGTATCACGGGAGCTGCCACTGCGGAGCCGTGACCACCGCAGTCAAGGTGAACGGCTCTCTGGAAGATGGCACCTACAAGGAGCCCGTCATCGAGTGCAACTGTAGCTTCTGTCGACAGGTATGCATGCATGCATCCCCTGTTCCGCCGATCCCACCATAGGTCCAAGTGCGCTGACATCCGCAGGGCGGATACGTCTGGATGTACCCCTCGTCAAACCAGCTGGTCGTCCAAGGGCGCGAGAACCTGTTCTACTATACCTTTGGCAACCACATATGGCGCAAGGCATTCTGCAAGACGTGTGGTGTACACATCGGGTCGGAGGTGAACCCGCACCTGACAGACGAAGAAATCGCCGCGCTTCCCGAGGCGGCTCGGTCTTTTATGGCGTCCCATATTGACAAGCGGCCGCTGAACATGCGCGTGCTGAACGGATTTGACGTGAAGAGCGTCAAGCCGATGCGGAGCGACGGTTGGAACAGGCAAAAGCCGGCGTATGTGTACCCGTAGTTTCATAGCGCGTCATGCCAGCCAGCTAGCTAGCTAGCGTAAAGAGCGTGCAGAATACGGACGGGCCGGGCCGGGTCCAACCTGGTAGTTGATCAACAACCTTCGTGTGGTACATAGTTCTGGTTGTCCCCATACGCTCCGCCTTGAGACAACGGACATACACGCTTCTTTCCTCCAGTTCACACCTCCAACTCATCCCTCCACGGAATCGAATCCTGCGCGCCCGCCTTTTCCACCGTCTTGGCCGCCGCCTTATTGGCCTTCCTCACTGCGGCATCAATATCAAACGCCGCCCCCTTCTTGCCCACCGCGTCCAGCGCATACCTCCCAACAAAGGTGTCCCCCGCGGCGGTAGTGTCCACCACCTTGGCCTTCTCGGCCGGCACCATCCCCTTTCTGCCGTCCTCGCTCATATAGTACACGCCTCTCCCGCCCAGCGTAACGATTACATTCTGCACTCCCTTGTTGACAAACCCCCGGGCGACCGTCTCCAGCCCGGCCTCATCGTCCAAGACCCGCTCGTCCACCTCCCCCAAGATGGCCGCCTCGGTCTCGTTGACGACCAGGTGCGCCAGACCGCGGTACGCCTCGGCGGGCAACTGCCTCGCCGGCGCCGGGTTGAGCAGGACGTCGACGCCCTCGCGCCGCGCCGCCGCCAGCGCCGCGAGCACCGTGTCAAACGGAATCTCCAGCTGCATGATCAGCAAATCGGGCAGTTTTCCGCCCTGGGCGGCGGCAGCCTCGAGCCGCTTCAGAGTCGTAAAGTCGTCCGGCTGCAGCGCATGGTTGGCGCCGGTGCTGAGCACGATCCTGTTCTCGCCCGTGGGCTTGTCCACGATGATCATGGCCACGCCAGTCTTGAGCCCGTCGCGGGCTTCCACGCCTGCCACGTCCTGCCAACACATACGGTGAGCGATCCGTCCTTGATCGGGGCGTGTTGGAGACCAGACTTGAATGAAGAATCCTTCTCCCCCAGCAAAACGAAAAAAAAAAAAAGGAAAAAGAAACGAAAAAAAAAAAAAATCTAACATACCACCCCATACCCGCTCAAACTCCCCCTCAACTGCACCCCATGCCCGTCAGCGCCCACACAGCCCACCATGGCCACCCGCGCCGTGGCATCCGCCTCCACGCCCGGCGTGGGCCGGGCCCGCGAGAGCTTGGCACACGCCACCGCCTGGTTGGCGCCCTTGCCGCCGGGGGACGTGGCAAAGGCGTCTGCTGTGAGGGTTTCACCTGGGAGGGGGTCTGTTTTTTTATTTTTTATTTTAATACACGTTAGACGGTATGTACTCTCTACCTTGGGGCAAGGAAGGGAAGTGGGGTATGGGTATGGGTATGGGTATGGGTATAGATAAATGGGGGTGGGCAAAGAAGGTGGGAAGGGTGACATGGATAGGAGTAAAGCGGGATATTGAAGTAGAAGAAGGCAAGGGAAACGGAGCATTTCACGGGGGGCGGCGGCGTGTTGAAACTTGGAAAGAAATACATGTACATACGATGGGGAACATAGGCAACCAGGTCCATGTTGAGGGATCCGAGGATCGTGATGTGCGGGATGGCGGCCATTTTCGCTGGTGGTTTGGGTGAAGAGGCTTGTGTCGGTGTTTGTTCTGATGATAGTTGAAGTTTGGTGTTGTTGGTGTGTTGGTGTGTGGACTGTGAAAGGAGTAGTTAGTGGGGTGATGTGATGTTTGCTTTGAAGCGGCCTAATAAGGTGGGGTAAGCTTGTGATCTCTTCTCTTGGACGACTTGGCTACAGCCCGGCCCTTTTTATTATTTATTATCACATAGCAGAGGGTTCACACTAGAATGGGTACGATGTTGGGCAATCAAGTAGGCTTCGAGCCAGAACACCTGGTAGGGTCAAATAGAGTCTAAAAATGAGACTAGATGCCAAAATCTCACCACCAAAGTGAGAAACTTGTGACATGCAGTCGCACGGTCCCCCAATGCTCAGGGGAAATTCATGTATTTACCCAGTCGATAATGTCTTTAAGCCGTCAGACACTGACCTCTAGAGTCGCAGTCGCGCTCTCGCCGGGGACCATCCTGTTGGATGCCCGTCCTGTAGATATCCTCGAAGCCAAACCATATCCAAGTAACCGTAACGCCTCCCCATGCAAGTGGTATCATGAATTATACAAGCCCGGAATGAAAATACTCCTCCTCTCCAACCAACGTCGCTCCAGGACTGCCGACTCACTTTGCAGGCCCCGCCCATTACTTCCCCTAACAATACTCTTCTTCCGCCACCTTCTTCCGCTTGCTGGGCCGCCTGGACGCGCTTTCATCACCTTCCACCCAATGGTTCTTCTCGATCTGGTGTTGCCGCAGATTGTCCGGGCGATTTTTATACTGGCTGGTGCAGCCGGGGTACGGGCATTTATAGATCTTGGGCGGCTCCGTGCTGTGCTGAAGCTTCTTATGCTTGGCCATGCTTCCCTTGAACCACTGCGGGTCTCCTTTCGGTCGGTACCCGCAGATGTCGCAGCAGGAGTCGGCTTCCACTTTCTGCCCTAATTGTTGCTCCTGTGCCTCGGCCGACGCTGGTTGCTGTGTTTGCTCGGCCGCCGGACTGCCCGTCTGACTGCTGGACGGGGTTCCGCTCGATGTCGCCGTCGGTGTTGGAAGCTGGGCCTGATTAGAGCCGAAATCGAACGCCTGCAGGCCAGCCGGCTGCAGGCCCGTGAATGTCGTAACTGTGTTGCCGGCTTCAGAGGCTAGATCGTTGAGGAACGCATCGATGTCGTCGAGAGGCTCTTCTATTGCTTTGCCGCGAGAATTGTCAAACTCCGGAATCAGACTTTCGATTAACGTGACGCCAAGTCCGTGGTAGACATCGCGCCTTGACGGCCCAACATCATGTTGCTCGTAGATTCGGTTGCATAGCTCCCTGGCGCTTGGAACAAAATGGCCAAAGTATTTGCCAGTCGGGAGGCAGCCCTGAGTTCCCGAGTTAGCCGAGTCGCGAGAGTATGGCGGAACATGGCTTACCCTGCCAGCTTGAAGAATTTCAATCTCAACCTTTCGAATGCTGCATATGGAGCCGTTGCCGAGTCTCTGGTAAACATCCCTGAGCCTGCTGCTGAGGCCAGCATCGCCAAACCCTTGGGAGAGCCTCCCGAGTACGGATTTCGCCGTTGCAAGCAGTGCTACATTCCCCGATCCGGCCTGGTCCACGTCTCTGAGATGCGTAATATGCAAGTCGGAAACCTGGACATCGAGCGGCAAAGGACCCTGATTCAAGAGGCTAATCTCGAGCTCTATATGGGGCGATTAGCGAGCTGCGTGGTATAACAATCGGTGCGGATATAACATACCGTCAAGAAAATCACGGGCTGCGGTCAGCAATGAGTCGTTCCGCTGCCCAAAACTCCCAGGAAATACCGCTGGAGACTTCCCCTTAGGGTCGTGTAATCCAAACTGCTGGCCCGATATGGATGCAAAATGACTGTCGATATCAGATTGGTGAAGATCTGGCGGTTGCCAGATGCTAATGATCAGCTGCCGGTAGAAGTTGCTGTCGTTTGGCGGTAACCCGTTCGCATATTCCAGAGACTGCAAAAAGAGACTGTTAAAACGGTCGGATGAATCCCCCTCATGTAGGACTACGGAGAAGGCGTAGACCAGGTGAATCAAACAAAGGGCGTCGGTGGCTGATGAGGGCCGGCGGCCATTAATGAGGGCGCGGAGGGCCCGTAAGCCTGTTGTGGCTATTGTCCTAATCGACATTGAACTAAGCTTGTCGGTGAGGTGGTCACCCTTGTGGTCTTGGATCTTCACCATGGAGGATACGATGTGCTCTTGCAGGGCGTCCCACGCCGAGCTAACCAGTGACTTGGTTTCGGAGCAGCACGTGTTTGTCTGCTCCACCTCGGGCTCGCCGATCTCGACCGCCTGAGCTGCGTCGTCGGGCAGGATGATTTCCGGCGCATATGTCAGATGAACAGCCACGGGTGTATCGAATCCCAGGAGCGCGTTCGAGGCCGTGTCACACGCATTATCGAGCATGGGAAGATCGGCGGGCAGCTCCGAGAAGAAATCATGCACGGAATCGGGGCACGCGTCGTTGTGGTAATTGTTCAACGCATCCGCAAACATGTCGTCAGCCGCGACGCCGTCGACCGGGGAGGTCATGCCTGTGTTCAACCCAGAGCCCATTGACCAGGCCCCGCTCCAGTTTGAGGCCGGCGAGATCATGGAACTACCATTGCTCATCATGCTCGCGTTGGTGTCGGTACTCGCCGTGGATCTCACCGACGAGCTGGGTGATAGACCTTTACTACGCGAGACGGTCGGGGCCGGCTTGGGGGCGGGCCTAGGGGCTTGACGACGGCCTTGAAGACCGGCTGTGGCCAACTGCAGAGTCGGCTTGACAGCTGGGGCCCGAAGAGACGCATCCTCCTGTGGCATAATCGGGAATGACGGTGGCGTCATCCCCGGCACTGGCTGCCATTGCATGAACGCCTCATTCGAGAGCATGGTCGAGTCAAGTTCGGGGAGGGCGGGTACCATGGGCATGAGAAGGGCCTGGGGGTCGATAACATCGCTCGGAGCCGGCATCGGCGTGGGCTGTAAGAGGGATATTTCCATCGAGTCGATTTCAAGAATCTCGGTGGACGGCAGCTCGCTGGCGCTGACGCTGGCATCGGCGGCGGGGATGTTGAGAGAATCGTAGCTCGGCGGCGGCGGCATCATCACTTCATCTTCGTCGAACCCAGCACCGGGCGCCTTCTTGGACTTGTGGCCGAGTGAGTGGAAGAAGTTTTTAGCCATGTAGAGTATCTTCCTCCTCTTAGAAGGATGACCCAAGCAACGCTTGCACTTGATATCGTCGAAGCGCTCCACCCTCATGTGGTCGTAGCACCAGTACTCGCCGAAGACGAGATACCGGCACCCTGTCAGATGCCTCAGCATCGATTCGTGGTCGGCAAACCGCTGCGTGCACTTGAGCAGCGGGCACTCCAGTCGCTCCTGGGGAGTCATGCGCACGGATGAATTGCGCTTCACGGCAGCCCAGACAATGAACCTGTGTCTGGCACAGTCTTCTTGGGATGTTTCTTTAGTTCTGCATACGTGATTAGGCCCGCGATGTTCTTCGAATAGCAGACGGCAGCTCAAGATAAGAGAGACACATACACGCAGGACAGGGCCGCCTGGTCGACAGCGAGGTCGAGATCGAGGCCCGAGTGGGACGGAGTTGGGCATGTGCTCCCTCCGTCTCCACTCCGAATTCCGGACCGGCCAGCTCGAACGGGCGACGGCGGCCCGAGGGCTACGGTGTTGGGCCCGGGTGTGTGGTCCTCCATGAGGGAGGCGAAATGCTTCTTGTTGTCCATCTGATGGACGATTCTGGGCTGGGCGCAATCAAGCGGTCCTTTCACTGATCGCTCAACCGATAGGTAGGTATGTAGGTAGGCGAGCCAAGGAAGAGGGGCAAAGCTTGAAAAAACGAAACAACGAAACAATGGGCACGAATCCAACCGAAGGCAGGCAAAATCATCCGCCACCCATTTTGGTTATATTTCCTGTTGGGCGGATGCTGATTGCGTGGTGCCAACGAAAGCCCTGAGAGTGAGGTTTGTGATCGTCGTCGCGGCCAGTCCTACAAAGTTACTGTGCTCTGCAAGCCAGAGTGTGCACGCAGCTGCGTGTGTGTGCTTAGGACTTGGTAGGACTCGGCGGCGGTTTTGAGGCGGCAGCCCGCTAGCGTTATAGGGCGGAAGGACGGCAGACGGCGAAGGGGGCCCAGGGATTGGCTGCCTCTCCGACTTTCCGCGCAGACGTCTTGCAGGAACGGGAAACAGAGCAGCTCCGCGTGTGGCTTGGCCATCCGGCAAATGGCCGCCACTTCTAGAGTCCGCTAGGCCTCAAGAGGTGCTTGTGTGGGGCGGTCCTTCTCTTCGGTGTCTGGTGCGATTCTGCCTCACGCACCCACCCCTTGGCCAATGAAATGAAGCAATGGACGGAGCACAAGGCAGATTTATGTAGCAGCATCGGGGTTCGCACCTCTTGGCGAAAGTCATACCAGACGATAACACCACCACAAGAGCGGGGCGACTCAAGATCAAACAACGCTGCTGACATCTATCTGATTCCTTCACGGCGTGGATAAGAACCCACGGTAAAGCCACCATCCGAACGGCGCGGGGAGGCGGAGGACTTGGAGGCCGATGAGTCCTTGCAAAAAGGGAGGGAAAAAAGATACAGAAATGAGAAAGAAAAAGTGACGGAGAAAGGCCACGGACTGGGGGCCTTGCTTTTCGCCAACTTTTCTCAAGATGATGCTGTTGTGTAGTAAACTCGACAAACTGATGGGAAACCTTCCAGGTTGAGTCAAGAGGTAGAAGCAAGGATGTTGGTACCTTCTACTGGCATGGTGTTCGCTCTACCGTACGAAGCACAGATTGCAGTTGGCTTTATTATTAGTGTCGAGCTTTCCACAGTAGGCGGGCTTTCTTTGGAGTGGGGGTTGTGGCACCCCGCAGTCACAAGCGCAGGTGAAACCCGCTCGCGGTTTATGGCGAGGCACGCACTCTTGAAAGAACTTTTCGCCGGCGGCCCAACTTCAAACCCAATCAACAACCTTTCCGCCAAATATTCTGCCTCCCTAACCACCAACCCGTTTTTCTTTCGCTCACTGCCGGCCCGCGACGCCAGATTAGGAACTCCTCGAATTGCGAAAACCATCTGCACAATGCCCGGCCCAAGCAAACAGTGGGGTAAGTCGCCGTTTCTTCCTGTGCAGTACCCCGCGATTTCGCGAAAGGCCACATTTTTGCACGCCCGCTTGACGCGGGGCACTCCGCTCCAGTGGGATGGCTCACCGTGCATCAACCATGGCGTTGCATTATGTTACTGTGGCAGCATCGAATCCACCTGCGGTTCGGCGTTTGGGGTTCGCAATTTGACTGACGCAAATCCTTGCAGAGGAAGAGGAGGACTCCTCTAGCTCCGCCCCGGACTCTCCGGTTGTTGGCGCCGCGCGCCGCAAGTTTGACGATGAAGAGGCTGGGGACAGCGATGTACGTCTCCCGCCCTGCGAGTATCACAATAAACTGGATGTTGGACTTCAAGCTAACTGGTCATACTCAGGTCCTAGACTCATGGGACGCCGCCGAAGACTCTGAGGTCGAGCGCGAAAAAGCAAAGAAGGCTGCCGAAGCCAAGGCAAAGGCCGAGGCAGAAGCTGCCGCCAATAAGAAGAGCAAGACCCAGCGGATTGCTGAACGCCAGGCGGAGCGTGCCAAAGCCAGGCTGGACGCCAGCGACGACGACAGCGAGGAGGAGACTGAGGCACAAAAACGCGAGCGCCTCCGCCGAACCGAGAAGGAGTCCGACCTCCGTCACGCTGAAGACCTCTTCTCCAGCATCGGTATCAGCAGCGGGCGCAAGGCGACGACTGCCGGAAGCGCTGTGCCGATCGATGCGAGCGACCCGACGAAGACGGTCGATCTGTCGGCGCTGCCGCTCTTCAGGCCCGGAACAAAGACACAGTTTGAGCAGTTGCGCACCGTTTTGGGGCCTATCCTGGCGAGCAGCTCCAAGAAGCCACATTATACCCTCTTCCTCCAAGAGCTCACCAAGCAGCTCGCCAAGGACCTGCCCAGCGAACAAATTAAGAAGATTGCCAGTTCTCTGACCACACTCAGTAACGAGAAGATGAGGGAGGAGAAAGCCGCCGAGAAGGGCGGTAAGAAGACGAAGGCGGCGAAGACCAAAACTTCTCTTGCCGGCGTCAGCCGTGGTGGCGGGGTGGCGGACGCGACCGAAACATACGGTGATGACGATGCTTTCGGCGAGTAAGTGACTCGCTTGCCCTTTTATCCTCGTGAATGTAAGGCTGACATTGGTTCTCAGCGATGACTTCATGTGAAAGCCGCGCCTGATGACTTAAAACACTCCGCCGTGTGATACCACTATTTGCTTCCTCTTTTTCAGGGGGAAAATCAGATGAGAATCACGCCGGTCAATCCCAATCAGCGTTCACACGGACACATGCAGGCAGACCACCAGGTCCCCGTTACCAGAACTGACATGGAGAACCTGCTCCGAATCCTGCCGAGTCACGGTCGGGGAACGGTGCCAATCCTCGGGGGTCGCTGTAGCGGGGGACGAGGGAGGTTGCGACGAGGCAGCCTAGAGGTCCGCTGAAGCAGCGTTGATCTGGCCTAGAGTTGATGGTTAGCTAGATTGCAGGATGGTGTTTAGAGTATTGCTCCACTAGCGGACAAAGCTTTGATTTTCTTCTAACCGGGATATCGCGGCTGATGTGACTATGCGTATGTATTAACGTATATTGTTGTTGGCAGGTGTGACGGTGCTTCCTTGTGCCGAGTCGCTTCCAGAACCTTGATCTGAATTGTAGTCATGGCATCAATTCTACACAAGGCGTAGCTCTGCTGCTCACGGATGTTGGTGATACATGTACAAATCAGGGGTATCCGATGTGGCCCCTTAGACGCCTTCGCATACGGAAGATCGCCTTCGCTCCTAGGTAGTAAATGTACCACCACCAAGGGTACCTACCGTACCAATATCTAACGCCGTTTTGCTCCTTCCATGCATTTGATATAAAAACACCGCCCACCTCCTACCCCGGCGCCCCAACCCAACCCAACCCAACCCGCTTCCTTCTTGTCTGATAACCGTCTCCCTTTTCGTACACATCACACATATTAGAGTAGAGAAACGCAGTCATCGCCACCACCACCACCGCCACAACGGACAGGGAGCGAGAGGAAACAGTTACATCAAATCCCCCGCGACCCCCGCCAAAAGCGCATGCACCACCAGGCTGACCGTCCACAGGCCGACGCGCTTGAACCGCCTCACGCGGCTCTGCTGGTCCTCGACGTTGCGCGCAAACGCCGAGTACACCTCGGCGCCCGTGTCGTCCATGAGGCCGCAGTCCCAGACGGTCCAGGAGCCGTCAAAGTCGGTCACGCGCTTGACGATGCGGCAGTTGATGGGGATGTAGGTGCGCTTGGCGTTGATGTAGGCGACGATGGGCCGCACCAGGGCCTGGTTGACGTAGCTGATGTGCGGGTTGTTGAAGAGCGGGACCGCGGCGCGCACGTCGTTGAGGTGGATGCGCATGTCCATGACTAGGTAGGAAGGGGTTTCTTCGGGTTCTGGTTCGGCTTCATCTTCTGATGGCGACAATGATGATGATGATGATGATGATGATGATGATGTGGGGGTGAGGGTGGAGGCTAGGCCGGCGCGGGCGGCTGGAATAGTTGCGGTGGAGGAGGAGAGGACTTCTTCTAGCGGGGAGGAGGGGGGGATTGTCTCGTAGTTGGAGTTGGCGTTGGAGGTGAAGACGCCCGAGGTGGAGTTGTCGATGATATCGATTTCGGGTTTACGGTTGCGGCCGTTGGTGTTTTCGAGAATCTTGAGGTAGCGGTTGCTGGTTACCGCTTCTTCCATCTTGTCGTAGAACTCGGCTACGACCTTTCCGATACCCTCGGCGGGATCGGTCGGGAACATGACGTCGGCTACAATGTCGACGTTCCCTTCGTATATCCAGCCGAACGGCCCCTCGACGCCGCGGTTGAGGTGGTCGATCTTGAGCCCGTCGATACGTAACCGGGAGAATTTCTTCCAGACTGACGAGTCGCCGAACTCGTCCTGGCGCCTGTCACTGGCAGAGGAAATGCCGTGTATTTGTCGAGGATGGATGGTGAAGAGCGACCCATCAAAAGAACCCGACATGTGTGACGCCGAGAGGAAATCATAGAAGAGCCACTGCTTCCGCAGCTGAGGCAGCTCGCAGGAGAAGATGGAGACGGAAAAAGGTCGGAAGCCATCAGGTTGGTGAACCGTTACCAGCAGATCTTCCATCTTGAAATAATCCAGCTCAAAGTCGCCCGGGTTATGCTCGTGCCTGTATGTGAGGGGATCCTCTCCCTCAGCATTCCATTGAACCGATGTCCTGTCTACCACGCCTCGGACGCCCTTGACTTCGACATCCTTGAGGAGGCCCTTGCCGTTCCACCATTTGAAAAATGACAGCGTGACGTTGACCGTATCGATCGTCACATCGAATTGCGTGTAGTTGCCGTCATCTTCTTCTTCAACCAAAGCGGTGTCCTGGTCAGCCTTCCTCGCAGCTGCCGCTTCCGCTGCCGCGTTAGAGGAGCCCTTCTTTACTGTCGACCGCCCCTGGCCTGGCCTTCGAGACACAAAAACGTTGCGGAAGGTGATGACATTGTCCTTCCATTTCGGGACGATTGCCGATTCGAAGACAACCGTGAGGCCGGCCGACTGGGTGAGGTAGTCACCGATCCATTTCGCAAGCGTTTCTACCGTTTTCGTTAGCATTAACCCCGCCGCGCCCAAAACATAAAAAGATACCTACCTTGGGCAAATACGGTGTTGATGAAGAGAATGATCAACGAGAAGAAGGTGGTCGTCCCGACTAAAATCCATACGATGTGCCCAAACACGAACCAAGAGACGAACGCACCCCATTCGTCGGCGTTCCAGGGCCGCATACTCCTGATTGAGAACCACTTGAAGCGCACCTTCAGCCGTTGCCCGAAACCACTCGCAGCAGCAAGCAGCTCCTCTTTTGTCGGCCGGTGCGGCATCTTCGGAAGGTGTAGATATTTGGACATGGAGTCTGCCAGGGACGCGTGTTCGGATCCTTCGGGAGCGGGCGTTGTTGGGGAAGCTTGTTGTGATGCTTCGGGTTCCTGCTTGGGCGCAGGCGACTTGTTCTTGTCTCCATCCCCCTTGGTACTCGAACTGCTGGCCCTCTTGCCGGACACAGCGGAATGCCCTCGGCCATTCCTAGCTTGAAGGCTTTGCAGCCATACTTGCCGGGCCAGATAACTCAGCTGCGCTCTCTGTCCCGAGCTTCCCGCCAGCGCCGAATCTGCCGCCGCGGTGCATGTCGTCACCACGGCGCCTGTCGAGGACGGACTAGAACTTAGTCCGAGGAGCAGCAGACCACCCGAAGTGCAGCTCTTCCGGACATTCTTGGGCGAGAGCCGGGACGGGCAGGGCTGGAAAAACCGCCGGGCGGAGTGGAATAACCGTGCGTTCGGACTATGTGTTGTGTTGAAGCATTGCCCGGCCGCTACATTGTTCGGCCGCGGTCGAGGTCCTGGGAGTCTGGCAGCGAGAACCGTGACGGAATCGCGGATTGAGCCCCAGAACTGGCGGCCCAGCTGGGTCGTGGTTGCGCTAGAGGTCATTGTTGAAAGACATGCTGACGCACATGGACCTCAAAAAAATAACCTTCAAGCCATTGTCGAAGGCATGGGTCGATCGGCGTGTCGAAAGCGGTGCTGTGTGTTGGGTTCGGGCTGGCTGGGAAGCGAGTGTCGCATGCAACAAAACCTTGGAACGCGGCGCGCATTGAAAGGCTTGTCAGCCATGACGCTAAAGACTAGACCCCGGCCGATTGCTGGGATGCGCTGGGAAGGCAGGGTGTCCAGCCAATAGATGTGTCAGGATTAGGCAGTGGGTCCACGACTTTTTGAACGAATTTCGAACCCCACCACCAAAAATGGCCGGAACGCAGACAGAAAGCAGACACGCGGTGAAGAACAGCGACCGACGGTAGCCACGACAACCCCTCACCCAAGAGCCAAGAAGCCTCGCCTGACTTTCCTGACAACACGGCAACGCAACAGAGTTAAATTTTCCCGTCACGATGCCTGCGCCGACAGCACCCCTCCAGCCGGCCCCGGCTCCCGAAGCGGTCCCTCTTCCCGCGCCCGAACAGGACGATGAGCTCCTAGTCGACATGCAGGAGGCCACCACAGAACCCGGCGCTGTCGTCCCCCCGGCAGCCGGCGAGGACACAGATATGGCTATTGACGAGGAAGGGCGGCCGAGGTTTGCGCCAGGAAAGGATGTCGTATGTCGCTACGCCGAAGTCGATGATCGGTCAAGGACCGCTTTTGCTGATGGCCTGCTCTCAAGGACCCCGTCCGTCGCGCCGAGACAAGAAAGATTCCGATTCCGCCAAATCGCATGTCGGCCCTGAAAAGCAACTGGTCCAAGGCAGGTCTTCCTCCTTCTTCCCTTGTCATCCATCATCTCTCATGACTTCCGCTAACAGGCCCCCAGATGTATGTCTCCCTCTCGCACAACTTACCTAGTACACACCCCTAACAGCTACCAGCTATCCCCCTTTGGTCGACCACTGCAAGCTTCAAGTACGCATGAACATCAAAGAGAAGCGCGTGGAGCTCCGATCGTCCAAGTTCACCACCTCCAACGACTCGCTGCAGATGGGCGCCGATTTCGTCTCGGCATTCGCCATGGGCTTCGACATTGACGACGCGATTGCACTGCTTCGACTCGACTCGCTGTACATCCAGTCGTTCGACATCAAGGATGTGAGGCAAACGCTTGGGCAGGACGCTTTGGGACGCGCGATTGGGCGGATTGCTGGCAAGGACGGGGTACGTGCTCCTGGATGGATGGGCTTGAGCCCGGGGAGGCGTCTGATTGCTGACCGGACTGCTTCTTTAGAAAACCAAATTTGCGATTGAGAATGGTGAGTTGAACTGTCTTAGGCGAGAGTAGGGTTTAGTTTACTTCAAGGACTAACGATGAACTCCAGCGACGAAAACGCGCATTGTGCTGGCCGGATCGAGGGTTCATATTCTCGGTGCTTTTGAGAATATCGGCATGGCACGTGAGAGGTAGGTTTCTGCTCTCCAATTTTGTGTTGCGCACCTGGTTAACAATCCGCAGCATCGTCTCGCTGGTGCTGGGTGCCCAACCCGGCAAAGTTTACAATAGCCTAAGGATAATCGCCTCGCGGATGAAGGAGAGGTTCTGAACTGGCTAGGCTGTGGAGAAAGAGCATTAGGGGGCATGGTTCCGGCGTTCAGGAGTCTCTTGTGAGGTTATGTGTCATGAATGAGAATAAATCAGCGTACCCAGGCATTTGTCAATGGTCCAATATTGACCGATAAATTCTGGTTGCCCCGATCTTCGGGAGGCTTTCCTGGGTATCACAGTTCGAACTTCCTCCACCGCTTCGGTATCAACCGTCCCTCAAGCAGCGGCCTTCTTGACAAGCACCTCCAGTTGGTTCGCCTCCTCCGGATCAATATCGATATCCGTGACCAGCGACTCCTCATCCAACCGCTCCCCATCAAACCAGATTGCAACCTCCCACTCCGGCCCAATATCACGCTGCGTCCGAAACGCCTCAATAAGCGTCTCCACGTTTGTCTCCTCCCTCGTCGTCAGCTTCAGCGGCTCATACTCCTTCGCCTTCAGCACAATCCTGACCCCCTTCCTCCTCTGCTGCACGGGCGGCACTTCTTCCACCTCTCCATCCCCCTTCATAACCCCCTCACCACCATCATCCTCATAATCACCGCCACCCGCACCCATCATCAATGCCCTCTCCTTCCCCCTTGACTGCAGGTACTGGGTATACGCCTCCTCCGTCCACACCTCCAAATGGATGCCACCCGAGCGATACCCTTCGCCCCTGTTGTTCTTCAAGTTCCCCTGCGCGTCCACCTGCACGCCCAGCGAAGCGAGCGTGCTGTGTCCGTAGATCTTGTGGCGCTTCCACGTCAGGAACAGCCCCGCGGCGACGTCGTCGGGGATCGTCACGGGCTCCTCCTCGCCGCGCTTCCCGCCGCTGCGCATGTTGTCGGTCCACGCGTCCAGCAGGAGCTGCACGCCCTGGTTGAGGCGCCGCTGTATGAAGACGGGCCGCGCGCAGGCGGGCAGGTGGGAGGTCAGGATAATTCGCACGATGGCCTGTTGGCTCTGCAGGGCCTGCAGCGCGCGCGCCTTGGCGACCCATTCGCTGAAGTCGTCTGTTGCTGACGGCTGGGTGGATTCGGAGGGGTCTTCTTCTTCGGAGGGGTCAGGAAGGATTTCGATTGGGGAGGAGGCAGAGGAGGACGGGATATTCGGGTCGCCGCGGGGTGGGTTTCGGTTTGTTTGTTGGGGAAGGAATGGGGTGTGTTTGACACCGTCGTCGGAATCGGAGTCAAGTATGGTGATGGGTCCCGCCGGCGAGCCGGCCGGGTTCCTTGATGTGCTTCTCCTTGATGCGGGGCTCCTGGGGTTGCTTCTTGTCGACCGGGGCGTTCTTGGAGTAGCTCGCGTTGTGGTGGTGTGTCCGGGTGTTGACGGCCCCCTGGGTGGCCTAATGATCTCCTTACCCTTGCCTTTTACATCCATTATCAGGTCGTCGTCGGAGGTATCCAATGTTGCCGATCGCTTGCGCGCACGAGGGGTTTCATCGGTTGAGTTTGACGAGAGCCTTTGGCGCTTGCGATCATATTGCTGCTGTTCCTTCTCTTCCTCGGCTTCACGAAGGATCTCAGGGAAGACCTCGTGTGAGTGCCGAAAAAGGTCGAGGTCATTATCATCGTCGGGTTTCTTCGGGTCTGCGCTGGATGATCCTTTGCGCGAAACGGTGCGCTTAAACGGCAGGGCCTTCCTCTTGGGAGCCGTAGCTGTTGCCGCAACGGGTTCGTCGTCTGGAGCCAGCGTCGCCATGGTTGATCCAATGCGAAGTTTCGTGGGTGTAATTGGTTGCGGGGTCAAGGAGAGTTCGCGTAAATTAATCGTGGAAACCCGTGTTTATCGTGTAACGGCGGCGCAGCTATTCTCGGTGTATCCCGATCTGGCTACCGCCTTTTTCGTCTCTGAACGAGGCGGACGGTTTAGTATTATCAAGATACGGCATACCTGAATGTGGGGTTAAGTCACATATCGTTTACGGTCAAACAATAACAATAGCATAGGTACCTATTCAGTTGCTTCTTTGGCATTCATTGAATGCGTGGTGTAAATAGAACTGCCAATGGATAAACGTTGTTACCTTGTAGAGCCAAGTATTGTTTGCTTGGCCTGGACACAGCGATTCTGCCGGCACCAACAAAACTAATAAAAGGCGGTGGTGGTCCTTCTTCCCTCGCATGGAGAGAAGGCCCCAACGATCCACCCTGGTATCCACATCGGCTGCCGGCAGAAGTGGGTCCAGCCGAGGTTCCAGGTCCCAAGGGCCCAGAACGGCATGTACCTCGCCGAGAACCCTTACATACAACATAGCAGGTAGACCCGACTCGGAAAGCAAGAGCTGACTCTCAATTGATTACTCAACCAACGATCCGAACGACGGCGTATGAGCTCCTCGTGCTAGAAAAGATTGCAGTTTTATCATCACGATCAACAGAAATTGTGTCTCGTCGAACTCGCATCAGCCATCCTCTTTTGCGTCCCGCGCTCTCATTTTCACCTAGATTATATTGATAACTTTGTTTCACTCTTCTTCCGGGAGGCAGTTACAGGTTACACACAACATGACGGTCCCAAAGTCCGAATATCTCAGCAATGCCTGGGCCGACGGCATTTTTGGTGCGTGGTTACCTAAATTCCAAACCATTCCCGTATCGACTAACCGTATGCCCGTGATAGCCAACCGCGTCTTGTTCATCACCGGCGGTGCCGGGACCATCGGCAGTGCTCAGACCCGGGCTCTCGTGCACCTCGGAGCCGATGCCTGCATTGTCGGGCGCAGCGTTGAGAAGACGGAGGCTGCGGCGAAAGAAATCGCACAGGTCCGGAATGGTGCCCGTGTGCTCGGCATCGGCGGTGTTGATGTGCGGAACGTAAGTTCGTCCAGCCGGCCAACACAATAGGCCGAATCTCACCCCGTGTTTCCTAATGCTAACCAATACCGCAGTTCGACGCCCTCAAAGCAGCAGCAGACCGCTGCGCCAAGGAGCTAGGCGCCATCGACTTTGTCGTGTAAGTGCATTCATGCACCCGGCCCCAAGATACCCATCCCATACTAACTCCGCCCGATCAGCGCCGGCGCCGCAGGCAACTTCATCGCGCCCATCTCAGGCCTCAGCCCCAACGCCTTCAAAACCGTCATAGAGATCGACACCATCGGCACCTTCAACACCATCAAAGCCACCGTCCCTTACCTCGTCGCCTCCGCCTCCCGCAACAACAACAACCACCCCAGCGCCGCTCAGACGACCGGCGGCCGCTTCGTCTCCGTCTCCGCCACGTTCCACTACACGGGCATGCCCCTCCAATCCCACGTCTCCGCCGCCAAGGCCGCCATCGACTCCCTCACTGGCTCGCTCGCGCTCGAGTACGGCCCGCTGGGCATAACGGCCAACTGTGTCGCCCCCGGCGCCATCGAGGGGACCGAGGGCATGGAGCGGCTGGCGAGCAACCTCGTCTCGCGGACCGAGCGGGGCAAGGGGATCCCCAGCGGGCGGTGGGGCACGGTCAGGGACATCGCGGACGCGACGGTTTTCTTGTTTAGCGACGCGGGGAACTATGTGAATGGTACCACGCTCGTTGTGGACGGGGCCGGGTGGCGGAGGCAGGGCGGGTTGGAGGTGGGGTTGGACCCCGGGATGGCGTATCCTGATTTCTTGTTGACCGGGGAGGTGAGTCGGAATTTGAAGGGTGGGAGGGCGGGGAAGGCAAAGTTGTGAGTTATTCTTGGTTGGAATGGGGCTTGTGTTGGGCTTCAACTTTGGAAGGGAGGCAGTAGGACAGTCATGGGGTTTGGGCCGTGGTGTTGTGATTAAGCGTACGGAAGGGGGTGGGGTTCACTGTATTAGGCGGGATGTTTGTTGTGTGCATGATGCTATATCCACCGTTGTATGTAATTGCGAATATTGAGGTGCCTTACCATAATATCCTTCACGCTGAGCTTGGAACCAAACTTGAAGTTGAAAAAAAAAGCAAGCTGAAACCATGTGACTCGAAATCTAACCAGCTATCTATCCTGACAAGTCATTACCACTCCCGGGTATCGCCAAGGAGTGGGAGGCATTATAAATATGTCGAAGCGTGACAAGGCGTGGCCAGACACACCGCAAAGTAGCTGTCCCTTTCCAACTCCAACCCTGGCAAAAAATAGCCCACACAAAAAGCAAAGGTCATGTTGAAACGACCTCATTAACGGACCTTGAAAATCTCGAGTAAATCGTGGCGGTAGAAGAAGCTGCGAATCCGCTTGCCAAAGATATCTGTTGCAGCCTCGTCAGCACCTCACTCTGCGAGCGCGGGCGCCGCTAAAAGGACGGATGAACTTACACATGGGAATACTGAGCAAACAGACAGCGACTTGTATCGACGCCACGATGTTGAACAAGGGAGTAGCCTTGGTTCCGGTTGTGACAAGCCACTCGAAGGCCTTCATGGTCAGGGCAAAGCTAAAGACGTTCTTGAAAATGATCATGCACGTGAAACCCTCGATAGCTAGGTCGCCTGCTTGGGTGTGAGCGTCCGTCTCCAGAACGGTGGGGAGCCGTATGGGATCAAAACTTACGGTACGCATCCACAATATATAAGGAGCTGGCGACCGCTCCGATGACCATACCGGCCACTTCGAGTGCGAAGAACGTCAGCGGGACCGCATAGTGGTACTTCTTGTGGAGCAGCCCATCAACCGTGATACCCCAGCCGTAGAGACCCATGCAGCCCAGAATCATCTGGGGAATGACCAGCACGATGCGGAATTCGGGCTCGTAGACGCCCTTGTTCAGTTTGGTCATGTAACGGGCACTCCAGTCGGACAGCGCGCCAGCGATCACGAAGCCCAAAATGGCACCGATAAAAGCGGCCGTGTAGGCGTATCCAGTCTTCTCTTCGCCCCACCACAACGGCGTGGCGAGGAAGAACTGGGCCAGGATGACGCCGATGAAGACGGTCCAGCCGATCATGAGACCTTGGATCAGACAGGCCCAGAAAAAAGCGGGCTGCAGGAAAAGTGGCAGAGGTCGCAGAAGCAGCTTCCAGAAGCTCTCGTCCGTCTTCCGTCCGTTGAACAGCGCCAGCGACTGTACGAATGTCGCCTTCGGCTTCGTCCCCATCTTGCTAACAGGGGTCGGGTCTGGGCCGTTGGCAACACCGTGGAGGACGCCGTTGGTTTCGGCCGGCCTGCTAGGCTCTCCATTCATGCCAGTCCCAGAAGGCTCGCCGTTGCTGGAGCCCAACTTTTCGACGTCCTCTGTCGTGGAGTGAATATCCTTGGCAGCCGCCGGGTTTTCGTGGTCCAACATGTCGAGGTTCAAGGCCGTGTCTCGGCGGTAAGCTGTCTCGGGGCAGAAGAAGAAGACAACCGGTAAACACACAGCACAAAATATGGCGACCAAGTAGAAAGTCCACCACCAGCCGATCGAATTGGTGATCTTGCCCACGAGGATGGGCGTGAAGAAGGCGCCGCCAAAAACAGCCAGGTTGGTGAAGGCCATGCGGATACCGCGTTCCTGGTTCGTGTCAGTCCTCCCGAGCAGCGCGTACAGTGGTGTCCTACACTCTCCCCCTCACTCACATGCACGAAGTACAAGTCTCCCACTGCCGCATTGACGAGCGACTCAAACGGAGCCGTGGCGATGCCCTGCCAGACCCTCGCCGCCACCAGGCTGTCGTAGTTGTTTTTCGACGCTCCACCCCATGCCGAAGTGATAACCAGCAGGAGCGTCCCCATAACAAACAGATGCCGCTTGCCCCAGATGCGGCCCGAGGGCACGAAGATAAAGGCCGCAATTCCCACGCCTAGCAGGTACCATCCTGTTAGTTGGGCGACTTTGGTGAAGTTGGTAATATAGTGGAATGTCAGCGTCAGTGTGTTGGCGGCGAGAATTGGGCCGAGGCATGTCGCGAAAATGGCGACCATGGAGAGGATGAAGGTGATGAGATCGCGCTTCCATAGCGGCCAGTTCAGAGGGTCGTTCGGGTCGTCGGACGGTTGCGGAACGAGGATGATGGGCACCGGCCCGCTGGTATCGCACTTGAGGCCCTCGACGCCATTGACTGCATACTGTGGCCTTTCTGGGTCGTCGAAATATTTGGTCGTCCCTGCGATGCGATGCAATGCGGTCAGGTCAGCGGGCCTCTTAGGGGTTCGGCAGTTGCGGAAGCGGGAGTCGCATCGTACCAGGGACATGGGCCATGACCCTGTCCTCGAGAATTCCCAAGCCCATCTTTGCTATCGCGACGCTGGGTTGCGCGTGTGGTCTGTTGGGAGAAAAATGGCGGCGGTGTCAAGCGGGCGGCATGGCCGTTCGTCGTCGCGGTCCTAGCGGGTTGTGTTGATAATGGGTGAGCGTTGGACGTTGGGGCCGTCCCCGTGTTAGGTATGTAGGTAGGTTGGTAGCGACAGAAAATCGGACTCGAAAAGCCCCCCCTGCGCCCGCGCCTCTGGCCGGTCCTGCTGTATTGCTGCAGCCACTCAAGGCGCAAGCAGGGGTGTGAGCGTTGCAGATGCCGGCCAACCAGGTGCCCTGCAGCTTGGGAGCGGGACCGGCCCCCAATCTTAAATCATCAGCTCCTCTTATCCAATCCGAGGGCGGGGGACGGGGATCGCGATGGCATGCCACCAACTGTTTGAAGACGAATCACCAGGCAGATACACTTTGGAGGCCGTTCTATGGTGTCTCGAGACGACCCCTTTTTACCTCTTTGTTTTGCACTAGCAAAGCCTCACAGCCTCATCACAAAATATGCTCGAGGCATGCTCTCACGATGCTGCCGCGTTGAGCAACAGCCTTGGGGGCCTCTTGGGCTCCCTCGTTCCCATCTTACGCATAGCCGTCATCCATGGTGGGGACGCAGATCATGGACTGCCCGAGACTCCGCTCGGATTGTGACCTCCGCTTCGGTCGATGGTTCGGAAGTTAGAACTGAGCTGTGTGGTGGCCAATGAGGCGATGATCACGTTGTAACAATCGCTGAGAGGACGCCCGAGGCTTACACGACGAAATCCTTTGTCCACGCGGCTTGTGAAACTTGACTAGCGGTATCACCACGACGATACGGGTAGATAGGAGGAGAGAGCCAGTGTTTCCTGACGTCTTCCAATTCCCTTACCCATGTCTCAATTCTAGAAACGGATCGGTTTCCGATGCGCGGGCTGTCCCGTGTCACGCTGGCTGTGTTACTTGCCTTTATCTCTGTCGGTACATGGGTACACACTGCTGCGGTGGCATCTTTACGCTTGCGGAATGGCAACCCACCCGAATAGAAAAAGGTCCGAATCGCAGGTGATGATCGAGGTAGGGACAGTACGTGGGGCAGCCAGCGTCATTCATTGCCTCCTTTCCGGCAGAATCGGGAAGGCCCACGCCTTGCGGTTGCAATGCGATGCACATCCCTCCACTCTTGCCAAAGTACGCTTTCAGGCCTCAGGGTGAAGCGGCGGGGCCATCACCCAATGAGTCTGCAAGGGGCGCTGGCCTTGGCGAGCCGGATGGGCGCATTATGCGTCCCATTGGCCTGGGCCGGGCCATGATCTCTTGGGGCAAATGTGTGGGTGTTTTTGTTCGGGTTATTTAACAGCAACGGGGCAACCGCTTCTCGTTCTCACGACTCCGTTTCCAGGTTTCTGCGCCGTCAAGTCATCAGCACGCATCCATCCATCAAACAACTTCCCGTTCCCTTGAACAACCAATTGCCTCCGCGTCAAAACCACAAACATGAAGGTTCCCGCTGCTCTTCTCACGCTTGCGATGGCCGGCGCTGCCGTCGCCCAGGGCTCTCCCCAGCTCCCATCTTGCGCTGTGCGTCCCCTTCCGCTACTTACCTATCGTCGTCGCAGCAGCACATTTACTAACCTGCGCTTACCGCCACAGGAGAGCTGCGCCGACAACTTCCTGACCGGCGGCATCGGCAACTGCGGGAGCGACCCGAAGTGCATCTGCTCGGACAAAGACTTCCTCGGCAGCATCGCGTGCTGTCTGGTTGGCGTCTGCGGCGCGCCGGAGCAGAGCTCCGCCGTGGCCTATGCCTCAAGCGTGTGTTTTTTTCCCCCCTTCCCTTTCCTTTCCACATGCACGTCGTGCGCAATAGGGATAGCAACGGGGTGATAATGGATAAAGCTGACATTTCCCTTTCTCTTCAACAGCTCTGCAACGCCTTTGGTGTCTCCGACCTCCCGACGTCTGTCACCTGCGCCACCGCCTCCGCCGCGACGACTACCGGCGGCAGCGCCCCGGCCTCGACTACCGGCCCCGCCCCGACCGGCAGCGGAGACTCCGCGTCGCCCGCCGCCGCCACCAGCACCAGCCAGAGCAGCAACTTTGGTCCTCGCCCGACTGCCGCAGCCGGTCTTGGTGCCATTGGCGGCATCATGGCTGCTGTCGCGCTCCTCTAAGCGCGCATGACAGCTCATGGTCTCCCGCATCGCGCGATGAGTGGCGGAAAATCGGTACAAGATTGACCCTAGATATCGGGCGCCAAAAAATGGAAGAAGGGGCCTGGTTGGCTTGATATGAGGGGCCTGTGCTATGGTTCGGTACCTGTGTATTGTACGTGATGTATAAAGTTAATTTCGTTGAAGCTCGGAGGAGAGAAAGAAATGTTCCGCTGCCATGAATGTTTGGCAAATATGGATGTAATGTACTGCTGGGCTTGACACGTACATAGCGCCTAATTGATAAGCCCAGTAATAGTTCCAAGGCGACCTTCACATGCGCGCAGGCTTGGAACGCCGTCAACCGAAGATGCCGCCCACGGAGGAACCCGTCGATTTATCACCCTTCCAATGCATACGAAATATATCCCTAGGGTATCACTACCGTCCATCCAAAACGCCAACCCCTCCAACCCCAGGCCCAGCCCAAACCCCATCACCCCCTCCCTTGAACCTTGCGAATAACGACCTTCCCGCCATCCAACTCCCAGCCAACCCCAAACCCACTCGTCAACTCCGCCCACTCACACCCGGTCTGCTCCTCCAACACCTCGACCGGAACGGATAGATACGCCCGTCCGAACGCCTTGAGCGTGTGCCCTCTGACTCGTCGCTCCGCAAACTCCATCAGCTTGACGCGGTACCCGTCCATCTGGTTCTTCACGCGCCGCCACACCACCCAGTTATCGCCCACCAGCGCCCGGAGCACCAGGTCGACCTTGGCGTCGGCCAGCCCGTACCGGTTGCGCAGCGCATACGCCTCGGCCAGGTCGCCGCGGCGGCAGGCGGCGTCGAGGACGAGGTAGCTGGCTGCTTCGTGGTGCTCGATGGGGGTGAGGTTGGTGCGGATGCTGCTGGGCGCGGTCTTTGCCGTGCCAGTCCCGCCCTTGGGTAATCCGCCGGGGGGGTGATGGAGCGCGGAGGGGCTCGGGGCAGGTTGGGATTGGCGGCTGGGGTGGAGAGCGGCCTGCCCGTGTTGTTGACCTTGTTGTTGTTGTTGTTGTTGTTGTTGCTGGTGCTGCTGCCCCCGCAACAGCCGCGCCAGCGCAGGGTAGTACGTCTCGTACGCGCCGGCCAGCACGCCCAGGCGCACCGAGAAGAGAAAGACCTGTGTGGCAAAATGGTCGGTGCGGTGGGACGCGACGAGGGCTTCTCGGAGCTTGCGCAGGGCGGAGAGGATTGGCTGGAGCTTGTTTGTCTCTTGTTCTTGTTCTTTCTCGATGTATTTTGGGGCCTGGTTCGGTTTGGGTTTGAGCTTGTCCTTCGACGAGGTGGCAGGGGCCGGCTGTGGCTGTGGCTGCGGTTGTGGTTGCGGTTGTGAAGTTGATGATGAGGCTGAGGTGCTGGTGGTGAGGGAGAGACGGGCAAACTGCTTCTGCAGGCTGCCGCGGTCGCCGGCTTCAGTGCAGAAGGCGAGGTAGCGCGAGGCAATCAGAGCATAGTAGGATTCTTGAACTTTGGGGGAGAGGAGTCTGGGTCACAGTTTAGCGGGGGGTGGGAGTGCTGGTGTGACATGATGCAGTGCGCGCGCACCTCTTCTCTCCCTTCGAGGGCAGTCCGTATTCTGTGAGCGGGTCCTGCTCGACTGGTTTCAGCCTTGACAGGCGCCCGGATGGCGCTCGCCCCGGCTTTCTCTGCATCGGAACGGTGATTCCTGGTGTTTTGCTGGAACAGAGAGAGCTCTGGTGGTGAGTGTGTTGGTTCACTTGGTTGGGTGTCTTGCAGCGCCAGACAATGACGCTGTGTAACCTCGGAGTGCCCCGCCCAATGGCAGCAGTGGACATAGTTAGTTGCCCAGCCAACAGAGCTTAATAACCCCCCCTGAGTTTAGGGAACGGGACATCGCACTCGGTCAGTCAGGGCCGGACAAGACCAAAACTCTGCAAATCAAAAAGATACGCCGATTGGGCATCAAATAAACCTCCATTCAGCTAGCTATACGTTTTCCTACTCCATGTGTCTTTGCAGTCCATGCAACGCACAGCCGTCGGAGAGTGCCATCTTCTTCCAGTCTCATCACTCCCTACCTTGCTGAATGTGTCTCAAAAAGTTGTCGAGCACAACCGGGCGGAGCTCAGCGATATATCAACTGTGCTTAGACCTGAGCCGTATTTCGCCGCAGTTTCTACTAGCTTGAACGGTAATGGTTCGCGGTAGAACGGCATCAAAGCTTTCGTTGCCTTCGTTCCGAATTAGCCACTGCAGTCGAATATTCCTCCTCATTAATTGTCTTGCATATATAGGCACTGGTGAGTCGCCACTTGATTCTATCTTTCAGTTTTTATTTAGTCTTCGCAAAGCTTTCGTTGGCCATCGTAATATTCCCCCATGTTAGAAGATGCCACGATAGAAGCAGCAACCAAGGAGCGGGAGCCTAACAAGAGAGCCGATGATAATAGACCTTGATGCTCAGGAGATGGGTTCTCACTTACTGTTCAGTATCATCGGGATTGAACAAGGCCCACCATCCTGTATGGGGAGGCGGGTCTGAGGCCATGCCCCGGATTTTTAGTCCGCTGCCTGCCGCTGCGGAGAACTGTATGCACAAACGACAAAGTACGGTCCTGTAAATTGATCGATTCCCGACTGCTCCCTCTGAATGTTGCCATTCACAGATGCTTGGACCCGTCCCACCAGTTCTGCAATGCCATCTCCAACCGCTACTCTCTCAGGGCACACAATCCGACAGGCTATTGCATGTCATGCAACAATCCGTCGGGTTGTGGCCTCAACCAGCCCCGAAAAGGCCGAGTTGTCCAAGTCAGACATAGTGGGGTATAACGAAACATAGGTTCCCGACAGCGCTTGATGAGTTGAGTTGCGGGCGCCGATCGCTGGGGATCTCTTCGGGATTGAGCCTCGGCATGACCGGCTCGGTGCATTACCGCATCCAGCCGAGCTAGAGAGCTGTTGTTAGCTTGACTAGCCTCCATTTATTTCTACAGTGCCTAACTCGATACAGCGAACACAGGTCATTCCTTGTACCAAATCGCCATCCTGGCTGTGATCGTCGTCGTACTCCTTCCCATTGCCGTTGCCGTTGCTGCTGCCGTAACCGTAATTGTTATTGACAGTGAGCTAATTTCCTTGAATATGACTCAGGTGCAGAAGACTACTGTGTAGGACCTCCCATCAGTGATGCTCTTCGTCGGTTCGGGAGACGTGAAAGGTCAGCGTCACACCACCACATAGATAAGTGGAAATAACCAGAAGCACGGTCCGCATATCCAGTCCTTAGTCGAGGACCCTGGAGGGTGCGCCTCCTCTTATACATAGGGGCTGTAGAGAATATCAGCAACATACTAGAGTCGTCTTCTCCTGTCTCACTCATCGATACAGCCCACCATGTCAGACAGACTCCGCCAGCTTGCAGGCCAACTCAACTTTCCCAAAGGGCTCCTTGCCGGCCAGGTTGCCATCATCACCGGGTCCGCCCAGGGCATCGGCGCCGAATGTGCGAGACTGTTTGCCAACGAGGGCGCAAAAGTGGTGGTGTCAGACATCGACGCGGCCAAGGCTGAGGTTGTTGCAGCCAAGATCCAAGCCAACGGCGGCGAGGCACTGGCTGTTGCCGGTGACCTGCTCAAGGACGAGTGCGTCAAAGAACTGGTAGCGAAGGCAGCCGAGTTTGGCAATGGCAAGATCCACATCATTGTCAACAACGCCGGCTTCACCTGGGACGCTGTTATCCACAAGGCGAGAACCCTCCTCAATAGAAGCATGGATAGATACATGGGTACGCTAACGGCCCTACAGATGACGGACAAGCAATGGGACACGATGCTCGCCATGCACGGTACTGTTCCCTTCAAGCTCATCCGCGAAGCCGCCCCCTACTTCCGCGTCAAGGACGGCGAGTCTCGCAACATTGTCAACATTTCGTCCACCTCAGGCCTGCACGGCAACGCGGGCCAGCTGAACTACGCCATGGCCAAGGCAGGTGTCGTGGGCCTGACCAAGACGATCGCCAAGGAATGGGGCCCCGCGTTCGGCGTGAGAGCGAACACCGTTGCCTTTGGCCACATCGAGACGCGACTGACGGCCAACAAGGAGGTCGGCGCGTTCGTCGAGGTCGACGGGCAGAAGGTGGCGTTGGGAATCCCGGAAAAGCAGAAGAAGGCTGGCGCCGGGGCGGTGCCGTATGCGGATATTCCGCTGAGGAGGCCGGGGACGGCGACCGAGGCGGCGAGTGCCGTGCTGGCGGTTGCCTCGCCGCTGAGTTCGTATATCAGCGGCCAGACGATCAGTGTCACGGGTGGGAGGAACATCTAGCTGTCCAGATCGGTTACCTGTCTTGGAAAGGGGGATGACCCAGGGAGGGAGCGCATGACAACAGAGGCCCACTCTGAATTTTGCATATAACCCACACAACGCCATGGCCCAAGCCGTACTCATACAATAAAAACCGTCTTTCCTCGCACCATTGGTATCTCGCAGTACTTATCACCCCTCCCCGTTGGATCAAGTCGACCACCAGAGCTGCAACACCCCCTTCGCATACTCCACAATCTCCTCTCCGCCCAGCTTACTATCGCCATACACCCGGTCCACAAACGAAATCGGCACCTCGCCAATGCTGTACCCCTTCGCCTTGGCCGTCACCGCCAGCGCCATCTGCATCGTAAACCCCCGCGCATCGGTGCTCTCAAACAGCTTCTCCAGCACCGCCCGCTTGTACAGCCGGAAACTGCCCGTGAGATCGCTCACCCCGGGGCGCAGCACCGTGTCGGCAAAGATATTCGCGCCCTTGCTTGTCAGCTTCCGCTTCAGGTCCCAGCCGTACACCCCGCCGTCGCCGGCGTAGCGCGTGCCCGTGACGATGTCGTAGTCGTGCGCCTTCTGCAGCGCGATCATGCGCGGGATGAACTTGGGGTGGTGGCTGAAGTCGGCGTCCATGATGATGATGTGGCTGCCGCGCGCGAACCGCAGCCCGTGCACGTAGGCCGTGCCCAGCCCCAGCTTGCCCGACCGGCATTGCAGCTGCACGTGCGGCGCGTACGCCTTGACCAGCTGCTGCGCGACGTCTTGCGTGCCGTCCGGCGAGCCGTCGTCGACGATGACCAGTTCCCAGTCGAGGTTGCTGTGGGTTGAAGAAGGGTTTGGTTAGCCGGGGTGCCCCTTTGGTTTGGTCGACCAGGGGAAACGGGAGGGTGTCAAGGGGTGAGGGAACGGGATGGACGGCGTACTTCTCGGTAAAGGTGCGGTTGAGCAGCCAGGTGATGATGGGCAGGTTCTGGCGCTCGTTGAAGGTGGGCAGGATCACCGAGTAGCTCTCCTTTCCGGACGACGGTTTTGCGGGCGCCATTGTGTCTGGTATTTGTTGCCGGCGGGCAATGTGGGCGGGATGGTTTGTTGGTGGTTGATGATTTCGAGACCGAGGAGTGCTCAAAGTTCAGGTTGCGGGTTGGCCAGTCTGGCCCGATTGAATGGACGCGACTCAGCGTAACTATGCGCTTGCAAGGTGCAAGGGTCTCCTCAATGAGATCGCGTTAGCGCGGGTTATTCATTGCCTGCCGGGAATTCGCAGCATGGCGGCTCCCTAACCCCTGCCAAGAAACTTTCAACATCTCAACATAGCGGCTCTTCATCTCAAATTCACTTACTTACTTACCTTTCAAGGTTTATTTACCATGCACTAGGAGCGAGCTGTTTTTTTAAGAAGCCCTGTTTAGAGTGCTACATTCTGCGGCTTTGCATTACACTATATCCATATCTCCTTCCATCTCGTCTGCTTCAATGGCAGAAGTTCCTCGGCAACATGGGTATCCAACTTCAGTCCTGTCAATCCTCGGCCTGTGGCCTCACTCCGCACCTATCCTGAATCAACTTTTGATCCAAAAAAAAAAAAACATCAAACTACGCTGGTCGCTGATACGCAGCCTAGGGTATGGCAGCTAATGCGTCATAATTGATTCTTTTTTTTTTTTCAAAAAAAAAAAAAAAGCACGCATACCATCTCCCGAAACAGCCCTCACACTGGCGGCAGCGAATTCGTTCCCTGCTGCTCTGTCTGGGGCTGCGGCTGCGACTGCCGCCCCTGAGTCGTCGCCGGCGTCAACGCACCAGCCGACTGCGCCTTTGACCTGGACTCGGTCCGACTGGCACTCAGCGTCCGGCCCATGCTCAGCCAGTTTTTGAGGTGCCCAAGGCCCATGCTCTTGTGGAACTTCTTGGCCCCCTCCTCACCTTGCGACCAGGTGCCCTGGACCACCTTGTGGTCGTCCAGAATATTCAACCTGCGCTTGACAAACTTCCACACCTCGATGCCAAAGACGTAGATAATCGTCATGCCGATCACGACGCCCCACTCCCAGCTGATGGACGTGTGCTTGAACACGTCCCGGTTGAGGTAGGGGATGTACACGGTCGGGAACACGCTGACCAGGCCGATGGCGACGGCCCAGAAGAGGAACCTGTTGTTATACAGGTCCTTGAACAGCGGGAAGCGCGACGGGTCGTCCGGGTTGAGACGGAACATGGACCGGCGGATGTCCTTGAACTCCCACGCGCTGAGCAGGATCAGCCACGTGAGCTCGGCGAAGACGGCTGCGCGGGCACGGAACACGGGGATGCACGACTCCGAGTAGATGCGGTTGCAGTCGTGGCCGAGTTGTCCGTCGTACATGCCGTAGACAACGATGACGAAGGTCATGAGCGTGCAGATGCCCATCAGTAACCCGTACACCATCATGTCGACGAGGATCTGGTTCGTAAACACACCGCGCCTCTTGTCGTGCGGCGGCTTCCGCATCACCTCGGCGCTGGCCTTCTCCCTGCCTAGTCCAAACGCCGGGAACGACGACGTCACCATGTTGATCCAGAGAATCTCCAGCGGCGAGATGGGGAACACCGAAAACCCAGACTGATCCTGGAACCCAAGGCCAGCGATCAACAAGATCACCTCGCCCACGTTGCTGCTCAGCAGATGCAGAACAAACTTCTGGATGTTCGCAAACATGCGCCTGCCCTCCTTGATGGCCGCAACGATACTGTTGAACTTGTCATCCGTCAGCACAATCTTGGACGCCGACTTGGCGACGTCGCTACCCGAACCCATCGCAATGCCGACATCGGCCCTGCTCAGCGACGGGGCATCATTGACACCGTCGCCCGTCATGGCCATGAAGGCGTCCCTTCTCCGCAGCGCCTCGACCATGCGCGTTTTGGTCTCGGGCGCGCACCGCGCGATCACCAGCGGCAGCTCCTCGAGCGCGTCGATCTCGGCCTCGCTCATCTTGTCAAAGTCCGTCGCCTTCATCACTACCGTGCTGGCCACGCTCGAAGGTAGCACGCCCATGTTACTGGGCAGGATGCCGACTTCTTTCGCGATCGCCTTGGCCGTCTCCGGGTGGTCGCCCGTCAGCATGTGCACCTTGATGCCCGCCTTGGAGCACTCGTAGATGGAAGGCGAGGTCTCGCGTCGCGGCGGGTCGTAGATGCCCGCCAGCCCAAGCAGCACGAGGTCCTTCTCGACTGCGCTGCGCGCGGCGTCGTCTTCGGAGTCGGTGTTGTCGCCATCCTGGGGAGAGGCGGCGGCGGCGGCGGCAGCGGCAGCGGCGCTGTTGGTGCCGTCGTTCGAGCCGGGCGCGTACTTCCCTTGCCAGGGCCGGTAGGCCACAGCCAAAACGCGCTGTCCGCGCGCGGCAAAGTCGGTCATTTGGGCGAGGATTTTCTCCTTCATTTCGGGTGTCATGGGTTCCTGCGCCGTGCCGGTGCCGACATGGGCGCAAAGGTCGAGAATGCGCTCGACCGCGCCCTTGGTGAATACGATGCTGTCGTTGGAGTCGAGTTCGACGTCGTTGTCTTTGGGGATGTCGTAGACGACCGACATGCGCTTGATGGAGCTGTCGAAGGGGAACTCGGCCACTTGTTTCCAGCCTGCGGCTTCCATGGCTTTCTTATTGCGGTCGTACCGGTGGGCGAAGACTTGAAGAGCGATCTCAGTGGGCTCGCCCGTCGTCTTCCAGGCGCTCTGGCCGTCGTCGAAACGCACCGTCGCCAGGTTGCAAAGCGAGGCCGCCAGCAGGAACATACGCAACTCGGGCGTGAGAGGGGCCATCTTGGACTGCTGCGGCGGCGGGTTCAGCTTCTCGTCTGGTACGCCGTCGAACTTGATGGCTTGGGTTGTTCGTTCCTCGTCGAAATCGCGCTTCTTCTCCGGCGCCTGTGGCTGGTCGTTCACGGTGCCCTTATACGGGTCGTTGGGATCGGCTGAGCCCCTGACGGTGTAGACGGCCGACGGTGGTAGCCAGACATTTTTGACGATCATGGCGCCCTGGGTCAGTGTGCCGGTTTTGTCGGAGCAGATGTTGGTGACGCCGCCGAGAGCTTCAAGAGCAGAGAGGTCACTGTGTTGCACAAGTCAGTTTTGACTCTTGTTTCAACCGTTCATCTGTAGGAGGGGAAAGGGGGGGCCACATACCGAACGACAACATTTGCCTTCCTCATGACTGTCGTTGCCACAACCATCGAGATGGTCAAAACTGCAACCAAAGATTCGGGAATAATAGCAATGCCTGTCGAAATAGCATAAATAACGACCTCATTCGGCACCACAAATTTGTTCACGCCAAACACCACGACCGCCAGGAGCAGCGCGCAAAAGAACAACAGATATGCCAGCTTTGCCAGCTTGATCTGCAGCGGCGTGCCCTCCGTCAGCCCCAGAAACTTGCCCAGAAAGTCATAGGTCCGCCGCATGGCGCCCTTGACGGGTGCCGCCTTGCCGTACTTTTTCCAGTTCATGGACCGGCCGGGCTTCCGATGCTTCTTGTTGGTCGAGGCGGCGATCTTGCCCACCTCGGTCTGCATGCCGGTCGCGATGACGATGCCGCGGCCGCGGCCCTTGCGCACGGTGGTGGTGGCGTAGGCGATGTTGATGCGGTCACCGATGCCGACCTCGTCTTCGCTCGCCGCGGGCTTCTCGGTGCCGGGGACCAGGATGTCATTGTTGGTTTGCTTCTCCACGGGGATGGCCTCGCCCGTGAGCGACGACTCGTCGCAGTTCAGGTTCATGGCCTCGAACATTCGCAGATCGGCGGGGACAGTGTCGCCCATTTTCAGGGCGACGATGTCACCGGGGACTACTTCGGCGCTGGTTGAGGGGGTGTTAGCCCTGTCATCAAGGAAAGGGGGGATGCCATCTTGTTGAAAAGCTCTAGGGAACTGGAAAAATGGAGGAAGCAAATACTCACTTGGGAATGACAATGGTCTTTCCATCGCGAAGGACGTTTGCGCTGGGAGAAGACAGCGCGCGGAGCGCGTCCATCTTCTTCTCGGCACCGTACTCCTGGTAGAAACCGATCGAGACATTGAGGACGATGACGGCCGCGAGAACGCCGCCTTCAATGTAGTCGGATACACCAAAGCTCAGGGCCATGGCGAAGAACAGGACCTGCTCGGAATGTATGAGCAACCAGCAACGGGCACGGGCGGGATAAAGGAAGGCAATTGGCACGCACCAGGATCATGGCATTGCATATTTGTCTGATAAAAATCGTGTACCAGGCAATGCTGCCGCCCACGTCCAATTCATTGGGGGGATACTTTTGCTGCAATTCTGCAACCCGGGAGGAGGTCAGGCCTTTGTCGACATCTGTGCCGGCGGCCTGCTCAACCTCCCGGATCGAAAGCAGAAAGGGGTGTTTGGGGAACTCTGCTGCCATCGGATGACGAGGGCGGCAAGTTCACGACGGACACGCAGGATGAACAAGACCTCGAGTGGTGACCAGTTTGCTTCATTGGCGTATAAGTGGGGAAGGGGAAACGGCTCCGTTCGCAGAGTGGACTGCGAACTCTACACTCTCAAACAACAATAAATCAGTGGTGAGAGAATCGATTGATATTCATTCAACTATGATGACAATCCATATCGAGTGGTTGGAAGGGGAAAAAAGGGGGAGGGGGGGAGGGTGTGGCTTTGTTTAAATAGCCGACAACCGGGATCTGCTCGCATCGCTTCTCGCGGGCAAAACGGTTGGCAACTACACACTTTCTCTCACCGACATGCCGACAACAAATTCAACAACCATGTCTGGGCCTGTCCAGCCAAGAGAAAACCAAGCCGTCCAAGCCGTTCATCCCAGTTCTCGTCCGGTGTGTTAGAAGCAGTTCTGCGTGGCGGGCGTCGTTTGATGCCCCACTGTGGGGGAAGCCCTGAGCCTCTTGGGGGGTTGCGATGGGCCCGATAAGCTGCAATCGGGTGGCGATGGGACCCGCGGGCGTCATCTTTTGGTCTTGGAGACGGTTTGGGGCGGTTTGGGGGAGCATTGGCCTTTGTCAAGCACATCGCCAGCGGCGCTCTGATAGGGCGAACAGCCAACGGAGGAATGCGCAGCAAGGTCATCCCGCTTGGCGCCGAGTCTCGGCACGCCGCGCTGTGTAGCTATCTTCCTTGCTCCTGTGCTTGGCGCCGCCGGTTCCTCGTCCAGACGAGGCGCCGGGATCGCTTCGGCCGTGCTCGGCGCCTCGCCGTTCCTCGCGGATTCCTCGCTATCGTGCCGGGGTCGGCCGGGGTTGCTAACTGCGGCGGGCTGTACCCGAGGCACGTGGACAGGTACGTGGGATAACAACCGCCTTGGCTGCGGTTGGGCGCCGATAGTGCGTGGCTGGTCAAGGTTCTGCTGACTTCTACTACTCGCGACGGCCTGGCTTGCTCTTGTGGGAAACATATTGATGATGCCACTTTACGCTCCCGCCCCGGTCACGCAACCGCCGGATTCCCGTCTGCTTTGCATGTGTGCCGCCAATGCCGATCGGGCTGTCCGCAATCTGCGACCTGCAGAATGCCCAGAATCAAGGCTGATCAATTGCGAAACGTGGGTCCCATCCAGGCGGGCGGCGGCATGGGAGATGCCAAATCGAACAAAGTCGAATCAATGAAGTGGTGGGACAAATTTGCATGTCGATGTCAGTGTCAATGTGCCAGTGTGTGTCCGGATCACAAACCAACAAAACTCTAATTTTCCTAGCGCCCTGTCCGCCGACCCCAATTCCAAGGTGGCATCGTGGCCATGGCGGGGTCGCGGGGTCGGGTACAGTACAATTGGCGAACCGGATCTCGACGGCAGAGCTTCACCAATGCTGCTGCAAACCGGGTGAGCTCCCAAAGACAACCCTAACTGTGCTAACCTAAGTACGTGGTTGGCAGGGGCTTGATCCGGGAATAAACCTATTGGTCCGGAACGTAGACGGCATCAAACAAACACTTTGTTTCTTTCAGATCTAGCCAAGGACTGCCCTCGAGCGTTCCAGACCTGTGTGCGATCTTGAACATTGGAGATCTCGGAAAATCATGGCGTCATGGCATTTTTGCCGAAAACTGCTGTGCCTTCTGCGTCCTGCAGTCCCCGTTCTGTCCTTGCGTAGGTAGGTACCCGAGTCAGGCATGTGTGTAAAATGCCCGGTTAAACTATAACAGGTTCTCAAGACTACCTACCTATCCGTATGCCGTGCCACAGATCGCCCAAAAATGCTGAGGTATTCGTACCGTAGGGAGGATTGGAGGTTGTCCATTGTTCCGGCGGAGTCCTGATTCGTCCGTGCGACTGCATACACAGCGCCGTGTGCGATGGGACGCTGTTACGGTGTTCCGCTGCGGTTCTGTAGCATCCCCAACCTCAGCCATTTCTCCCGCTTTTCTGTTCCTTTCCATTGCTCTCTCGTCCCATCCGTCAGTCATCGATTCGCCCACGGTTTTCTACTCAATCATCTCCCACTGACTGCTGGGGATCGCAACACCATCGCGCCGACCCCCAATCTCGAGATAAATTGCGGCTTCGCCCCTCTCTGCCCGTCTCGCGCCAATTCGCTCCTACGTCATATTCGCGATGTCTGCAGAGCCGGAGCAAGGTGAGATAATACTGCCTCGACACGCGTAACCAGCACCATCACTATCAAACCCAACCTGTGCGGCATCGTGCCCGAAATGCAACGCTTTAAGCCATCGATTTTGCCAACTTTTTTACTTTGGATTTGATGCTGACACCAGGTCTTTGCGCGATGGTTAGTCACTCAGCAGGGCCAATCTCCCGGACCCCCCGTGGCTGCTGCCGCCAGCGTCGCGGAGATTCCGGCGCCGAATCCGCCTGAAAAGCAGGAAGGGGAGAAGCAGGAGCCGGACAAGCCCGCCGAGCCTGCGGCCGAATCTGGGCTCGCCCCGAGCACCAATGGCAGCGGCGGGGCCGAAGAGACAGCGCAGGAAGAACCGAAGTCGGCAACCACCAACGATGCTACCGCATCCGCCGAGCCTGCCGCGGCGCCAACCGCTCCAACTGCTCCCCCGGTAGTAGATGCCCAAGAGATAAACGGTGCAGCCAAACCCGCCGAAGCCGTGTCAGAAGCTCCCGCAGCCGCATCGGAACCCTCCAAGGAACCCGCGGCTGAGAAACCGGCCGAGACAGAGGCGGAGAAGCCGGCGGAACCTGCGCCCGCTGTCCAAGCACCGCCAGCAGCCGCCGGTGCCAACGGGGAACCCAAACCCTCCGAAGACACGGAAATGAAGGACGCCCCGGCCGCCGAAACCGCCGCACAAGACGGTATCACTGCCCCGGTCGGCGGCGGCAGCAGCAGCAGCAGCAACAAGAAGACCAACAACAAGCGCAAAGCCGAAACCGCCCTGGGCCCCGACGCCGACGCCGACGCCGGTGTTGCGGCCAATGGTGGCAAGAAAGCCAAAGTCTCCGCCGAGAAAACCGGAGCGGAGCCCGAAACGCCCACGATAAACGGAGGCGGCCCGAAGGCAGTGACTGCTGCCAAGAAAGGAGGCCGGCCCAAAAAGCAGCAGGGCAAGGCGGCGCCCCAGGTCGGGAGGACCGAGAGGAAGACGAGGAGTCAGGGGCCTGTTGAGTTTTGAGGCTTCAGGTGAGTCAAGGTGAAGTGTTTGGTATTGTAACTTGTGATTTCGGGCTACGGCAACGGTACGGTTAATCTGGATGGTTGCCGGTTGGTTGTTTCCAAAAATCTGGGTGGCTACTTTTGTTCTGAGCTTTTCTTTTGGTGTTTCTTGTCGGGGTTTTTTTTTTCATTCTTTTTTTTTTCACACGGGCCAAAGTCTTTCAGTGTCTGTTTTTGGTGGATCAGCCTTGAACTGGTAGTTTCTTGGACCTTACCTCTGGTGAACGGATCCCGGTTTACAACGTCTGGGAGCGGTGGCTTGGGCTGTACTGTACAATACCTATGTCGATGCACTCCATAGCAACCATGCAGAAGGCATGGAGTTGTCGTTCATTCCGAGGATCACAAGGAGTTGTCTGTGCGAGTTCCTCGAGTCTGGGTTGGCAACAAAAATGGAAGTGCGATACACAGTACAACCGTCTTCGAGACTATCGTAGGCCTTCATCAAGGGGTCAATCATTTGCACAGTCTCCTCTCATTCGTCCACTAGCAATGCTCAGGAGACCAGAGCAACCACGAGGCTCAGCCGCATGATGACATGGGACGGCCAATCAGACACAGCTCACCATTTTCCGACATACCATTTCTTTGTATTTTGTAGAATGCGCCGTCTTTCTTCACTTTCTCGATGGTGTTTGAGGCCATTTTCTAGTACATACACTACAGCGATGGATCACAGCGCCCGACGGTCCGGAGGTGGTGATCTGCGCGCGATGGCCCGGCGCGGCCAGATCATGCCCCGATGCGGTAAAAAAAATATCAAGATCCCGACGGCGTGGGATGGTGCTAGCAACGGGCGGATCGTCCAATCAATACTGGCCAGGGACCCTGGAAAGTTATGTTTATGCAACTCTCTGCGATTTAACTTATCGTCCTTCTCGAGTTCAATGTCGGGATGGTGAGGCATACCGCAGGCAAGTCCGCGGCGAAGGTTTCTCTGGTTAACCGGTAAAACTATCGTTCGGAATCCAACGTTGCGTTTGTGACTTGTTGGAATGCGACAGCCATACAGTAGTTATTGTGCACGCGTCGTCGTCCCTGGTTTCATGCACCCAGATCTCGTATTTCAACGTCGGCTGCTCCACTAGCACGCCTGGAATGGTGGGGCTGCGAACCGGGGCATCGGCTCACCCAAGGACTCTCTGGTCACGGTGGCAGTGCCAAAATAGAAATGGTTGCCATCATTGGATCGCGTGTCCTATTTGCTTGTTGGGGGCCACAGCGTTCAGGGGCGGGATGCCTCCAAATGCCGGCATTCATGCATGGGTGTGAAAAGGAAGCAAATAATTACACAATAGACAATAGCGCAGAGAGAGAAAAAAAAAAAGCTGGCGGAAAATTTGGCCTTGGTTGGTGTCGCTTGGCACTCGCCCTGAAGCGGCATCTTGCGCCGTTCCAGAACTCGATCCCCTGCTCCCCAGGACTTTTTTGTCCAAGAACCCCAAAGACCAATACATCCCCATCTCAGGCATTCTTTGCAAAGGAGATTTAGCGGGATTTCAACCATCACTCGCTAGCGTACCGGCAGATTTTCTCCCGACACTCGTTTTCGACAGCCGATCTTGCTCCTCGGAGCCCTTACGAATAGAACATCCACTCCCGACCCTTGTCCGTCTTGAGCGCTGTCGGCCTGTTGTTTCCCACGAACGCACCATTCACGGCCTTGGCGTTGATCCTTCTCCGTCTATAGACTACGTCACTACCTCGAGCATCACGTCCACCCGGCGACACCCCAGGAATTCAGAAGCCTCTCTCGTTCGTTCTGGAAAAGTGGAAGGTTTTACAATCAGCGTCAAAGAAGGGCTTCGACTTTGGCGGTCGGGTTGCTTTAAGAAACGGAGGAGAACGCTGCGCAAAGGGAAGGGAAACGGGCTAGACGAACAAACAGGCCAGCTCCAGCTTCCACGGAACTGAATACGCGGTCTAGTTCCTAACGCCTATTCGATACCTGGCTGCCTCGAGCTGCCAACCTCAAAGCCTTGGTTACAACGTTTGTTCTTGATGCCCTTCGTGGGCATCATCATCAAATCAATTCAGGAGTCAGCATGGATACACTACACCAGCTCTTCCTGAGGGACGAGACGAACCCTGAGGCCAAAACCCCCGCCGAAGTGCTGTTGGGCCTTCTTTCAGACCCCTTCTCCTCGCAGACAAGGGTATGTTTCCTCGATGCCATCCGCAGCGGCACCACTCTAGACACCCACTGACTTGCTTCCTCCAGCTACAAGAAAAGGCCGTGTTTGCTGCCCTCGGCTCCTCCCTCGGCATTACAGCCGGCATCGCCGTCTGCTTCTCCTTCCTTCGACCATACAATAGCGTTGTATATGCGCCGAAGCTCAAGCATGCCGACGAGAAACACGCCCCGCCGCCATTGGGGAAGGGCATCCTGGCCTGGGTTGTTCCGCTCTGGTCGACCTCGGAGCAGGATCTGGTCAACCTAGTGGGCATGGATGCAGCCATCTTCATGCGCTTCACCAGGATGTGCCGCAACATCTTTCTCATCCTCACCGTACTCGGCTGCGCCATTCTGATTCCAGTCAACTGGACCTACTTTACTCCTGACGATATCTGGCTGGCCAGGGTCACGCCGAGGAACGTCTGGGGTTCTCCCCATTGGGCTACGGTTGTGTTCACTTGGTTGATGACGATTGTCGTGTGCGGCTTCCTCTGGTGGAACTATATGAAGGTCACGCAGCTGAGACGCCAGTACATGGAGAGCCCAGAGTACCAGCAGAGTCTCCACGCCCGCACATTGATGGTTCGGCAACCCCAACCCCTTCCCATATCCCATTTCGCGATTTTTCTCAAGGTTCGGCTAACCGGAAGCTAGTTATACGACATCCCCAAAAACATGACCTCTGACGAAGGCATTGCGAGGATCATCGACGGCATCGCACCGAACTCGTCCTTCTCGAGAACCGCCGTCGCTCGTGATGTCAAGGTTCTTCCCGACCTCATTCAACAGCACGACAAGGCTGTCCGGAAACTTGAAAAGGTGCTGGCCATCTATCTGAAGGACCCGCACAACCTGCCAGCGGAGAGGCCCAAGTGCCCCCCATCGAAGCAGGACCCTTCGTTTGGTACTTACCCGAAAGGCCACATGGTCGACGCAATCGAGTACCTCACTCAGCGGATCAAGGTCTTGGAACTGGAAATCAAGGATGTTCGGCAGCGTATCGACAAGAGGGGGTCTATGCCGTACGGATTCGCATCTTACGCAGATATTGCCGAAGCTCATGCCATCGCCTACGCCTGCCGGAAGAAGAAGCCTCACGGTGCTACCGTCAAGCTCGCGCCGAGGCCAAATGATATCATCTGGGACAACATGCCGCTCAACTCGTCAACCAGGAGCAGAAGGAGACTTTGGAACAACTTTTGGGTCGCGATTCTCACCTTTTTGTGGATTGCGCCAAACGCTATGATCGCCATCTTCCTGGTCAACCTGACGAACCTAGGAAGGGTGTGGCCAGCTTTCCAGGACTCGCTCATTGCGAATAAGGACAGTTGGTCCCTCGTCCAAGGTATCGCTTCCCCGGCGCTCATGTCGCTTGTCTATCTGGTTCTCCCCATCTTCTTCCGCCGCATGTCCATCAAGGCTGGCGACCAAACCAAAACAGGACGCGAGCGCCACGTTGTGGCCAAGCTATATGCCTTCTTCGTCTTCAACAACCTCGTCATCTTTTCCATATTTAGTGCCCTATGGACTTTTGTCTCGACGGTCGTTCAGCAGACCCAAACCGGCACCGATGCGTGGAAGGCGTTTCTGGATGCCGACATTGGCTTGACTCTCTTCCTTTCTCTCTGCGGCGTATCCGCCTTCTGGGTCTCCTGGCTTCTCCAGAGACAGCTCGGCGCCGCCGTCGACCTAGCCCAGCTCTGGACGCTCTTCAGCAGCTTCGTCATGCGCAAGTTTTCGAGCCCGACGCCCCGCGAGCTGATCGAACTCACTGCACCGCCCCCGTTCGACTTCGCCAGCTATTATAACTACTTTTTGTTTTACTCCACCGTCGCCCTCTGCTACGGGGCCATCCAGCCTCTGGTCCTGCCGGCTGCAGCCCTGTACTTCTGCATCGACGTTGGCCTGAAGAAGTACCTGCTGCTCTACATCTTTGTCACTAAGACCGAGAGCGGCGGCCTGTTTTGGCGCATCCTCTTCAACCGCTTCTTATTTGGTTGCGTGCTCTCTCATCTCGTGGTCTTCTTGGTCGTTTGGGTCCGCGGCGACGCGTCACATATGCACGCCTACGCAGTCGCCCCCCTTCCCTTCCTCATGATCGGATTCAAGATCTTCTGCGCGCGTACCTTTGACGACAAGATGCAATACTACGCGACCAAGTATAACGCGCAGCACCGAGCGGAGAGCGGCATTGACGTGAAGGAACAGAGCCTGCGAAACGATCGCCTTGCCGCTCGTTTTGGCCACCCTGCCCTCTACAAGCCACTCATCACGCCTATGGTGCACGCCAAGGCGCAGAATCTACTCGCCAGCGTCTACCAGGGCCGGTTGACCGACGGGCGTGACGGCGGCTTCGATGATTCCGTGACGGTCAGCGGTTACAGCGATACCTACGCCCTTGACAGCATGACGTCCGGCAAGGTCGGTAAGTCCTCCGCCGCGGTTCCTGGATTCGAAGTCGTTCCGGAATCCCGCCTGGATTTCGAATTCTACAAGAACCGCGACGAATTCGCTGCAGACCACGGTGGTGGTGAAATATTCGGGCGACACGCAGACATGGTTCGTCCAGGCACGCCAGGCACCATGGGCAGCGGGCATGGCTCCGAATCGAACTCTCGGCCGGGCACTCCCCTGGGCGGAATGGGCTTTGGCGGCAATAGAAAGGGATATCCCGACGCCGGCGGCTCGGCCTACTCCCACAGCTACATGTCCCCGTCCCAGCCATCCAGCGCCTACCCAGGCCAACCCGTCTACTCGCCCTCCCCTTACGGCGCCTCCGACCCCCCCTCCCGCTCCCGAAGCCCCATGTTCAGCCACGGCAACGACAGCGGCACCAACCTGGTCGCCAGCGCAGCCGGCATGCCCGTCTCCACTAACTACCCGCCCACGCCGAGCACGTACGGCTCAGGAAGGGACATGGGCTTTGACCCCGTTCCGCTGTCAGCTTCGTCCCGTCATGGCGGCGGCAGCGGCAGCTTGGGCATTGCGAGCGGCCACCGCGCGCCGGGCATGCTGGGCGGCGGGCCGTATGGGTATGGCGGCTTACCGCAGGCGGATGATTCTGACGTGGTGCAGTCGCCGCCGGCGGGGCCGTTGTCGGCGTCGCAACAGGACCCGGCGCAGTATGATTACTTTAGGGGGAGTGCGAACCGGAGGGGGGAGAACCGTGGGGGGGCTGGCACGCCTGGGGCAGCGACGAGGAGTGGTGGCGGGAGTCATATTTGGGGTGGGAATTAGGACGGTGGGTCAAAAGCAGGGTAGAATGGAAACGGCTCAAGGGAAAGGAAAGACAGCTATGGTGAGGAGGATGAAGGGGGAAAAAAGGAGAAATAGGGCGGCGAGCGAGCGAGTGATCTCCCAGTTTGGTTGGCGAGAGATGGTACTGGATCTTTTCCTTCAATATGGGGAAGCGAAGCGGTACAGGATGTTTTTTTTTCTTTTTTCTTTTTCTTTTTGAGCTTGTCTTTTGATGGCATTGTTTGGCGTTGGCGGCTGAGGTCGGTTGCATATCTTAGACATGGATGGGCTGGCTGGCTATCTCATGACCATGATGTTTGATAGAAGAGATAGATGTACAGGCAGATATTCTGCGGAGATTTGCTGGAGTATATACACGTACTAATTACTTCGACGTGTTGTGATTATTAGTTGCTTGTGGACTGGGTGAACAAAAATGCCGGCCTACAGCAGGTTGTTGATACTCTTCTCAATCTGCTTGCATGTTTTTTCATGTGGGTTTGACATGGCGTGATGCGGATGTGAGTGTATGAGTAAATCTGGGCTAAGAGGGATAAGGGGAGGTTCGGGTGTCTCTTACTTCGTGCTCAAAGAGATAGATATCATGCTGATTGTGGAGTAGGAAGGGGGAGGGGGGCCAACGGGATGAAATATCAAAAAATATGATATATACTCATGGATACCGGTAAGGCAAATAAACAGGCAACTGTATGTACAGGTGACGCTCCCCTGTTATCTCTGGTCTGAGTTTCTCATCCTTAACTCCTTGTTGTGCGGTTATTGCAGGTTGTCTGTGGAGGACGCCGGTGGCCATACTCATCAAGATCTTCACACCAAGGGATTCTTATTTCTCCTATTCCTAGAATAGGGTTTTCCTACTTTGCTTTTCAGGCATTTTTGCTTTCCCTCTCTACACCTCCCCTCCCCTTCCCTCTCCTTTTACCTAGCCCGACGGTTTCCCGCATCACTTCCATCCATACACTACGTGCCCATTTCCCATTCGACGATACCTGGCATCTGACATTGAGCATTCGTGCGATGGATGGACGGACAATTGCAGGATCAAGCTGGAGATGATAGAGAAAACGTGACTCGTTGTCCTCGTTCGTAAAACTACGTCCTAGCAAACATGCCATCCCATGCCCTGGGCTGCTGCTGCTCCCTTGCGCCCCAGAATATCCCAACCAACCCTGACCCGGACACTGCCACGGATGTCCCAAGAAACCGTAACTCAACGCCACGCAATGCAACGCAACGCCCTGCCTCGTGGCAATGAGCCTTTACTTCTTGCCCGACTTCTTGATGCCCTGGGCGCCGGTGTTCTGGAGAGAAGAGAGTCAGTGTCGCTGTTGCTTCTAACACCAGGAGAACCGAGACTCACCAGAGGGCCCTTGCCGCCAGCCTTGGCTGCGAGCTCCGCCTTTGCCTTCTCGTCTATGATGGTTGTTGGGTCAGAACATGGGCGTCGGAAGCAGAGTGTTGGTGGTATTCCAAATGGCGGGGTTCATACAGGCACGCTTCTTCTCCAGGAAGGCCTTGTCGTCCTCATCCAGTTCCTTCGCAGCCTTCTTCGAGGCCTGTGTCATGGACGTCCCTGATCAGTCATGGTGGTCGCGATGCGTTTCGGGCAAGTGGCTGTTGTGTGTGTTTGCGCACCTTGAGGGGCTTGGCCTTGCCGCCTGTTGCAGTTGTGTTAGCCAGGATCTTCAGCGCCTTCCCAAGTCCGCGCGGAAATGGGAATGAATGCGGAAACATACCTTCTCTGCTCTGACCACCCATTTTTTATGATTTCGGTCAATAAAGAGGTCGGAAGATACGATTTTTATTCTGGTCAAGATGCACTCTGATGCAAAAAAAAAATCGCCTGGTTGGTGGTGGGTTGTCAGCGAAGACACCCTGTGAGACAGGAGGAAGGACGGCAGCGCCCAGGGTCTGAGATCCCGTCTGGGCGGTGAATCGGGGAAATGCCGGAGACACTTGTCGTTTGCCACCTGAGCAGGCTCAGTGGTGCACTCAGCACGCTCAGTTGCCGGGTTTCACCATTGCGACCCAGAATAATAAGTTCCGTCAAACGTCCGAGGTCGCCGAAGTCAGATACTCGCACTCCGCTGCCTGCCCGCTATCAACTCACAACACAATTAAAATCATTGCCATTAGTATGAAGAGTACTTGAGCTAACTCTTGTTTTCGCTGTGTATTTTTGACCAAACGACAGCCGAAGATACATCTGCATCCATCGACCACATCGCCTTGGTTAGCGACCGACAAGGAAAGGGCAACAAAGATAAAGAGAAGCGTGCACTCGGCGGTCGGTACAATGGCGTCCTCAGCTCTCAGCTCGGATGAAGGGGAAATCGTAGAGGCAACTCCCCTGCCTCGCTCTGAACAAAACGGTGATGTTGACCGGACCGGCAGACATCGAGGCAGATTCCCGTCGCGCACACCCGAAGCCGATTTGTCGTCGAGACACTCGGCCGATGGATCCCGCCGCAGCCGCTCGCCCCGCGGTTGGAAGCGGGCCCGTGACGACCACCGCGATCGACGTGATACTCGCCAGTTCCGCGTCCACTACGAGAGCGGCTCTCGCGATGATCGCCGCCCGTACCGCGATCTAGACCGCCCACCCTCCCGCGGCCCGGATCGCTATGATGAGCGCTCGGACAATCGGCACGGCAGCCGAGAACCAGCACCCGCTCGCCCGAGAGGCCACCGCCCCGACGGCAGCGGCTACGATCGTAATTACGATCGTGACCGTCGACATGAAGGCTATCCAGACAAGCGGCCGCGGACTCGTAGCAGATCGCCTGGCGGCAGAGGCGGCAGGGGGAGGCGAGGCGGGGGTCGCAATGGGGCTGATCCGAGGTCAGGCGAAGACAAGTACAGTGCCCAAGTTGAGAGACGCCCACGGGATGGCTCTATGTCCAAGCGGGCTACTCCGGTGGAAGCTCGTGATGTTTTCAGGCAAGATGCTAAGACTGATAAAGGTGCTACGGTTGAACGAGGCATCAATGATCTTGCCATCTCAAATACCAGGTAATGAACCCCGAATGCCCCATGGCTTTACGTCCTGCTGACACTGGGCTTCCAGCGCACCTACACGAGATCCAGAACCCGGCATGGACTGGGATCCAGACGCGACTATGGACGAAGAGGCCGCCGTCCAAGCTGAAATCGAGCGTCGCCGCCGTGCGAGAGAAGCAGCTCTCAAGCGAGGCATTGGCGCAGCAACGCCCACGATCCAGGCACTGCAGGCCGGCGATATGCGTGCATCAACGCCGGCTTCTACTCGCCATAGCACGCCGGGACCCCAGAAAGCCGACGGCGCCACGCCTCTTTCTAGTAAGAGCCCCAATTCGGTTCCAGGTAGACCCTCATTGACCTTAGCAGATGGCCCTTCGTCGCCAGGCTTGTCCCCTAGCAGAGTCCAAGATGCCCTATCTTCTGGGACGTTCAACTTTGCTGACGATCAGGCGCTCATAAATGCTCACGGCGAAAATAAAGCCCTCGATGAGGACGGACCTTCGGCTGCCGACTATGATCCGACGGCCGATATGAAGGAGGACGAGCGCCGAGATGAGATGCGCCACGGGAATGTAGGTCTGCACGGCGAGCCTCGTCGCAGCTCTTTGGACGAGCCGACCGCGCCTACTATTCAGGAGAAGAAGGAGGACGATGCTACCGAGAAAAAGGACGACGAAGACGACGACGACTTCGACATGTTTGCAGACGACTTCGCCGATAAGTTTGCCGCACCCACAACTTCCAAACCGGACGAAACCCAAGAAGTTCGGGCGCCGCAGCCCGGCGGAGGCGGAGGCATTCTAGAGGGTGCCGACAAGGAGGGCTACTACAAGATCAGGCCCGGAGAGCTGTTGGATGGGCGTTATCAGGTTTCGACAACGTTGGGACGCGGCATGTTTTCAGGAGTCGCTCGCGCTGTCGATATCACGACAAAAAAAGTCGTCGCCATTAAGATCATGCGGAATAACGATGCACTAAAGAAAGGAGGCTTCACCGAAATCGCCATTCTCGAGAAGCTCAACGCCGCGGATGCCGACGACAAGAAACACATCGTGAGATTCGAGCGCTCATTCGAGTACAAGGCACATCTTTGCATGGTCTTTGAAAATCTGAGCATGAACCTCCGCGAGGTTCTCAAAAAGTTCGGTAATAACGTCGGGATCAACCTCAATGCCACTCGGGCGTATGCCTACCAGATCTTCCTCGCGCTGGGCCACATGCGCAAATGCAGCATCATCCACGCCGATTTGAAGCCCGACAATATTCTAGTAAGCCAAAAATCTATACCCAGCGCCCGGAGCACGAATTGCTAACTGGTACTCAGGTGAACGAAGCCCGCAACATGCTCAAGATTTGTGATCTGGGCACGGCAATCGACCGCTCTGATGCCGCGACGGCTGCCACTGAGCCCATGCCGTACCTCGTTAGCAGATTCTACCGTGCTCCTGAGATCATCTTAGGCGTGCCGTTTGACTATGCCGTCGATATGTGGTCCATCGGCTGCACGCTATACGAGCTATACACGGGCAAGATTCTCTTCACGGGCGAGAACAACAACCAAATGTTGAAGAACATCATGGAAATTCGGGGCAAGCTGAGCGCGAAGCTGTACCGGCGTGGTGAGCTTGCGCTGAACCATTTTGACGAGCTGGGCAACTTCACCAGCGTCGAGCGAGACAAGGTACTCGGAAAGGTGAGTTCGGCATTTTCTTGGATCGTTCCCTCGGTTTCGCGGCCCCTTTCACGAGATGAGCAATCGCTGGTTGTTCTATTCTTTGATCTGGCGTTCGGTTCCCGGTTCACCTTGAAGCCTGAGCGCTTGGCAACAGGACAAATGCTGTGCCCCCTTCTGGCGCGGCAGCCCTAGCTCATGGACTATATACCCCTTCCTTCCCCGGCTGCATCTTTGTGCAACAGGAGCTGTACCCCTCAAAACTACCGACCGGTGCGCACCACCGTGGCTCAGACGGGGTTGTGAAGATCCCGATGCACGCTCTGCAGCGGCGCTACACCGGCCTCAATTCCCGCCCCTATTTATGTCCCGCCAGATGCCATTTTCCACCCCATTCCGTAATTACTTTACACCTTATCCATTTACCAGTAACGATGGAAATAATGCAACCAACTAACTCATGTTCCCCCCTCACAGACAAACGTCCGGACCCTGGCGAGCGTCAAACCAACGCGGGATCTGCGGACGCGCCTCCTGGCCGCGTCGGCCGGCATGAATGATGCAGAGAGCAGAGAGCTGAACCACTTTGTGGATTTGCTGGAGAGATGTCTGACCCTCAATCCAGATAAGCGCCTCACGCCTGCCGAGGCCTTGAGACATCCTTTTTTTACGCATCGGGTGCATGGTCATGGGGTAGGGCGTTAGGAACGGCGGGAGGGGGTTGGAGCATGAAGACTATTACTGGACGTGACTGGCGAGTTGATGAGAGGCACTGGTAAATATGGCATCGCTTTGAGGCCGCATACTACGCTCAGATGTGCGACTGCCAGTGGTTCAATGCAGCGATTCATACTGTGGGCAGCCCGTTTTCTTCGCTCAGCCTGCAATACTTTGCGTCTTGAAGTCACTGCCTAGGTCCTCTTTGGCCACGGCAGGTTACACCCTTTCCTTGTCCGTCTGATGATGCGTTTTCCCGGCCGCGAATCACGGCTTGTGGGATCATATGCAGATGACTTCCACTTGGCGGCTACGTTTCTTAAGATTGATATTACCGAGCCATACGCTCCACGGGCACTCGGGGGAATGACCGCATAGTTTCACGAGGGGCTGTGGCGCGCTGATTCATACGGCGCCGAATTCGTGTTCAAATGGATTTAACCTCGCATTCGGGTTAAGATGCCCAGGATGCCATAAGATGATGCCTGATGGAAGCACTTGTGGCTGCCGCCGCAACCAAGGGCCGGACACTTTCAAATCCGTTGCGGGGCGCGTATAGCAATGGGGCGGCAGACGACACACGGGACTATGCACGTCGGTGGCTCGAACGTGATAAACCCGGTTGAACAACGAGGTTTGGCGGAGGAACATCAGCGGCCGCCTTCGCCGCGCTGCGCCGCCTTCGCCGCGCTGCGCCGCCTCCGCTTGTTCCCATCATCCACCCTGCCTTCCCAACCTCCTGGTCGGCCTCGAGAGACGGCCAACCCCTAGACCAGATGAGATCACGGATGGATTCATCTTTCTCAAAGCACGAAGCCCCATGAGGCCCAGCGAACCACTACGGCAACTCCCCTTTTTGTGGCACAGACAACAACAAAACAAACAAACTTGACGTCCCACGACAGAGTCGGCCCCGCTAGGTTAAGCGTCTGACAACCCCCTCGTGCCTTGCTTTGCCTCCCAGCGACAGAACGGAGACTACATGTATACACCCAACACCAAGGCAGCCACTCATAAAATAAAAAACACGGCCTTTCCACGCCCCGAGGGATTGGATAGACACGGCGGATCGCCAGAAACATATGCATGCTCATTCCGGCCCCCACCCGGGCCCGGGCCGGGTTGGGTCATCAGATACGGTAAGGTGAAGGTGCAGTATGTGACCATCCCGCCTTGGCCGGCCGTCTCAAACCAGCGCCGCTCTCCTTTGCCGCCGCCACCGCGACGGCCGCCGGCAGCCCAACCTCCGGCCAATCCAGTTGGAATCCCGGGGATACCACGACGACCATCGCACGGCATTGTGCAGTGCAATGTGAAAGGAAAGAAAGCAACGGAGCACGGCGGCGGCAGCACCACCGCCGCCACCACCACCGCCATCACCATCACCATCACCACGGACGTCATCAACACACAACCTCCAACCACCCCGTCCCCTCCCCCCCCTCCCCTGGTCCGACCGCACTACTCTCCGTCCATCCCATGCCCTGTCCTATTGTGTTGTGCCTAGCGAGGCATGTGTGCCTGTGCAAATTAGTTGCTAACATTAGGTGAGTGGACTGATGCGAGGGTACTACATATGTATGTATGGACCAGGGGTTCTTTTTCTTTACGAAATCTGCTTAGTTTGCGTCAATCTCCACATGCTAGCCATGGAACTATGTGATGGGTGATGACGATTTTCATCCGAGGCCCTTTCTCTCGAATTTGGCAAGTGAGAGGAGAGCAGTACAACGTTGACCAGAGTTCGTTCCCACGCGCACCCGGATCGCCGTGCCACACCGGCGATCGGGCTGTGCCGGGGGTTCGGAGGTGGTTCCATATCGGGGCCCTCCCCGGCGGGGGGGGGGGGGGGGGCCAGGGCATCGCCGTGTTGTGGGTCCATGTTCCCGACTTCGCGCTGTGAGTGGGGGCACGGTTCATCAGCA